>OZ025294.1:199897069-200158069 GCA_964019185.1 Maratus speculifer | reverse complement strand
TGAGGTTTGCATGTAATTTTTATTAAGAATTTGTGAATCACTATTTGTCATAATTTATTAATTTTTTAACTAATTCTAATTAATTAATAATTTTAATTAATTAATTTTAATAATTAGCTAATGTTTTATGAAAGTTGTAAGAATGCCATGATTTTAATTGTACACATAATGTTATTTACTTTTCAAAATTCAAGATAAATAATAAAATGTTATATCCAGTAAGCATTAATATTTAATAAGCGTGTACAGAAATATATATTTACATAATTTTATTTTGTTTAGAATAATTTTCATAGTTTTAATTAGTATATATTTATTATATATTTAGCATGGATTTATGATATATATTTGTTTCTACCTATAAAATATTATTATTCAACATTGTAGGTATACATCCACAGAAACATTATTAATAGCTTCATTGAATTTGTAGTAATATTTAATAAGTACAGATATATATTTACATAATTTTATTTTTTTAGAATCATTTTTATGTTTTTAATTAATGTATATTTATTATGTATTTAGCATGGATTTAGTATTTGCTTCCATAAAATACAACATTTCAACATTATATGTAAACATGTGCAGAAACATTACTAATAGCTTCATTGAAATTTGGCATTAATATTTAATAAGTGCGTGCAGAAATATATTACATAATTTTATTTTATTTAGAACCATTTGTATGTTTTTAATTAGTATGGATTTATAATATGTATTTGCTTCCATAAAATGTTACTATTCAACATTATATGTATACTTCTGCAGAAACATTAGGGCTATCTGCAAATGATGCCATGCTTGGACAGTGGGGGGAGGGGAGGTTTGTTAAATTGTGACAAGAGGGTAAGAGGAGGCAAGAAGAAATGTGACATTACACATTTTGATAAAAATAAAAATCAGCAGTTTAAATTTTGAAATTATTTCAAAATCAAAGTATTTTGTGTTTATAAAGTAACGATGAGATTTAAAGCCTAATATATAATCCATTTAAAATTACAAAGTAGTACTGTTTTCACCTGCTTTTTCATATTAATATTTTATTACTATTGTATATTAATTATCATTTTTGTTGTAAACCTTAATCTTGTTTCATACAAAATAAGTGCATGAATTATTTTCATTGTTATGCTCACAAATATCATTAAAATATATTAGTTAAAGTTTAAAAATAAAATTTAAAATATCCATAACATAGTGATTTTGTTTCTGAACTGCAAATATATTTTTAATTGTGTGACATGTAACAAGGAGAGGGGAGGGGTGTTCAAAAATATTGAAAAAAAATTGTGACATCATTTGTGGACAGTCCCTAATTAATAGCTTCATTGAAATTTGGCATTTGGATATTCATCAACTTTTTCTTATGGGTCATCTTGAAAATGGTTAAAGTACAATACATTTGGATGAAGAAAAGCAGAATTTTAGATACATTAATTAAATGCATTTCATTATTACTCATTTAAATAGATAATGATTTTGTTAATAAGCTTTAGGATTGTTAATATTATCTATAACAATTACAGAAACAGACTAGAAAAAAAAATGCCTAAATGCTTAGTAAGCTACTGCCCTTCATAAAATGCTTTCTTGTTGCAATGAAAATTCTTCCATTTTATATTTGTAGGCTCAAAATATATTTTTTTTCACATTGTTAAAGCACAAATGTAAACTCAAGTAAAATGCCAAGAAATGGCACCAATATGAAGTACAAAATATTTTGTTTTAAAAAAATTATCAATCATATCATTTGGGATCAAAACAAATGAAATGAACTTATCTCAGATAAGTAAAGAACCACAAGAGGGTAATGAGAAAGCAACCACATATTGGTGTTAGGCAAGTCGCACATTGAGGCGACAAAAAATGTGGGGAAAATAAAGTGCAACATAGGAGTAAAAACTGGTTGAAGCAAAAAGGAAGCTATTTCAAACCAGTTTTTCTCCCAAATCGGATTATATGTTTCATGTGTTGTTTAAAGCAAATCACACACTAAGGCAACACATAAGACATGTTGCTCGATTTTGAGGGGAAAACTGGTTTAAAACAGGTTTGAAATAACTTCCTCCTTTGTTCCAACTGTTTTTTTTTTCTCTGATGTTGTACTTCATTTTTCGGCTGTCGTTTCAGTGTGTGATGTGCCTCAGTGTGCTGCCTGCCTTAAGTTTCTCTTTCCTCTCCCCCCCCCCCCCCCCGTTCCCCATTAAATTATTCTTTTCTTGCTACACATAGCTCTTTGTGTACTTGAAAAAAGATCATTTTATATTTAATAGTATCATCATGATTTTTAAATTTATTGAGTTTTTATACAAAATATTTTACTCTTGAAGATTTCAATCCATTAGTGTTAAATTTTGCTTGTAGGAACTACTATAGTGCAACTATGCAAAATTGTGCTTACAAAACACAGCTCTTACTACTTACATTTATTATTTACTTTACTTGCAACTATTTCTGATGGTAGTGGTTCAGAGCAGAGCACAGGCATTCAGTAAAGAGAAAAAAAAAAAGTACAAAGCTTACTTTACAGCAAGACAGCAAAGTTAACAACAAGCATGCAAAAGTTAGAAAAGAAAGATCACTTATAGAGAAGAAATGGCAGGATAAATGGCCAAGCAGATAGAGGCTACAGATTGTAGTTTTGACTTTATTTGCCCAAAGTGTTTTCAGAGCATATGCAAAACTAGATGTATAATTCTCACCAGAATTTGGGTGGCTGCTTGAAGGTATATGGCCATTCATCCCTCCATTGAGGCCAGAAGTATTTGTGGTGTAGATACCTGCTTTGGTGATATCATCACTGACGCCTTCCAAGCCTTTGTTGACAACACCATCAGAGAAGTATGGAGGAGTAACTGCTTTAGGACGAGGACTGGAAAAAAAATTAAAGGTTAAATACATAAAAGAAAACTATTAAAATAACACTAATAATAATAACCATTTAGACTGAAATTCTCAGTAATGTTTCAAATGTAAGATATTCAGCATTATTTAAAACTTAAAGTATAGACTCAGAAACGTCTGCAAGGAGGGGGTAGGGGAGGGCAATTGCTCTGTCCTGAATTAAAAAAAAAAAATCTTTTTTTCTGATTATTTTGAAATTAAAAAAGTAGCAAAATTTCTTTTTTTCAAGTGATTTAAAATATTTAAATATTAAGAGAATTTTAACTGAAAATTTAATGAAAAATGTCCCAAAAAACCCATAGATGGCAATTTTAGTTCTGTTTTTTTTTTTTTTTTTTTTTTTTTTTTTTTTTTTTTTTTTTATGTTTATGTGTTTAAAAAATATGTTAATTGGTCCAATAAATATTCCAGACTCAGCAGCTGATTATTGTAAAATCTTGGCTCTCCCTGAATTTTATTCTGTGGGGGGGGGGGGGGGGCATTTTTGGATTAAATGCAAAAGTCAAGACATTCAGATGCTTTGCTTACATGCACTTTAGTATTAATTAAAAATAATATTTTTTCAACTCTTTTTCTTAAGAAGTTATTGTGTATTTTTTGTAAAAGTGCTCAGAGTGTGTGAAATTTTGACAAATCAAAGTGCACATTTTCATGTTCTTTTCAGTAGAAGAATCCATTTGGCTTTTGAGATTCTGTATTTCAAGATAATGATGTATATTACTGAATGAATATAGTTGCAATAAATATCTGTAGAGTTAAATTTATAATAAATATTATTTTCATTTCTCCATAAAGTGAAATTGGAATGTATCTCTAATAATATTATACCTGCTAATTTTTATTTATTTATTTATTTATTTTTTTTAACCTTTGCAAATACTTCTGTTATATGCACTAGTAATGGCTTTTTGTTTTCATTATGAAATAATTTTTGTGTAGATGGTTGATGACATAAAAGGCAAAAGTTAATTTTTCTTGTCATTAATTAATATCTATATACTTTAAAAATATATTTAGTTTCATTTTTGCTTACTGAACTAAATTAAGAAAATATTCTGAATAGTTTAAATATCAAAAACTTACTTCGTAGTTTCCATTTCAAATTCTTTCTTTTCTGTAAAAAAAATAATATATATTGAATTAGATCATATTTGACATTTTTGTTTAAATAATTTTACAGAAATACTTGTAAAACATGGCAATACAAAGGATATATAAGGAACAGAAGTTTCTATATTTTGTAGGTTCTAAAAAAAAAAAAAGTTTTAATAGAGTTTTTATTTATTTATTTATTTATTTTTGTAAATATATAATTTTACTTACTTCTAATTTCTAACACCATTGCTACAATAATAACATTACATACAAAAATTTTATTTTAACAGAGTGCTTTCTTTTTAAAATTCATGAAAGTATTCTGCCACAATATAATGATTGTGCAAAATGCAGTGAAATATGCAATGCAAAATTGATTTCTAACCTGTAATTGCTTTTATCTAAAAACATTTTCAATATATTAACTGTTCAAAAAGGATTGTTTTAAACTTTTCTTTAAATATATCAAAATAGTTTATCATTTTGTTTCATTATATCTTGATTCATGTCATTATCTATCTATTATATCAATATTCAATGTCTAACAAAGTTTTAATAGATATTTTTTAAATTTTACAATTCATTCAAATGGAAATGAAATTTACATGATATTTAACTTTAATAATCAATAAAAGTGAGGTGTGTATATTTTTAAAATACTTCTGTGTTTTATGATATATCTGTTAGTATAATCTACAATTAATAATGTCATTTGTGCTAGCAGTGTTATTTCACTTTTACATCACATCAATACAATAAATACTGTTTCTAATGATGAAGTTAAATTGGTAATTGAATTTCATATGATAAAAAAATTTATTACCAATCATGATTACTTATACAATTAGTCTCAACTATGTTCCACTTGATTTGATTTATTTTCTCTTAAAAATTACATTACAAGTATAATAGTGAGATCTATATATATATAAAGTAATTATTCTTACCTTTATGAATAGTTCTTTTCTTATAACAGCAGCAAATTATTAAGACAATCAAAATTAGGAAGGCAATTCCAGAAACAACAGCTACCACCATTAAATAATCTGTTGAAAAACCAGCTCTTGAATCTTTGGGACTTGGCAGTGCTTCTGAAAAAGCATTTTTAAATTTTATTATGAATAATAGTGTAGAGATAATTAGATGTTATATTCTCAATTTCACAATAATATTTTCTAAAAAAATTAATAAAATCATAATTAATCTAACATATTCAATAATTTTAATATAGAAGGCTAATATTATGAAAATTTAGGTAAGTAATATTTAGAAATACCAGATTCAGGCATAAATTCAAAACAAATACTAATGGGAAAAAATTGCTTGATTAAAAATTTTCCAAAAGTCATTCTCGTATATGTAGTGATTATTATCATTTCCTGGAAATAAAAACAGGAATAGTCTTTAAAATTCGGATACAGACTTTTGCAATCTGGAAACTTGTGTAATCAAATCTTTATTTCATTTTTATTTTGTAGTATTTTCTGTAGATTTTTAACTATTACCTAATACCTGGCTTTTTTTTTTTTTTTTCATGATTTTCATGTTCCAAAAATCAGCTCAAATTAAAATGCATTTTTTTAAAATAAAAAATATTAAAAAAAGTTTGATTTCTTAAAAATTGAATAAGGATACCGGCAAGTTTAATGCATTTATAGATAAAAGATATTTCAAAAATGTGTCATAAAGCAGTCGAATAGCCTGATAAATTATCAATTTCAACAAAATAATTTCACTGGTGTTTCTTTTAATAATACAAAAGAGGGAAGAAAAAAAGAACATTACAATGATTATTAATTCTGCTGTTAAGAATACAAACTTTTAGATCAAGATCAGTAACAATGTTTAATAATTATTAAATACTAAACTACTGCATACCATCTTGTGGATTAGCTAACTTAGCATCACCGCACCAAGAATCATTGCTTTCTAAACACAGCTTGACTCTGACATCTGAAAATCCTTCATCTGGCGGGCTCAGTTGAACTTTTTCAATGGGCCGTATTACTTGAATGACAGTTTGTAAAACCCACATTTCCGTACCCATAGGTCTAGCCTCAATCTGAAAATACAAGAGAAGATTATGCATAAAATAGATTTTATATATGATATCAAATGCTGACATAGTATCTGGCATAGAAGACATCTTACCTAAAAGGATATCTATGTTGAAAAATTAAGAAAGGCACCTGTACTTTTATTTAGTCAATTTTCATTTAAGTTAGTTTTAAACAAATACAGCAGATTCCGATCATTAGGCGTTCAATTATACGATACGCACAGGGCCTGTTTATTGAATAGGCCCATTAAGCCCATGCTTACTCACTGAAACACAAAAAGAGCCCTCAAATTTACTTTTCCAACCTAATTTTTAGGAAAAAAAATTCAATTAAGCTTAAAAAAACTTACGAAACATTTTTTTTTTCTTACAATGCTGCAATTTACAAATCATAAAAGATATTTTGAAGTTCAAATATTCTCAACTGTATTTCTATATTTGTCTTTTACAAAATTAATTGGTTATGTATAATTATGTATTTAATAAAATATTTTTTCATATGCAGAATATATACATAGTCAGTTTTAATTTAATATTAAAAATGTTATTTATTCGAAATTTTGATGGTAAAAATTTAAATTATTTAAGCATACGATAAGTGGATTGAGTAAATAAAAAACAATTGGTACAGTAAAAGGGTAGAGGGCTGTATTATGTCAGACTTCCCCTACTTCTAAGATTTTAGCGGGCCCTGATGACACAGAAAATTAATTAATACGTTTCATATATCCTCAGAGATGCGTTGACATTTCTGTGTTTCTGGCTATATTCAAAAATTGTAGTAGAAAGTTTACTTTTTTTTTAATACTAATAACCAAATATAGAAAGCTTTAATAAATGCTATTAAAACACGAAAAAAAATAATTATTGCGATTAAAACACTGTTAAATTATATTAATGCATTGCAAATTTTATTAAATAGTACAAATTTGTGTCAAAAATATTAGAAAATTTTCGAAAATTTGGAGAAATGTCAATTGTTTTTCATGTTTACCATCTCTGTCTATGTCTGGATACTAACTGCATCAAAGTAGCTATCATCATATCTGCATCAAAGTAGCAGCAACTAACTGCATCAAAGTAGATTTACAAGTATACTAGATCATCAGCTTTCAGGCGTGAAGAAAAAGAAATCCTTTACAAATCTTTAAATCATTTTTTTTTTTAAATCATTATATTTACAAAAAATCTTATCTTCAAAACCTCAATTTCATTTTTTAAAATTATTACATAAAGAATATAAATAAGAATTACTAACCTTAGCCAATAATTTTAAGGATGACGGTTCAACATGGAATGTCAAATAACCAGTTGCCCAATCATACTGAGCTTCAGTTGGTCTTGGCATATCTGCAATGAAATTTAGGCTATAACCAGCTGCAAACTAATTAAGCATCTTAAATTTCTGAATAAATAGTTTAAATCTTTAGTTATTCATTTAAAAATGCTTTGATCTAACACCTTATGTTCATTTCTGCTACAAATAAACTAAAGATTTAAATACACTACAGATTTTATTCTAACAAAAAATGCTTAAACAATTATCAGCAAAATAAATAAAATAAGTAAGAAACAGCAAAATAAAATAAAATAAAACAAAACAAGAGAATATAAATAACAATGCTTGTCTTCAATAGCTAAATTCAAAAAAAGAAGAAGAAAAACAGCTGGTACAAATAATCTAGAACATTTTTTAAAGAACTTTTTTTATATAGAACTTATTGAATTCTTATGCTTACCTTTCAAATTCACTGCAAAAAGAGAAAGAAACACAATTAGTAAGTTCTAGTAGACATATAATTTTAAATTCTTTAAAATAGTATAAGAAGAAAAGAGTGCCTTAAGTTTTATAAAATGCATCTAAATCTACGTTTAATGTGCTTGAGAGAGAACATTCACTGAAGTTAATTTAGAAACTAGCAGGGAGGGTTAGTTTTTAGCTACATGTACCAGCTGTTTCTTTAAATTAATATATATTCGCTGTTTAAATTCAAGTTTCCTACATCTGTTATATTTTCATATAGTGGTATTTATTTTATATATTAAATTTATGGGTGTTTGAAATCGTCTTGAAGATGATGCTTAACAAGTAGAGTGCCACTTTGAAATATAGTCTTCTTTATTGACCCTTCCTCTGTTGACTTAGTGGTTATTTTTAAAAATATCGAGAACATAAGCTGTTTAACTGCCGTAAAGAAAGGAGGACAGGACTTAATTTGCGCCGGAACTCAGCTCCGGTACTTTTTTGTTTTTAGTAAATATTTAAATATTGGTTGGAATTCACCGGGGCTGATTAATAAAGGGCTCCTGAGGCCAAGTGCAATAGCGCTTTCGAAAAAACGAAGTTTAAATTACCCTTTCCTTTCCTTCCCATCTACATGCTTTTATTTTCTTTTTTATAAAAACACTTATATGTGACATGTTGTTTCGCACACGTAGAAAATGAAGATGAAACGGACCATTTTTATGTCAGTTTTTAGGCTTGGGTTGGCTCGAGCTCAATCTGTTTGAGGTCTGACATTCAAACTTTTATTTGTTCATAAACATAAAAAAAATACCTCCTGAAAAATTACGTATTTTGAGGTAATCTGTCTGACATTCAAAGTTTATTTGTTCATGAACAGAAAAAAAAAAAAAAAAAAAAAAAACTTTTTGTCCTGAAAAATTACATACTTTGAGCTCAATCTGTCTGACATTCAAAATTTTATTTGTTCATAAACTAAAAAAAAATTTCCTTTTTAGAAATTATGTATTTTTTATTTCAAATCATTTTGATCAGAATGAAGAGAAAACGGAAATCGTGGCTCTTTATTCTACAATTCTCTTTTCATTCTATTTCTATATTTGCAAATTTATGTCTGGAATAGATGGCGGTAACAACAAAAATCGTTATTCCTTTCTTCAGCATATAAATATTAATTTCTGTAATTTTCATTCATTTTTTCACAAAAAATGCGTAGCTACGAATTGTTCCTTTTTTGAATTATCACTATTTCCGAATCATAATTCTTATATTTAATCGCAGAATTCTGAAATTAATTCACATTAAAATTAGGCAAAGACTTCTACAGGAATGAAAATAAAAAGTGGAATAGTTGACAACTAAATATATGCAGACAAACTATAAATTTTATACTTGTAAAATATGAATTTTAAATACATTTAAAGTTTATATTTGGCCAAAGAAAAAAAAGTCTTTAAATTTTGCATATAATGTATCAAATATAAATAAATGGATTGGAAATGACGGCGCGAGGCAGGGCAGAGGGAAGGAAGCTATGGTTTTAAGTCCAAAACGAACGGTTAGGGGTGCAAATTAGGGTTTAAGTTTCTCCAGGAACATTTTGACCCTTTGTGGGTCAAGCAGTTGTGTTTCTGTCATGTTGAATTCCCACTAAAAAATTGGAAAAAAAATTATTTCAAAATAAGGGAAAGCAATTTTTACAGCCCTTTTTTCCCACCAAAGTTATAAAATAAAGCTTAATTAAAAATTTCTGGTGCAAGTGTTAGTTAAAATTAAGTGGCATATAATATATCCCATCGTCCTTCAAGGGATTCAAATTGATAAGCTGCATTATGAATTAAAGTAAAGCATAAATAGCCTTTATAATTCAACTGTTTTAAGACTTCATAATAGGAGTCTCTATTTCACCACAAAATTAATGAATGAAAAAGTTAGTTGCAATCACAGCAAAGTACTACACACACATGTTGCTACCATTGTTCTCTCTTCCCCTCTCTTTTTCCTTCTCTGGAGGTTGAAGGAGAGGCTCTTTTTATAAAACCTTTCAATACAAAAATGCTAAATTTGTAACAGTTATTCGTGGTTTTTATGCATCATGTATTTTAGATACTACATAGTGCATACATAAAACACTGTAGTTGATCAATTTATGAGTTATACTCTCGAAGTTGGTAGACGGGAAGTGTTGGATTCGAACTCCATCGTGTCTGTCGGCCTAACCGTTCGGAGTTTTTTGTGGTTATCTTTGAATCTTGGGTAACATTGCGTAAATACGGGTTAGGATCCCTTAGAAAGACCTCCCCCCACGGAGGGCACTTCCCCACTCGGACCTATATCTCTTGTGAAGATAATCAACCGTGATAAAAAAAACACCAATAGAATACCAATTTATGAGTAACAAACTATGATTTAAAATCCCTCCCAGGTGAGAATCCATACTGTACTATTGATTAATATTTGTGTTACGTCTTCTTATTAGTATTCAAGTTGATCAAAGTATCATGGACTGATTTATTAATGTGTGTCTGAGAAAATTACACTTTCTTTTCAGGGCTCCAATGAAGGAACATTTTATTCGGAGAAAAATCTTATTTCCTTTAATAAGGATGGTTTTTGTGCAGAAATGTGTAGGCCAGTTTGGATGGCTGTTAAAAATCAGTTCACACATCGCTCATATATTACTTCTAAATATCCCATTATTTCAAATTTTAGATCATTGAATAAAAAATAAGTCTTTTTGAACGATTTTTTAAAAATTTTATTAGATTTAATGATTTTTATGACTTTTTAAGAAATTTTCAAGAATAATTTTATTTTTTATTTTGAAAAAAATATCTTTCAGTAGAGCAAATTCAGTGGAGATGCTTTAGTAACGTAACGTAACTAATCTCAGAGTTACCGCAATTAAATTGGTAATTGAACATCCAGAACATATTAAAAAGAATTAAAAACTTTTTAATCATAAAATTTTTGGTAACAACATTATTTTTTTATTAATTTATTTTTTCCCACTTTGGTGCTAAATTAAAATCTATCTTTTATGTTGAATATAAAATTAATATCAAGTTAAAAGTTAAGTTAAAATAGTTAAAAAATATACGTTGCATCGAAAGAAGCTTGAAATTAATTATATTGCAGTTTATTTATTTTAATCGCTACAGTGACCTATGGCACCGATTCCGAGATATAAGCTTTTCTGTTTGTTTGTAAATTTTGTATGTTTAATCCTTTATTAGGAACTATTTTAGTTTTTTAAAGCCCATTGCTATAAATCAGGTCTTGAAAATGCTCATACATAAAAAAGTGATGGAAGACCCGTGATACAGTACAGTCAATATGGGAACCTTGCGCAAAATCAGGGTAATTTTGTTCCACCTTTAGGAAACTTTGAACAATTTTGCTATGATGGAATCTTGACGAATTATTTTCAATGAGCTGCCAAATTCACACTAGTGCTGCTATCTATATTTTGAGACCAAAACTTTGCCGTTAACCCCTTCATTGACACCTTTTTTTCCGTTCAATAAATTGAAAAGAACGGATTCTCACCACAATTTTTAAAATAAAATATTTGTAACATTTAGTCAAAAGATTTCCGCCTTTAAATAGTATAAAATTATTAAAAAAAAAAAAAAATTGTGGTATCAAAAAGCTTTAAATGATGAATTAAGAAAATTCGTCTTGCCCGTACGCGAGTTAAGTAATGTTGCAGATTTAATCTTTTTTCTCTCTTGGCCCAAAGTTACTCTTGATTGACTGTACACTATCTGTTTCATAATTTCACTAAATTATGAAACAGTTTATAAATTAATTTAGTTAATTTATAAAAAAATTATTATTTTATAAGTTTTTAATTTAGTAAAATTATAAAACAGTAATGTGCTTTAAAAATAGAGAAGAAATAAATCATTTCATTCCGCTTCTATTCGTGTATAGTGCAAAAGTTCTCAACCAATTTGTCTTGGAAATTTTCAGTAAAGTTATATTGAAATTCTATGAGCTAACAAAATTATTTTTAAATGCAACATTCCTAGTTCTGCTGTTTACTATGTAATGAGGTTCAGTGTCCTAAAGTTGAATTTCCTTCTAAATTTTCTTCAGTGATTCGATTTGTTATATTGAAGTCAGTCTGCTTGTTTGTATTTCTCCTCTACTCGCTCCTCCTGCAATATAGGGCGATGAATTCTCAAATGCATTGTACAACAAACACGAAACTTTCTGATACATTTTCTAACTCTTTTTTAAATGCAAAGTCGCAAAATTGGCAGGAATAACTTTTGAAGCGATTTTGAGATCGAAATAAGTTTTCAATTTTCTGATATATAAAGTACTTATTGAGTTATAATCAATTTTGATCATGTCACAACCGCTTTCCCCCCCCCCCTCTCTCTCTCTAGCTGGTTTTTCACCTTTCGCCCGGAAATTCGGTTCAAATCTCCAACTTTGACGTTATTTTTTGAGAGGAGTTTTAGATTACGAAAAAACTGTAAACGCAAGTATCAGGAGTGATAATCTGATAATATACTTAAACAATTGTCTTATAGAAAACAACGGTCGCTATTAACACCTTCGAGGCGAGCGTCTTTTGCGGAATTTTTAATCTTTTATCACCAGTTTTTAAAAACGGAATTTTCTGCCTTGTCGAATCGGAAAAATGCGTGGATTAAATAAGGCAAAATTTATAATAAAATTTTACTGGTGAGAATAATCATGGATTCTGAGCATCTTATGCAGCGCGTACACCGGCCGCTCGTCCCTAAGGAGGTAACGTATTCTCAAAAATGCAGCGTATCACAACGCAGAGCGGCAACAAGGATGGTGCAAGCTGTAGAATAAGCACAGATAGGCATACGATGTCAGTTATAGTTACCCATGGTGTGTAACAAGTTGTTTCGATGTAGGTTCCAAATAGAGTTGCTGCGGTGCTTTTCATTATAGCATGAACTCAAATTTTCGGTCACAACTTTAAGAATAATAGAGATATTTTAACGAGATTTTCATAAAAATAATTGTAGTTTCTATATAATTTCTTGGCTGTAGACCGGGAAACGACAGCACAGATGATCACCTCATCGAGTTCAAGAATCAAAATCTAGGATTAGTGAAATTTCGATTAGCATTTTAAACGGAATCGGTCTGTTAAGTCATGTCTTGGAGGATAACGCCAAAAAAATCCGATTTTAGCGGTTGACTCGTAAGTTTATCATTGTGCTTTCCTGCACCCAAAAGAACTTGAGAACTGGGAGCAGGAAAACATAATGGTAAACCTATGAGTCAACCGCTAAAATCCAGTTTTTAGGTGTTTTCTACCAAGATGTGACTTAGCAGACTGATTGCGTTTTAATATGCGAATCGAAATTTAACCAATCCTTAAATTTTCATCCGTGAACTCGATGAGGTGATTGTCTGTGCTGCCGCCTCCCGGCCTACTGAAAATGCATTGTGATTTAATAAGTAACATCATATCTACTGTATTCTGAATTATGGATCAGCTAGATCACTCTTATTTGAACGCATATAGTGGATTTTTCATGCGTTTCTTAAGATATCATCATATTTTACATAAAGCAAAGGAACTATGTTAAAAATATCGCTACAACACCTTCATTGTGTTTAAATTTATGAACGAAATCGATAATTCAGCTAGGAGTGACATACGACTTTTTCACATTTCAACACACATTTATAAAATAAAGTGAAGTATATGTATGATTATTTATTTATTTCTCTTAATTTAGGAAGTATTACTAGAATTGAAATAAAACTTAAGCAGTAGATCATTAAGTCAAATGACAATGTTAAAGATTAGGACTGTTTGTTGAAGGTTATGTGCAAACATACTTTATGAATTTATGCTAAGCAGGGTAATGAATATTTCATTCTAAATTTTACTCTAAATTGCTTGATTTTTTTTTTATTTATTTTTTTTTTTTCAAATTGTTTTCTCTTTTTAGGAAAAAATAAGATTTTCCCCCTATAACAATGAGGTCTTTGTCATAGCAATACATTTTATTATTAGAAATTAGCCAAAACTATAAATAGTTTTGTATAATTATATACGGATGAGCCAAAATATCATGTTTAAAAAAATAACCACATACAAACTTTATTTCTTTTAAAATCGGGTATTTTAAACAATTTTATATAAATTTCAAATGTTCTTAACTTAAGCTAGCCTTTCAAAAAAAAAAAAAAAAAAAAAAAAAAAAAAAAAAAAAAAAAAAGAACAGAATAAAATTAAGTGTTTAAGGTTTGTATAGAGAAAATATTTGAGGTTTAAATTTCTCAGATCCCTCTATCAACTCCCTTTCCTATGCACCTCTATTTTCTTTGCCTTTTTACATCAATTCAGAAAATGTCCAAAACTGTTTTTAAAAGGAGATTTCGTTTCTTTTTTGGAGGAACGCTTTTATCCTTGAACTGAAATTTGTATAGTATCCTCTGGCTTCCGGTACATTTTTTATTTTTATATTTATGCGAATTTTTTTTTTTTAATCAAGTGAGTGAACTAGGTGAAATCAGTGAAGTCAAGTACAGTTTTAAGTGGTAATCAACCATGCAAAGTTCTTTGTGTAAAAAATCTAGGTTAGAGTTGTGGCACTCTACATGTTAAAATGTGTAGGCACTTAATATGTAGCTCTAACGCATGCGCAAATTTACGTGCAACATTGCTTCACATATACAAATTGCGACGTGCAAAATCATGCATTTTAAAAGCTGAAAGAATCATGCAACATCAAAAGAAATCCAATGTAGTACCTTTCGTTGTAACAGGCATCTCCTCTGAATATGGACTGTACCCTCGTGGATTTACAGCTAAGACTTTGAAATGGTATTCTGTGTTAGCTGATAAACCTGAAAGGAAAAAAAATGTATATTATGAGCAATTAATACTTTTGTTTGTTGCCATTACAGGGATGAAAATCTTCCGCGGATTCACAATTTTCCGCTAATTATTACTTTTATAAAATCTTTTTCCTTCTACTTATTTGATACATATATATACAAGATGGCCATAATTAATTTTAAGTATTAAGCGTTTTCTGTAGTACGATCAAATTACGAGAAGAATGGAGCCAAACTTTGTAGGATGATTGGGCCGAAGAATTTTAGGTAAAAAAATATAATTAGCTTCAAAAATCACTGCTACGAGGAAATGCGGCGTTATTATTATTATTATTATTATTATTATTATTATTATTATTATTATTATTATTATTATTATTATTATTATTATTATTATTTCAGGAACTCTTCGTCCTACAAATCCACTATCCCTCAAAATTTAGCTTTTCTCGCAATTAGATCGCGTTATAAAACACGCTGTACGGTCAACTTAATCACGGCCATCTTGTATGTGTATAATATTTTTCAATGATCTGTCGTTAAAAACTGTATCACGACTTTCTAACATTCGATTTTAGTTCATCCACTATATGAATGTTAAGTTTTGTGTTATTCTTAACTAATAAAGCAATGTATTATTTATAATATATCTGTTTTATTTTATAAGTTTCATTTAAATGGAAAAGAATTCTAAAATTTATAAATGAAAATTTTGCTTTTTTTATTAATAAGGTTGTGTCAAGCATAGATTATTCCTGAAAATATAGACAAAGTTTGTATAGCCACTGTCCGACATTCATTTTGTAATCTTAATAAAATCTTAATAAAAATACATCTGTATATATTTTCTCCTTTTTTCAGTATTTTTTAGAAACTTTCCCATATTTTCCTCCTTTTTAAATGCTTACTGTTTTCATCCCTGTAGTTATTGTTGTTTTAAATTCATGTTACAAAATTTACCTGTAATTTGGCAAAGGTTTTGGGCTCTGCATGATTCGTTCATCTGTCGTCCAGTTTCAGTATTGAGGTACGTTACTAAAAATTCCGTATTAGAAAATCCACCATTGAATCCTTCTTGCCATCGCAATGTTACCTTGTCAGAACTAACTTCGATTAATTCCAAGTGAGTTGGTCTTTCAGGAGGACCTGTAATACAAAATATTATTTTATTAGCCCATTAAGCTTTCAATTTTTATAATTATAGTATTTTGGGGCAAAATGTAAAGAATATATGCATGTATCAAATAAGAAAATTTTGAATAAAAAAAGAAGATAAATATAAATTAGCAAGACGAGCTTTACGAGAAGGACTATAATCCTATTCCATCGATGGGTGAAATCCACGTCACATGTTGCTTGAAGACAAACGCGCATACAGCCAAAAACGAAGACTGTTTCAGAATAGGCTCACAGCGTTCCTAAATTTTTACATTTTCTTAACCATAATTTTAAAACGATAATATTTAGTGTCGAATTCCACGAAGATTTTATATTTAAAATATTGGTGGCAAAGTGTGGAAATTTTAGGAGTGCTGCGACGCTGCGAGCCTTGGGCATATTTGTATTTATCTGTTGTTTTAGCATACAACTTTCGTATTTTATTTATTTGACCACAGATTCTGGCCGCATTTTGTTTGAATTTATATATACAGTAGAAAAATGCATTCCCATCATATAATATACACTAATACATTATTCTTATCTTTATTTGGTATTGACTTTGGTTACATAGTTTTAAAGATTTTTTGTTAAAGTGGAACACTATAACAACATTAATGATCCTTTGTTATCGTAAAATATATATTGACTTATTGGAAAATTTAAAAAGTCGTCAATTAGTACATTTTCAAAATTTTATTTTCAACAGCAGAACAAATGGTTATTGATGCTTACACATGTATTTCCAAAAATCATCTAGTTAAGTCTTAAATAATTTTTAAATATATCTTTTAAGTTTTTTAGAAAAAATGTCTTTAATTTATTTTATTTATTTTTAAGTTATCACAAACTAAAAACTAATAAATAAAAATAAAAAATAAAGTATAAGCGGTTGATTCCGGATGTTAACATTTTAGCACGATTTTGGAAATTTAGATAATGAAAATTAACAAGGTATTTCTTGAAATGTAAAGGGACTTTACGTTAGAGTGTCTCCTTAATTTGGTTGTGATTTTATACAAAACACTGTAATTAATAATATCTTCTTTCTAACTAATTTCTTTAAATAACAATTATGTCAAAGATACTAACCTTTTCTTACAAGTCTGATGATGGTCTTCTTATCATCTCCAACCTGATTGGATGCACGGCAGGTATATTCACCATAATCTTCTTCTTTCATATCTCGTATAGATAAAACTCCCGCATATATATCTTCACCCAGATCAGTTATATTGGTTCCGTAGTTGCCATATTCATCAAGGATACGACCTCTTGAAAACCATTCAAACTGCGGACTTGGGTACGCTTGCATCTTGCACTGTAAGACAGCAGTCTCTCCAACGTCAAAGGCCACACGATTGTAAGTATGTCGAACAACAGGCGAATCTGAAAATTTGAAAGCAGTTGAGAATGAATAAAAAATTTTCTAAACAAAATGTCTGTATGAAGATTATTTTAAGCTGCTAGCAAATGTAGAATAATAAATCAAATGCAAAATGCTTTCTCTTTGATTTGGGATTTGAATTCTTGATAGATTATCACACAGATATTTGAATTCTTGCAGACGATATATGTGTTGCTAGTTTTTTTAGTGCGTAATAGGCCGGGAAGGCGCAACACAGGCAATCACCTCATCGAGTTCACAGATGAAATTCCAGAATTAGTTAAATTTCGATTCGCATATTAAAATTCAATCGGTCCGCCAAATTATATCTTGATGTAAAATACCTAAAACCTGATTTTAGTGGCTAACTCATAGGTTTACCACTATGGTTTCCGGCTCCCATGCTTCCCCTCCATGTTTTCATATTTTTGAGTGCAGGAAAGCACAATGATAGGTCTACCACTAACATCGGTTTTTTAGGCGTTTTCCCCCTAGATATGACTTGGCAGGCCGATTGCGTTTTAATATGCGGATCGAAATTTAACTCATCCTGGATTTTCATCCGTAAACTAGATGAAGTGATTGTCTGTGCTGCTGCCACCCGGTCTATAAGTAGTTCTCGCATATTTAAGAAATAATAACACGTGCACTCCATATTTCGGTTAGCACCCGAGCATTTCAAACTATTGCAAATTGGGATTCCATAATTTCAACTGTGAATAACTTTATTCCTGTTTAGTGATAATTAAATAAATCACGCGATTTAAAAAATTTAATGAGGAATCGAAGTGTGATATTTATTTATTTTTTTTATCCAAAAACACCTTATATATATATACATATATATATATAAAAAATTGCCGATGATTTAAAATTTTGATTGGCGGAATTGACATTAATGTGGAGTTCACATATTAAATGAAAGAGGGAAAGGAAAAAGAAATACAAAACAAATTACACAAGATAAAATATGCACTTTTAGCCGAAATTACTTTAGGAAGATTGATGTATTGTACAAAATAATTACAATAATATTTTACATGCTTTTTTATACTTAAAACAATCTTTCATAAAGAATCTCTCATTAAACTTGTTCGCTTTATGTACTGTTATGAAAAAAGGTAATAACGTTTTAATTTTCTCGCTTGATGTACTTAAAATTTAATTCTACTAACAACAGTAAATATTCTATATGCATAATATAAATTTTCATGAATAATTTTAAAAAAACTGAAGTAATTCCAAAATCCAGAATTTGAAATTCTAAATTTAGCAATGTAAAAAAAAAGATAAAATTCATACTTAAAAAAAAAAAAAAAAAAAAAAAAAAAAGAACAGTTGTCTGTTGTATTATAATAAAGTCACTGTTTATAGATTTATTAAATCAAAATGTAATTTAAAAATTAATAAACTGTGCCCATACATTAAATACATTAATAAACTCTTCCTACAAATATATTCTCATATCTCATAACCATGATTTATTCCATTTAAATTTTGCAAATTATTCTCTAATAATCAAAATGCACGACTTACGTTCTATTCTTAGCATCATTTCTGATCGGGCACTTTCACCGAATCCATTTTCGAATTCACAAGTGTAGCGGCCTCTATCACCAGGTGCTAAACCATTCTCGCGACGACTTGGTCCAGCAAAAGAAAGGGTGCTCTGAACTGTAAAGGCGTTGTTATCTTCGACCACTTCAGTCGTAGAGACGTGGAAGAGCATGCTATCTTCAGAAATTTCTTGCCCATTCTGCAGCCATCTTACTTTTGGCTTTGGCTTGCCTCGAGCTCGACATGTAATACTGTAGTCTCTATCTTTGTCCTTTTTGATGACCTGTGGTCTCAAAGGTATCACTATGGAAGCAGGTTCTAAAAGGAAAAAAGAAAAAATCATGCGTGAAGCATAGATTATGAAATACTTTCCAACACATTCAAAATATTATGTAATGAAACTTCAGTCTTTAATGTCAAGGCCATAGTTAGTGTGGGAGGAATCACCAGGGTTTGATTACCTTCCGAAACTTTTGTGGAGTTGATTACAAATATATAATTAACGTTAGTCAACACGGTGTAAACTCGAAAATCAAGTAAACTAAGTAGAGATTCAAAAATCAAAATTTTATAGCAGTATATCTTTATTGTTTAATTCCGTTAATAAGGTGAAAAAATAAATGCAATTTATAAGAAATCTTTAAAGTTCATTGGAATTTTTTAGATTGCGATCCTGTAAAAGCAAAATGTTAACTGTGTTAAAATAAAATGATTACAACAGTTCAATATAAATCGGCAGACTTATTCGGCCCAAATTCTTGAAAACTGCAATTCATAAGCTTAGTTGCTCCAACGACGGTGTGCAAGTTGGGAGGCATTTTCGACAATAAAATACTTGAAAATCTATGTAAAATTGTCAAACTTTAATTTGGTTTGACACTAACATTAATACATCATCAAATAAATACCTCTTTGGAATTATAATTTTAATTTCCAATGGAAAACTTTGTTTTGTAATTACATTAAATTGAATTATTTGAATCATTAATTTCGCAATAAAAATTAGTTAAGCAAGACTAGCCTCTATTCAGTCAGTAAAAATAAAATTTAAACTAAGTCAAGATTTAAATTTATAGTCCTAAATCCAACTCCGAAATGTTTTTCGGGCTATGGCCTTGTTTAACGTTGTGAAAGAGGATATCTTATGATTCTCTTTGTTCTCTGGGTCTACATATATGGATCTTCATTATTTCCCTTTTTATTAATAATATTCTTACACAATTGCAATTTTGATTTTAGAATGATACGTTTCGACATTTAAGATCTTCTTGTGTAACCCTGTATTTGATATATAGATTTCTGTATGTATACTATATAGTATGGAAATGTGTATATAGTTAAGTTAGGAAATACATAAACTAGTTGAAAATTGCCTTTCAGCAATGAAATTCTTTTGTGCAGTGCAGCATAAAATCCATAGAATTTATACATATCAAGCTATGTGCAAAATATTAATTAAATTTTAAAGTGCACACTACAATTACAAATTCGCTTGCAGTAGATATTTATCAAATGCAATACTGTAAACGGATTATTTTGTATGTCCCTGTAAACGAGTGGTAAATGATACGAAAACCACATTATATGGTAATCATTTTATAGTGAACCTTTATAATTTATATAAATTTAAATATATTTGGAAGAATATAACACAATACACTATAAACAATTTTTTCTCGCTTATCATAATTTAAAATAATTTTTTTGCGCGCCTCTGTAAATGAAATATTAATGTTGCACGTTTCATTTTCAAAGTGGAATAAGCTATGGGTGAACCTCAATAACATATGACAGTTCGAGTACTTTTACGCGAGTTAAAACGCGGACAATCAGACAGACGAAATTCATATAAACCGAAGAAAACGATAGACAAATCGAATTCATAAAAACTTTTAAACTTTGGGAGGTGTTAAAAAAGAAATGTTAATGCCAAAAACAACGAAGATGTGTTACCGATAGATTTTATTTCAGTTGTATGATTAATTATTCTTTTAAATCTTTTTTTTAAAAGATATATATATATTGATATCGTTTATTCGTCAATAAAATCTGCAGGTGAGAATAACGTTAATGTTTTCAATCTAAAATCCCTGCGTATGTTTTCTGTCTAGAGTCAAAATGCCTGATATGATCGCGGTTTTTTCCCGTCCTATGGAGTGATATGCAAAATGAATAACATTTTAAGATTCTTTACTAAATGTTGCATAAAAAAAGACAATCTTTTTTTTCATCCATATAATCGTACAATTAGAACAAAACACAGGCATTATAAAGGTAAATTTCGAAATTTTAATTTATGGTAAAGTGGGTTAGCTTGTATTTTAAAAATCGCGATTCAAGAAAACTTAATAACAAATCTCCCATAATCAGAGTGTCTCGCATTTATAATAACACCGTTTTTTCCACCCAAATAATAGAAAAACTCCACAGTTACAATAACAGTCAAATTGAATATAAATCAATAAAAGTAGTTTACCGTGTACTGTTAAATAAACTGATGCAGTTCCTCCACGCCCTAGGCTGTTGGAAGGCTGGCAGAAGTATCTGCCTTCATGGCTCATATGGGCTGATATTAGAGTGTAATTAGATTTTTGTGTCGTAACGTCTTCTTTCTGCTGCCCTTCTTTCCACCAGCTGTATTCGGGTAGAGGCCACCCCAGAGGATGAGCTGTACAAGATAAAGTGAAAGGCCGCCCTGCTATGGCTACTGGTTGTACAGGAAGAACTTCGGCTTGGCCAGGTTTATCTGCAAAAAGTTAATTAACAGTGTAGTGTAAGATGTAACATATAAAAGAAATCTAAAAGGAAAGTACAAACAACTAGAAAATTTTAGCATGTAATATTACAGTCAAACCTCGTTAACATGAACACGCCTAATGTGAATTACTCTTAACATGAATTGTTTTTGCAGTCCGCTATAAAGACGGATACAAAGATTTGATTACTGATAACATGAATTACTGTTAACATGAACAAAATTTTGATTCTCCTTGTGGTTCATGTTAACGAGGTTCGACTGTATTATAAAGTTTCATAAAGAAATTCTTTCTTCAGAGTAAAATAGTAGAATAAGAGTGAGAAAGGGGGGGGGGGGATACAACAACAAAATTTTATATTAGTTTTAACCCCTTGCGGCGTGGTGGTATACCTATGAAACCACTTATAATTTTAATTCCCAAACACCACACTGGCACGGGAATTTTAATTAAAAAAAAAATCGGTTTATTGAATTCCAGCAAAATAGCTTTTTTTTTAATTACAAATAAAGTTATTTTCAAATTCCAATGTCCGTCATCAATTTCAACACTTAAACAATAAATTTGCTCTGCGCCGCAAAAGGTTAAGCTTCATTTTGCAAGTAAAAATGGGATTTTACTCTAAGCAGATATATTTTCATTATCTCTCAATCTTTAATTTTGTATTAAAGAAAAGAATATTGAAAAAAAAAGTTGGGAAATTACATTTCCTCCCCTTGTTTTTATTTATTTTCAAATAAAGGAATTTTGAAATTTGCTGTTTATGCAAAACATATAATTGGAACTATATAGAATATTAAACTATTTCTGCACTAAAATAGCAGCTTAAAATGACTAATATGCGTTACATAGATGTAATTTTATATTATGTAATAAAATAACCGCATGGAAAACAAAGGTGAAATATTTTGCTTGTAAAAAAAAGGCGGAATAAAACTAATCACTTTCAGAACGTCTTAGCTAAGTTTAAAAAGTAGGAATGTGTCTTAGATGATAAACTAACTCATGACAGGTACATTAGTGTAAAATAAGCATTATCTCTCAACTACAAAATAAATAAATAACTATTCTTACGTTTAATTCTAACTGTGACTGTTCCATTTCCGGTCGCTTCAGTCTGAATATTGGATCCAGAGGGCCTAAAAGATGTTGCAGCCTGGCAGATGTAACGTCCACCGTCATCGACCGATATTCTGTCAATTCTTAAAGTATCGCCCAGCTGCCTGAAGTATGGATCGCCTTCTTTCATCCACTGGATCATATGAGGAGGTGGTTTCGACATCACATCGCACTTTACGACCAGTGTATCACCTGCTGCTACCTCCTGATATGTAGGGACTTTAACTTGAGGCCCATCTAGAAACGAGAGAGAATGTAAAAAAAATTATGAAATATTGTATTGTAAAATATTTTCTTCATTTAAAATTCTCAGTTGGAATGTAAGAGAAATTTTCTTAACGAAAATTTATGATTATTTTTTCTTTTATAAATATTTTTTTTCTTTTAATTGTTATTATTTTACATAGAGGTTATCTTATAAGGATAAGCTTATATATACCAGAAAAAAAAAAAAAAGAAAAAAAGGAAATCTGTAAAGATATATATAAATACCTTCGATATTTTTTAACAATTATTCACTGTTAATTGTATCGCTTAATTGTATTTCATTATCATTATTATTATATTATTTTGGAAAAGTCAAAATAAGAAATAAGATGTAATGTATAGAACATTACTACAAAAGCATTACTGATATTCCGTAGCTGTG
The DNA here is from genome assembly GCA_964019185.1 of Maratus speculifer. NCBI lineage: Eukaryota > Metazoa > Arthropoda > Arachnida > Araneae > Salticidae > Maratus > Maratus speculifer. Next base: position 200,134,792 of record OZ025294.1, on the reverse strand, counting down.
AAATTTATTTTTCCAGTTAAAAATATTCGATATGTAACTTTTCTACAAATTATACTTGCTGAAGTTTTAAACAGAAGTTCGCACTCTAAGAAAAAAAAATAAAATAAAAAAAATCTACAATTGAATATGAGGTTTTTACACATCAAAATGTGATAAATTGAATAATTAATAATAATCAGTAAAAAATCCAGTAACTGACATAAAACAGATTACTTACACAGAACTATTAGTTCAAGATTAGCTTTTGAAGGTTCTCCTACACCATTGTCTGCTACGCATGTGTAGTTACCGCTGTCTTCGGCAGTCACAGCTCTAATAGTGTGATTAGGTGTAGTAGAAAGTAGATGGTTATTCCTCACCCATCTTATAGATCGGGCGGGAGGTGATGCTATAACTGAACAACTTAAATGAGCATCAGCGTTTTCTAGAACGTTCAGAGGATTCCCAGAGACTATCGTAATTCGAGGAGCATCTAGAAAAAAATAATTAACAAGCATGATTAATTAATTTTAAATTAACCAGTATCTTAAACAATTAATTTAATAAAAAAGGTACTTAAAAAGATAATGGATCCTGCTAAATTATTCCATGTTGGATTCCTGAAAAACTTCTAACGAATTCGAAGTAATTTACATTTTATCTGGTGCAATAAATACTTTTTCTTCAAATTATCAAAATCTCAACTAACAGTACACCAACTCCTTCGCAACGGGAGCCTTTAACGATTTTTTCAATGTTTTGACAGCGATTTTTAAAAACAGAAACGTGTGACTTGTTAACCCTTTGAGGTCTGATGGTAGAATTTTCTACCACATAATTTTAATTCCGAAATGTCACAGTGATACCAGAAAATTCGATCAAATATTTTTGAAAAAGGTTTAATGCATTTTTTCGCTTATATCGTTAACCGGTTGTTTTCGTTGGAAAATTCTGGTGCCAATGTCACATTTGGAACTTTGAAGAAATCTACATATCAGAGCTCAAAGGGTTAAATCGAGGAAATGCTCCGATTAAAAAAGGCAAATTTTACAGTAAAATTTTACTGGTGGGAATAAACAAGGATTTTTAATGCGTGTTGCTCGATCCTAAGAGATAAAATGTTCTGTAGTTCTGTCATTATAAAAACAGTTACATTTTTGAAAAAAAAAAAAAAAAAAAAAAAAAAAAAAAGAAAGAAAGAAATCAAAAATTATAATACCTCTTTATGAAAAGTATATACTATCGGGGTTAGTTTAAGTTAAAAACAAATTGTTTTCGAAATGGTATGTAATATTTTAAAAGTTATTCAATTATTTTTACATTTAATTGATTTTTTTTATTAAAATATTTATTTCCTATTCTCTAAGCACACATATCTGTGGATTTTTTTTTCTTATTTTGAACCTTGAAACAACTTACACAAATACTACATTCAAGAATTTTGTCGTATAGTGTATATTTTGAATAAATGTTTATTTCGGTTGTCATCTGAATAATGTCGTGTTTTTATTTTTTATCGTGTTTTTACAATTATGCAGAAGTCGTCTGCAAATGAAATCGAAAACATGACCTCGTTTCAGAAAAGAGAAATAAATGTCTTTCTACCAAAAGAAGAACCACAAAACTTGCTCTAGAGATCTGCAGCAATGTGAAATGTCAAGTTAAGGGTATATTTTTAGTTTACGCTCAAAACTGAAGTTGTGACATAAATTTAGAATTAAAATAATAATAATTATTAAAAAGATATAACAATTCATTTCCTTCGGGCGGTTAAGGGCACTTGTATGCGTAAAAATATAAAGTACATTTAGAGTAAGTCATTATTATTATTATTTTAGTATCTTTATTAATCCTTTCAGGCACAGATAAACTCTATTCTCAAAATGATGAAATAATTCATTGACACCATAATTTTAGTACAAATTTCTTGGAAAATAATTGGTGGTTTCTACACTTTCATTATAAAAAATATTGGATATATTCATGTATTTATACATGTTATTAAATCTTAAATTAACGTTTATATTCTTTTTTAACGTTTTAAAGTTATTTATTTATTTATTTTTTTTTTTTTTTTACTATGGGTACCAGCCGCATTTAAATATAATTTTTTAAGGCTCCCTAATGCCCTTGCAGTGCGAACCACCTTTACACTGGAGGTTAAGTTGCCACGCAATTAGTCAATCCATCAATAAGTTGATATTGTTCTATAGTTTATTATGAAAACAAAATTTTATAAAGATACTCTTAAACCAGGTTGGCTGGTTTGGAATTAAAATTAAGTAGTCACGTCCTGTGACACTGCCTTTGAAAGGGTTAAACACTGCCGCATTATTTTGCTCAAATATTTCATACTCATTTAATCCAATCTACATGAATTTTAATTTAAATTAAAATAAATATTTTGGCTGACAGTGTCAAACAGATTTTTTTATTCTCTTCAACTGGATTTAAAATGTGATCACGCATTTAATATTTATAAATAAAATCTCCAAACAAAATATTTTGTTGTATTCAACAAAAAGCTATAATTATGGTTAATTTTATTCAATTATTTGTTCAGAGTATCAATTGTAATGAGTTCAACATTTAGTACTTCAATGAAACTGGAATTATATGCCGAAATCAATAAATCCCGAAACTGATATACTATTATAAATTTCCACTTCACAACTTCGAAAGAGTTTTATCTTGTAGTTGCAGATAATAAAACTCCGTTCTATATTCAGTTATGCACATATCTTAAGACACGAATGGAAATCTAAATCTTTATCCATAATACAAAAAAAAAAAAAAAAAAAAAAAAAAAAAAAAAAAAGAGAAAAGAGAAAAAATGAAAGAAAAGGAAGCTATGTGATATGTTCAACTCGACAAACGCTTCACTTATTCAACAATCTAAACCTAATGTAATAATCTGGAATGAATACAAATATCAACAAAACAAAAAGGCTGAAACAAATTACACAAATATGAAAGAGTTTATTCTTTAAGTTACCGGAAAATAATATATACTAGATATACAAATAATGGCGTCCCTTCAAATAAAATCGAAATCCAGAGTTTCTCATTGTATATGTATATATCTTTTAGGACATGCAGTAAAATCTAAACCAGTTACCGATGAAAATCCATGCACTAATTCTTGAGATACAGCTATTGCGGAAATAATAAAAAAATGGAGCATAGAAGTGTCACCTGTCAGGCGATTTACACCAAAAATTAAAAAATACTAATTTATATCTGGAACTAACTAAATATGCATTTTGATGAAAATTCGGTACTTTTTGGTTAACTGGGCGCCAGTGTGATACATACACACATATAAACATATGTATATACTCATACATATCTATGCATATATTATGCATATACATATGAATAAATAATATTGTCACCTGGTTAATCGAAATGTGTCGAAAATTCGTTCATTAGTTCTTGAGATAGAGAGCCAACAAAATTTGCGTCGCATACAGTACAGACAGACAGAGTCACAGACGGACATTTTGTAAAAGCATATTTTTCGGGACCTCTGACCCCTAAAACGTGCAAATCAATAGAAAACCGGAATTCGAAAATTTTCATGAATCCAATACCTTTTACTTGTAGAGATAGAAAAAAGTAAAAAAGAAAAGAAAACGAAAGCTATACAAAAGCATGTTCATCACAAAAAAAGCTTAGTTCTTTTCACAATCTTGAGTTATTAGCGAACATTGATAAACATTGACTCCTCATACTCTATGATTTAAAAAATCTGTACTAAAAATTTTGTAAATTTTTTTTTTTAAAGCCACTTAAAAAAAGGAAATACATACAAGGGTACATCAGTACTGACACACCTAGCACCAAAATTAAGTGCCCGAGTTTGTATCTATTTCACGACTGAAGAAGAAATCCGAATCTTCATTCATAATTGAAAAAGGAAAAACAAAATAGGAAAGAAAAACTGTACTTGTGACGTGTTCATCTCAACAAACGTTTAATATCTTTGAAAATCGAATGTAATAATCTGGTATACACAATGATTGATAAAGTATTAAGATAAACGTATTTTAAAATTTTTAACTTCACAATTTCGAAAGATTTTAAAGTTATCAAATACAGAAAAAGAAAAGAAAAAAAAAAATATTTTGAGTACATCAGTACCGATGTTACTTTCAATAGAATTGAAATCGGGAGTTTCTTACTGTAGCACATAAAAGAACGAGATGAAAGAAAATCTAAACAATTCATTTTTATTCATAATTTAAAAAAGAAAAGTTAATTATTCACCGCAATAAGCACTTAATTTGTTTCATAATCGATTCATAATCTGGGGGGTTATACGCCAAAATCGATAAAACATTGACTCCTTTATATTTCATGTTTTAACAAATCTCCACTTCAAACATACCGTAAGAGTTTAATCTTGAAGTCACCGAAAGAAAAAAAAAAGAAAATTGTACGAAGTACAGCAGTACTGATACTCCTAGCAACAAAATTGAAAGCCAGAGTTTCTTATTGTACATGCAAGTATGTATATATCTCCACGACATGGAATGGAATCTAACCCACTCATCTTTATCCATAATCTCTCAACTATCACTATTCAAAATGTCAAAGAAAAGCTACAAAAGATAAAGCCCGAGACAGTTTTATAAAAGCTTACTCGGCGAAATTTTCTGCTGATGTTCCGGAATTTTCCCTCTTGAACATTTTTAGGGCATATCAGTTCCGTTCAACACACAATCATCGCTGGAGAATGAAATTATAAAATAAATTGCTTAACTTGGAGAATAAATTGCTTCTATTCGAATTTAAGACTGCCATGAAGAATTGTAATATGAAATTTGTTTTAGACTAGGGGAAATTTTAGAATTGAAATATATTGACCTTTTGTCTTTACAGAAAGTATCAAATTTTCAATTAGATCGTAGAATCATAAATTTTATTTTATGGTACTGTGTAGCGAAGAATAATTGATGAATGCATAAACAGTTAAGAATGTGTAGAATAAAGAGTTTTATGGAGATTTGTTTGTCTATTTATTTCCTCAAAAAAGGAATAATAAATTGCATTATTTAACAATAAATTACTACTTCTCTCTTTCAAATGTTTGCGTTCTTATATACAATATTACAATTTTAGAAATTTAAAATTAAAAGATGTTAATTTTTTAATTTTTTTTCTATTTTTTGTGTACAGTTTTGTGTTTTGTGTTTTTTGTTTTTTTACACAATATGTGCATTTTGTGTTTTTGAGTTATTAATTTTTATAGTTTTTAATATTTTTTTTTTTGTCATCGTGGCAACAGAAGTATACCATTTCTGGACATTAAACATGGACCTATCAGAAACCAAATAAAATTCGGACATCACAAGGATTCAGATATGTTTTAAATATCTTTAAACCGAGCGGAACAATAATTTCCCAAATGGTTAAAAAATTAGTTTCATTGTGTATTTCTGGCATTTTAAAATTCTAGTTTACAATGAAAGTTTATGGACGCATTCAGAGAATTTTTGTAAAATAAAAAGTTTTGCCCATATTTTCTCATCTTGTTTTCTTTTCTTTTTTTTCCTTTAAGGAATAAATAATAATCTGTTGTGTTTAATAATGAATAATTCTTTCTCTTTCAAAATAAATAAATAAATAAATAAATAAATAAATAAATAAAATGATTTATTTGCGTGAAATTTTTATGAATTTAATTTAAAATTGAAACATACTAAAATACATCCCTGCTACATTCCTTTTAATACAGACCAAATTTCCAATTATATATAAGAAATATTACAATAAAACTGATTTTACAGCAATACATAACATATAATTTTTTATACATGTACAAATACTAAGGGGATTGTTCGAAAAATCTATGTATTCACCAAATTAAACAATTTATACATATTTGTAATAAATTCCTTAACTTAAACAACATAATGTTCGTATTCGAACCTCAGATCACACTGAAAAAACGATTGTATTAATTTATTTTAAATTAAATAGAAAAATCTAGAATTGAAAGGTGATAAAATTCATTTGCATTCTGCAACTTATAAAGCGAATAAAATTTCCAATTACACTGTGGAATAATAAAACTGGTTTTATATTATTAATGAATACATACAGCTTTTTTGAAGGAAAAAAGGTTATGAAAATATTATAAGAAAGTAACAACAAATAGCTTTAACATTTAATAAAAAATATATAGATATAAAATAACAATAAATAGCTTTTATATAAAATTTTCCTCTTTTCAAAATTGAGTAATGCTGGGAAATTACAAAAATCGTTTTCCTGCGTTATTACACTTGCTGCGGAAAAACCTGTTTTAGAGGCATTGAATTCGCCTCATGGTTAGCCAGCGTTGCGGCTAATTCAGATAAATTTTCAAAAAAAAATAGTATTAGTGTAATAAGAAAAAAAGATTCTGAGTAAAAAAAAAAAAAATTCTGAAGTTTACAGCAAATTTTCTGAAAGATTATAGCAGAAGGAGTGGGGGTGGGAGAATTCCTTCGAGCACCAACTATGTATTTTTTGTACCGCACTTTGATGAAATTAGTGGGTTTTTTTTTCTGCGATTTTTTAACAAAATTAACGTTTCCCCAATTTATTATTTGACTAAATTTGTGGGTTTTTTTCACGATCGCTTGACTAAATTTGCGTTTCTTGTCGTGATCGTTTGACAAAATTTGCGTTTTTAACTTTTGATCCTTTGACAAAATTGTGCATTTTTTCACGATCCTTTTTTAAAATTGTGTAAGAGCTGTTTCTTTCTTTCTTTCTTTTTCTTTTCTTTTTTTTTCCGATCCTTTGAAGAAGTTTTTTTTTCGCTATCTTTTTGTAGATTTTTTTTTTGTGTGTGTGTGTATGTGTGTGATTTTTGCCGAAATTTGTAATTTTTTTTTTAATTGATTATCCTTTTTTTTGGTAAAAGATGGCATATGCCATTGCAAAATTGGTAATTTTTTCTGCTAACGATTGACAAAATAGATTTTCCCCGACGACTAATTGTCGAAATTCAAGACATTTTGTATGCCTAAAATTTTGAACTAATGAGCGTTTTTTTTTTTTTTTTTTTTTTTTTTTTGAAAATTTGGAACTTTTGGTAAAAAGGAAATATTTGTATAAAGAAAGTACCTGACTTTTTGACTTTCATATAAACAAATTTATAGAAGTAAGATTAGAATGCATTCAATGATAAGCGAATAACGTAAAAATTAAACACTCGAATGATACAGGAATCCCGCAAAATGTAAGTGGTGCTGTTTGTGGGCAAATATATTAAATATAAACTATATATTACATTTTTCACTTATGTTCTGTAACATGAAAAGCACGGTTGGATTACTGACAGGTGGAAGGAATGATTTTATCATTCGAATGAATTATTTGAGCATATTCAAAAACAGAAGTGCCAACTTTTCGTATTTTTCCCAATAAAACAAAGCATAATTGTCAATTTGTATACATTTTTAAACCAATTACTGCCAGGAATTTTGTAAAAAAAACCCCATAGTTATCAATTTTGATGTATTTTTAACCAATTACCTCCAGTAATTTTGTAAAGAAAAGAGTATTTAAATTTTTCTATAGTTCTTGTTTTATTTCTAATTAAAATGAAAATAATATATATAATAATTATGGTAGTAATTTTATGGTAGTAATAGTATTTTATGGTATGTAATTTTATAATAATTATGGTAGTAATTGATTAAAATTATTATTATAGTAGTAATTTATTGCGCAAATCCGTTTAATTCATTCGAATATCAAAATCATTCATTCTCCTACCGCTACGATGAATCGTCTGATTTTTGCAAATGAAAAGCCAAACAAAATATGTTAAGGATTAGTACTTACAGTGAACCCGTAAGCTAACGCTGGTTTCTAATTTGATGTCTTCTTTGAGAGCTCTGTTCCAGACAACACAACGATAGACCGAATCATCATCTTCGAGCCTCGGTGTGACAGTGAGGACACTTGATGTAGGCCGTTCCCTTGAACCACCTTTTTGTATCTGTCCTTGCAGTAAAACACCATCTCTGTACCATCGTATGGTGGGATCAGGACTACCCCCTTCACTGGAACAAGTTAGAGCTGCTGGTTCATTTTCTCTAGCTATGGGATTTGGTGGTGTGATTCTGGGTTCACCAGGTGGTACTGAAAGAAAAAAATATAAATATAGGTTACATAAAATATCATATTTGATATATTTTATATTAAAGTAATTAGATATATGACTTTTGCAGGCCCAGTACCAGAATTTTATGCATCAAACTACATTAAATTCAAATTTATATGCGATTCGATCCAACAATTCCGGACCAAGTGTACTAGCAGAAGAAATAATGCTAACTTATGAAATAAGCAAAGTTTGAATTTACAAAGAAAACATAACACTAATAATAATAATATTTTTAGAATTTGTCTTTCATTTAAAAATTACATCTTAAGTTATAAGCGATTGTTATCTAGTGAAAATCAGTTTTATTCCTCTACCGCATTGCCGCGCATAGAAATTTATTTTCAGACATGAACTTCGACAAAATTTTCTGAAATATTTTATGCCTCTAACGAAAAAGGAAAAAAGACAGTTTGATTAAATAGATTTTAAATAAAAAGATCTGCAAATTAAGAACAAAATTTATTTCTTTTAAAAAGAAAAGAAAAGAAAAGAAAAGAAAATCCTGTTTGAATTTAAAAAAACAATTCTGTAACAAAAACAAGTCCGTCCCTTGCGGATTGCAAGTAATGTCGGATATCTGACGAAAAGCAAGTTCGAGAAAATGCATTGGGTCATGTAAAATTCTCTTTATAAATTTTCTCATAAGTTAGCGTGAGATTTCACAGTTCACAAAGACCGTCGAAAATTTTTAGAATGTTGAAACAGAACGTTTTTCTAATACCATAACTTTTTCTAAAAATATTTATATGAACAAGAAAATACAATTAAAAAAGCAGTTTATCAATTTATGAAATAAATTTTAAGATATTTCACAAATTTATTAATATAATATTGAGTTTTAACAAAATATTTAAATTTAATTTTAAATTAAAAAATATTTATTTATTTTGCCATATATTTTGTTAAACAAATAAACAAATATTTTTAAATATTTATTTATTATTAAAAATTCATTTATTTATTTAAATGAAATTTAATTTCTCTCTCTTAAAAACATTAAAAAAATTAATATTATTGAGAAAGACATGGTATAATAAGACATAAGTAAAAAAAAATACTACGATTTTTTTTTATTTATTAATTTTACTTTTCATGTAATTAGTTTTACTAAAAAGCTATTGGGTAATCAATCAGTTATAAATTATTATTTTACTGTATTGTCACAAAAATTAACTTTAGAAACAAGCAATTCAAAGGTTAAAATTTTTTCCAAATTGTATTGCTACAAAACTAGTTTTACAGGTCATCTCAGAAATTATAATTATTACTTTACTGTATGTTCACAAAATTAATTTTGCTGAAAATTTATATACACTAAAAATTATTGATTTGAAAATAAAAATAAAGATGAAAAAAAGACTTGTTGCGAACAAACATTATTTCGCAAAACACACACACAAATACAATCCCGTTGAACACACACACAAAAAAAAAAAAATCTTTATTAGATATTAAAAAATATTTAAATATTTTATCATATAAAATTTTATTTTGATTTCAGTTTTAAATTCAGAAAATAATGAATACACTTTGTGAAATTTAACTTTTATGAAGAAAGATACAATAATAATAATAATTTAACTACGTTTTTAAAATATTTTAAATCATATTTTACTAGCCTTATTATAAAATTAGAAGATAGCACTTTAACATCATGATATGACTATGTATTATAGGCATATTCTCATTTTTAAAAAATTTCGTTACATCAAAATATGATATTATATATATATATATTTTTAAACTTACATTTTTTTACATTATTAATATACATATTAAAAACTTCATTCTTTAAAAAATTATTCCTGTTAAATTTTCTTTTAAAATCCAATACATATTTAAAATACGTTTAAACATTTTATTTGATCAAAATAATTTTTTTTAAACCATAAGTAGATTTTAAAAGGTAGTTTAAAAGCATACTTTAAAGCTTTGATTATCATAATATTAGTTGGCAGTACCCCATTTAGACAAGATCATTCTGATAATACTATATCATACATAAATCACAGTTATCTTTCTTCATTTTAATATAGAATTTATTTTTTAATGTACACGAATGTATGAATATATCGTCATTGAAAACATTTTTAAAGATTAAATTGCTCTTTTAAATCTGACAAATGTTAAAAATATTACTAAAAATTATCTATTTTTATTAATGTAATTTTTTATCACAATTATATATTTTTAAGATTTTAAATCATGTTTAAAACTTTAATTGCCAGATTAGAAGTTATTACCTTCTTTTTGATAAAATCATTTTATTGATACCACATCATAAATCACTTCTTTTTTTGTTCCTTTTCTTTTAAAATAAAGGCTTTATTTTTTAATATAAAAGCAGATATTAATACTTTTCCATTTAAAAAAGCAATAAATTTTACTTTCCTGTTTAAGAGATATTAACAATCTTCTACATCTATTTTGAAGATTTTTTTAAGTATAATGGACAAAACTGTATCAAAAATAACAATTTTCTTTTCTTTAACTCTTTAATGCACTTTTTTTTAGTTACAAGAACAGATAAAAATACTTCGTATTTAAAGAAAAAATCATTCTCTTTAAATTACCTTTTCAATTTTAACAAATATTATAAATATGCTGATTTTACTGAAGCATTTTAAAGGACTAAACGTAAGAATATTAAAACATAAAATAAAATAAAATAAAATAAAAAGAAGTTTAAAATTGTACTTTAAAACTATAATTATTACGTTCGAAGACATTTGCTTCTACTTGACGTGGTAATATTAATTCTATATCATAAATCGGGATTTTTTTTTTTTTTTTTTTTTTTTTTTTTTTTTGCTTTAAATGCAGGCAATTTTTTAGCAATAAAAGCATATATGAAAACTCATTTAAAAAATCACTTTCATCAATCTTACAATATATTAACCAAAATTTTACATATGACATGTAATAATGTAATACATTAATCATTATACTAAATATTAAAGTAAAACGAATTCATAAAAAAACCACTAAGAAATCTTAAAATATTGACAATTCTTAACAATTTAATATTGTAATATCACAAATCTTATTATAACAATACAAAAAGCGAAAGTGTAAAACACAAAAGCAGAAAAATGTAGTTTCAAAAAAGAGGAGAGAAAAAAAAAAAAGTTTAAAATCATGTTTTATAACTACGATTATACCATTATAAGGCATTTAACTTCAGTCTGACAGGATCATTTTATCAATAACTCATAAGATAGGGTCTTTTTGTAAGGGTCGGCAAGAACGTAGATAACAATCACGAAAAGTGACCGCAGGAGAACACCCCCTTATTTATCAAACTGATATAAAATTCCTCGCGGCCATTAGAAAAGCACTTTGACAAAATTAAACGCACTCTGGGCAGTAGTTAAATGGAGCAAGTGCTCTTAATTTTAGAATCTATTGTATCGTTAATTTTAGCTTCTTTTTTTAAACGTTATCAGTCATAAGAGTTTCATATCTAATAAGTTTTTATGCTGTTACTAAGCTGTGTTACTAGGCTGAGTTACGTTTATTTTTTATTGGTACATATACTATTTTCAAGCATTTTACTTTACCATTTATTTTGATCGTCGACATAGGACAATTAATATAATGCTTAAAAACTGATAAATTGAAAGGTACACTTATATATAAGTTATATTTAATGAGAAATTATATAAATAAACATATCTAAAGCAGAAAACTTTTTCTTGAAATTTTATTCCGAATTTAGAATGAGAGATTAGATAATAAATAAAAGAACATAAAAATGATACGCATCTTTTTCAGAGATTTTAAAATTAAGAGAAATTAGCTAATTAATAAAACAACGTAAAAAAATTCTCGCATTTTTTCAGAGATTTTTAAATTAAGTGTAATTAGATGATAGGTAAAAGAACCTAAAAAAATATATAAAACTTATATTAACAAATAAAATAAAACTTGTATTAACAAATAATAAAAAACTTATATTAACAACGTTCTAATACTTTTTTTAGCTTTTAATACACAAGACTTCAGGAAAATAACTTTTAATTTAAAGTGAAAGATATGTTTACAATAAAAGAATCGCAAAAGGCGCAAAGAGAATTCATCAAATAGTAATAAATATTACTATTACTGAATGCCTAAACGTAAATGAATTCATATAATAAATGCATAGACATAAACTAACATTACTACTTGTAAATAGTAGCAAAAGTATTTCTTAAAATCAAATAACACTCCATTAAAAGACGTGTACTATTAATAATACACCAGACTCGAAAGGGTTAAGCAGGAAAATTTCTTGAGATGTTTCTAGAGCAAAAAGAAAGACTAAGTTTTCTAAATATTCATCATGTCTTTTAAACATAATTTTACTTCTGGAACTATAAAGATATTCAAAGTTTTAAGTGGACAATATACCATAGTGAAACCGTCCATAGTGTAGTCTGAAGTTTTCTGTACAAGGAAACTTATTTCAAGAGGATGATTTGAATTCAAGTTAGGTTTTCTCAAATCTGCTGATTTAAGCTCTTCGGAATTTTGAATAGCTGACTTAAACAGCGATTTCCAGTAACTTTAAGTGCGACATGAAGCATTATAATCCTGCTTATTCGAAATTCTACTAATTATTATATAGTGGAATACTGTCTTTAAGTATCTCATTATGGTATTTTTCACTGTTGGTATATTTCATTTAAATGCTAAATTTTTAAAGATTTTTTTTTTTAAATTTTAAATCAATATCATGCTGGATACTGCATATTTAATATATTGTCTCCATGTTTATATACATTCTTCTTTCCATATGCTTACAAGTACATACGTACATCTTGTTTTTTATAGACCAACTTTCAATACATATTGTAGATATATTAACCCTTTCTTTCAATAGATGGAAGTAATAAGGACCATTTAAAAATCGACTGTAATCCCAATTCAATTAAAACTAAGTAAATCTACGAGAATATTGCAAAAGTTATTAGCGTTATAGTTTTGTTTCAGTTGAATAGCATACAGAATTGAATCAAAAGTAGGTTATTCTCTACAATAATTCACCAATGATACATACATATTTTTAACGATCAGGCATTCTGATCACAAATAACATTTTTCCGACAAAGAAAAACAAAAGGATCGTCTGTTGCTTAATATATTCACATGTATTAGCACAGATCTGATTATTCAACATTATTCATCTAGATTTACTTGGTGACAGTTGAAAATTGAAGTTATATATTCTGTGTATGAAGTAATGTCTTCTTCATTTAAAACTAACTTAAAATACCTTTTTTATAGGAAAAAATATATACATATAATTACAAATTTGATAATAAAAAGCAGGTCGAAAAAGATTCGCCAGAATAGTTACATGTCAAAAACAAGTAAAGCTATAATAATAATAATAACAAAACCTTTCGAAGAAAATCTCATTTCGAAATTTCACCTTACTGTCACGACATGATAACCATCAAAAGTGATATTAAGAGAAGAAGACACTATGACACTCGATTTATTATGCGGCATTTTCTTTGCTGCCAAAGTTTAAAAACCAAACCTCTGCCAGAAGAATATTATAAATATAATGCTTTCGTCAGATAGCTTTTGTTAATCCGAAACTCTTTGATGCGTGAACTGTTGCCATTCCTGATTAATAAAGCTCGGCAGACGATCTTATGAGAAAAAGATTTAATCCATGAAAGATTTCCACTTGGAAGAATCCGTCAGCAAAATATTCCAATCCTTGATAGAGACAGGCGTGAATAATATTCCAGACGCCATATCGCACTTATCTGAGCTTTTCTGGAATGCTTTACTTCTCATACAAAAGTGCAATTAGCTTCAAGCCTTCCAGAATCGCTGGAGAAATAATTACGATTTTGTTTTCGCCGAACAATTTCTAGCCATAAAATGTCCCAGATTCGAAACTCGTGGAGAGAAATGGCCGAATATTTAATTTTCATTTCGCAGGCAGACTTAAGATGTAACTGCATGCTCTTTCTCATTTCAATCAAGTTCACCGCATGCACTTTAGTGACACGAGTTCAGCAGAATTGAAGAGCAGCAAGCAATTCAGAATTTGGAAAGAAGGTTGCGTTGTGCAGCACAATGACATAATTACATCTTTGTTCTAACGCTAGAATGTATTCATAGAAAGAGCGATTTTGCATTAACTTTCGCTCAAAGAGTTATTACATAGATTTACGCTCGATGCGAAAGAATGTAATGCAAGGAATCGAATTTTTCCGTAGTCATTTGTAACTGTTAGTTGTTAATTTACAGGAAATGCGAAAAATGTATGTTAGTAAATAATTTTTGATAAATTAAATATTATATGATAATTACTTGGTTAAAATTACTTAGATATAATTAATATGGTTTGACATTATACTTGATGTGAAACAAAGAACATAATTTCTATACATGGAAAGTGTTATTACTTTGACTTCTTTCTTGACATACATTATTATGTGCATAAAATTTTGCATATTTTAAAATAATTTAGGTGTCTCTAACATTACTATTAATTGTTTGTATATATCAGTATATATGAATCAAGAGAATTATGTAACATGTTTAATTTGCAAAACACTGTTAAGGAAAAAAAAAAAAGGATTTGCTAAGTTAAACACAAAAATAATTAAACATTATACTGATAACTTATATATTAGGTGTTCAAATAGTCTTTTAAGGGTGCAGTATGCTTATTTTAACACATGTGTTCCTTATAAATACATAGTGAAACGCTTTAAATTTTATTTGTACAGCACAATTAAAATATATTCTGCAAAAATAGTTATATTATTTTCAATCTCTTAACATTGTAAAATAAAAATAATAATAAAGATCATGCAGTTTCTAAGGAAGCACATCATTAATTATTAAGCTGACAGCTTTTTAATTAATATATATCTGGTGTAATAACATGATATAGTACTGATTCAATAACTATAACTCATTTATAATCAGTGACTTGTATCTCAAATTTCTGTTCCGAAATTAAACACAGAATGAACTTCTGAAACATATATATATATATACTTAAAAAACTAGACAAATTGACACTAGAAAAACTGACCAAGTTGACTATGTAGGAAAATACGTTGAAACTCAAATCTAATAGAGTTACATGCACTGCATTACAAAAATTAAATAACGGCAGAAAATGACAATGCAAAAGAATAATTTTCAGAAAAATTCATCTTCTTTTTATTTATTTATTTATTATTTATTGTCAATTAAGTCATAAATATACATCAATATATGTAGTCTGAATTTCTAGATTTTTTTAAGGCCTTATAAATCTTTAAGAAAATGCTGAAAATTTATTCATTTTATATATTTTATTATTATTATTATTATTATTGTTATTGTTATTATTATTATTATTATTATTATTATTATTATTATTTTATTGAAAATGTTATAAGAGTATCTTAAACATTCACAACTAATAAAATCACACGTTTAAATAAATCGCATTCCTTTATCTCATACCGCGGTTAATAGTTTAAAGAGAAATAAATGAAATATTCCACAGATATTTCTACTCGATATGCAAGAATAGCGTGCTCTCATATATAAAGATTATTTATCATTAGCCAGAGGAAAATTCCACACTTGGGAATGTTCCAAATAAATTTTCTAGAAGTGCAATATGACTTCCATCGATTTTTGATCTATATCGATTTTGGGTAATACGTGAGCTTAGTAGTTACGGTTAAGATTGAAATTATTCTGACATTCACGTAATCTAATTGAAATGCTCCCTTGATTCAAAGCCAGAATAAAAGTTAGACAGCTAATGTAAGTTCATAAAGGCGGAAGAAACAATGTACTTAGATTATGAAGATGTAATAAAATGTATTTATTTTGTTAATTCATGTGTGGAGTTTGCAATAATAATAGTTAGGAAAACAAAATATCTGTGAAAAAAATAATACAAAAATAAATAAATAAAAGATAGTAGAATCTTTGCAATTTTAAAAATCAGATTTTAGATCAGTTACACTAATTTAAATTTTTAACCAAAATCTCCGCAACTACGAATTTTGTTTGAAGATTTTTAGCATGCTATGTTTTATTATTATTATTATTATTATTATTATTATTATTATTATTATTATTATTGAATATTGTAACTTTTTACAATATTTTATAAATAATTTTCAAAACATGTTTTGTGACATTTAGCAAATTTTAGGTATCTTATATCCAGATAATACTCCTATTAAACTAAACTCAGTGGTATTATAATGCATGGAGGATCTTCTGCGAGAGTGCCCATCCCTGTTTACTACACACTGGGCCCGGAAGTAGTTATCTAGTAACACACACTGTACACAATGGGCCCGGAAGTAGTTATATGCTATGCAGCATATGTCCGAGCCAAGTGGTCAGCCTAACGCGAGCCCCTCGGTGTTTTTCTCCCAAGAAAGCTTGGTACTTATTTTATCGACCCCGATGAAAGGCTAAGTGCACCGTGCCCAGTCGGCAGTCGAACGCACGACACGGTGTCGCTGTCAGATTCTTTGATTACTACGCCACTGGGCTTCAGCCCTGCTACTATCAACTTTAAAAACAAAAAATATTATTATAACATAATAATATATAATAATATAACATAATAATATAACAAATATTATAACATAAAATTTTAAAAAATAGTCAAACAATAGTTTTTTAAGGAAATAATCTTTGAAAACTTTAAAATGCAATAGATTAAGATTAACTATTCGAGTAAACATAATCGTAGGCTCTAAGTATAGAAAAAAAAAAAAAAAAAAAAAAAAAAAAAAAAGACGAAATCAACGAAGGCGGCACTAAAAAAAGTGCTTATATTTCTAGATTTTTTTTTCTGTACAAAATTTCTTCTGATTTTAAAAATGTGGGCAATTGTTCAGTAAAATAATTTTCCTTATTTTACTTTTCATGAAATATGATCAATGCAAAATGAATCTCAAACTCCTAAAGGAAATTAAACAATAAACAATTGCTCTGATAGAATTTACTGTATTTTAAATCATTAAATTCTGACAATGATAAATCAACATGCATACTTAACATCATTAGTGACCTGTAAGGTCAGAACATAAAGATCAAGACGAACAAGGAAAGGAAAATCATTTCCCCCCCACTCCCGGCCCCCCTGATATCGAGGTTAAAAGTCAAATCCGACTACATTCCCTAAAAAAGAAAGATATGTCAACTTGATAAAGTCAGCCAGATTCACCAAGGCCCAAAATATCTGCAAGCAGGATTTTAAGAAGCTTACCGAAACTAATGCAGATGCTCATCTGCAAGTGAGGGGAGGAAAAAAAAAGTCATCCAAGATTCATTTCCATTGTCTAGCAAAGCACCTGGATTGAATAAAAAAAAGAAGCAACAGCGAAAGGTTTTTATTCTTCTTTACGATGCTCCTTGACCTCAAAATCTTAGTAGAAGGAATAGGGGGGGGGGGGGGAAATGACCCAACTGAAATCTTTATAAGTCAGAGCAAATCTCGCAATTTTTTTTGTTCTATTGTGTTTCCATATTTAATCCAGCTTCTTCTACAAGCTGCACCGACATTTGCAATTGCGCAAATCATCTAGGGACGTTTTGTCTTTTTGAAAAGAAAGATGGACCACGTGAGGAAGATCTTGCTATAAATTAATAGAGCTCGAATATATTTGCTTGCAGACGATTTTTATCCCCCTTCTTTCTAATAGCAATATACGTGCGCAAGAACACGGAGATGATTTACGAAAGAATATCACGATTCTCATTTAGAATCACGTTAAAAAGAATTAAAATGGCATTATGACTTGCTCGTGACAAAAACTTTTTTGAGTGTAATATTTGCAGAGAAAAACATGCCTTTTCGCTGCATTCTACAAAAATAATTATGCAATCACAAAGAATGTTGTTCTCATTATGATTAGCTTATTTCGTAGAAAGTTTTCATTTAACGCAGAGGAAACTGGGATAATTAAATTTGCTGAGAGAAAACAGAAGTTGAATGTAACTAACTAAATAACTATAAAATTGGAATCATAATGAAATTCTTTTAGGAGCAATAATGAGTTTCAAAATTAAAACATTATTCCGTGAAAAATTAATCAAATTTATTTCTTGTTGACGTACCTTTTGTTTGTTTACAAAAAAAAAAAAAAAAAAAACTTCTTTAAATAAAACCTAAATAGGTATATGTTTGGAAGTTAAATATTTTTGCTAGATATAGCATAGTGTAGAACTGTAACATTAAATATAGCTTTAAAAGAAATTTGACCCTAGCTTTTATCATATTTTAATAAAAGACGAAATTTCGGTAAAATATACATCCTCTGCTTTCATCTTGGTCATTAAATAGTATAAATAGTTTTAAGCGTACAAAATACACCATTTTTAATGCAGAGGCAACTGGGATAATTAAATTTTCAGAGAGAAAACAGTAGTGAAATATAACTAACTAAATAACTGTAAAATAGGAATCACGATGAAATTCTTTTAGAAGCAATAATGAGTTTCAAAATTAAAACATTATTCTGTGAAAAATTAATCAAATTCATTTCTTGTTGAAATACCTTTTGTTTGTTTACAAGAAACTTATTTAAGTAAGAAAAGTAGGTATATGCGTGGAAGTTAAATATTTTTGCAAAAAATAGCATAGTGAAGAACTGTAACATTAAATGTATAGCTTTAAAAGAAATTTGATCTTAGCTTTTATCATATTTTAATAAAAGATGAAATTTTGGTAAGATATATATCCACTGCTTTCATCTTGGTCATAAAATTGTATAAATCGTTTTAGTTCATTAATGGTCCATGGACCACTGATTGGCGACCTCTGGTTTAAAACGTGTAATTAAACTGCATATTAGGAGGAAATAAAATAGGTTGTTATGCAATAACAAAGCTATGTTCACTTGACATAATGCATTTTAAATCCAATTTGTAGGCGTAAATACAAAAGTGATTTATAATCAAACAGTTTTTCACTTTTTGACAAATAAATCATATTGAAGATTCTGATTATTATATTAAATTGTTATTGTTTCACGACATCAGTTTTTTATTTTCTTTCCCCACGTTATCGTATCCGGAATTCACAAAAGGATCACTTTGATCAAATTTTTCAAAGATTTTCTGCCATTACCGGGAAATAATAAAAAAGCATTTCGATTACGAAGCTTTTGGAGATGAGCAATTGCCTATTTCACATGTTTGCATAAAAAAAAAAAAAAGAATCCAAAAATGTGCCAGATAGTAGCTAGTTTAGATTTGAAAACAGCTTTGAGAACAACATACGGATAAAATAAATTAAAAAATGCAACTTTCACAGGGAAAAAAATTTAAATGCTAATACATTCAAGTCCGTAAGGGAGGAATTAGAAATCTATCTACTGATAAGCTAAACAATAAATGTTCTAGAATTTAATACTCAGGCAGTATTCTATCTTCTTCTTACTTCTTTTTAAAATTTTGTTGGTTCACAGTTTTTTTTTTTTTTTTTTTTCTAAAAAGAATAACTAAATTAAAAATATTTAATATGCTTAATTCAAATTGTAACATTTTTTCTGATTACAAGCTAAAATAACATTCGCTATATGAGTATTAGTTAATTAATTAGTTTTCATTAATGAACAAATGCTTTACAACTTTTCTTGAACACAAATATGACAACATCATCCAAGATAACTGACTTATACAAATACCTTTTTGCTCATATATAGAACGCTTTTGCTTTGAAACTGTTGCAATACATTTCACCACAACTTGTATTCAGAGAAAGAGAGAAAAAATAATTAAATAGAAAAATAAACAAGAGCAATCATTACACCGCACTTCAGCAGTTGATGGTTTCTCTAAATTGTAGGAATACATCACCATAAACTTTGACTTGCTTCTCTTATTTAAATACCTTTGCAATCAGAATACAAAAAAATGGTCACGACTACCGCTTCAGAGGAAATTTCGAGCATTTCAAGCAATGACTAGTCTTTGTCTTAAATCATAGTTAATTATGTTCCGCAGTTGCAAAATTGTCTTTGAGTATATGTTTGAGAGTAATAAGTAAAATTAGGCATTTGTTTCAGTTAAGCTTTGAACATAAAATGAAATCCGCGTGTATAATTTTGTTTTTGATGCAAATATGAGGAAGGTAATTTTACTTTGCTCGGAATTCAACTGGATTCGTAAATTTTACTCGTAAGCTGCCGGATTTTGACTGCTTGGAGCAAGCATATGTACTGGACTATTTAATACGACATCTCATTTATCCAAATTCATTGATTTGTTTGAATCCCTTTAAACCCTTGTTTCAGATCTGTAACACATCATACATAAATGTTACTTATAGAGCGTGAGGTAGCTGCACAGACCATCCCTACATCAACTTTATTACTGAAATTTCAGAATTAGACAGAACTCGATTAGCATATTAAAATGCAACTGCTTTGCCAAGTCGTATTTTCGTGTAAACCCACTGCAAACGCGATTATATTGGTTGATTGGTAGGTTCATTATTATTGCTTTTTCTTGCAAGGAAAAGCATGGAAAGATGGAGGACTGGAAGTTGGAAAACACAATTTCAAACTTCCCAGTCACACGGTAAGCTTTAAAAAACGATTTTATTTTTTGTTGCTTATCGCCCAACACGGTAGTTAACATAGTTTAATCATAAAATTTTCAACAGATGGCGATACTGGTTTATTTTTTCACATCAAATTTTATTTATCATTTGAGCAATTTTGTACCGTTATTTCTAAAGGGAATTCCGTAAATTTTATGAAATTGAAAAAAGCTGGAGACATCCAAAAATAGATTTTTTACAAAAATGAATTGGTACATTTTAGTTTTGTATCAGAAAATTTTCAATGCTTAAGAGAGATTTTCTGTTCTTTGCAGATGTGAAAAAAGTACATCTTAGTCAATATTTATTTCTATGTTGTAATTTTTTGTATGTTTAAAATGACATATTCTAAGATTTGAGTAAATATTTATCAAATGCGAAGTTGTTGTCTCACAAAGCATTAACGTAAGCATTTTTTCAAAATTAAGGAACGTTGTAGGAAATAATAACTAAAAATTTTACAAATTATATTATTATTATTATTATTAGTTACTGAAAATGCTTTAAAACTATGTTTTAATTTAAATATAGTATTTTAAGTAAAGTTGTGAAATAATTATTCAATCACGCATAGAATTTCTTGTTATTTTTATACAAACTTCAAGGCATTATAGTTATTGTTATTGTTGTTGTTATTATTACTATTTATTTTGAATGCTCTAGAGATCTGTTCCAATTAAAATATTCTTTAGTATTTAAGAACACGAAATCTTCATTTTAGGACTTCTTACTGGCAGCCAACTTTACACCCAGTATTTACGTAAAATGTCTTGCTATTGAGTGAGTCATTAGTAATAAAATAGCATATTACAACCATTAGAATATTTATCATCCCCGTATAAAATTTCTGGTCATTTTTATACAAACTTCGAGTTAATTCAAACGCATTTTTAATCTGCTTAAAAAAGTGAAATTATTATTATTATTATTATTATTTTACATAAAATATTGCAAAAGTTTAAATTTTCAGTGCAATTTTGAGTATTAAATCTAAAAAAAAAAAATTAATCATTAACTAATAATCAAAAATTCATTTATCAGGAATCTAAATTAACATGACGTAAATTTCTACAAATAAAGATAAATATATATATCTTAATGTAGTTCAGTGCACAATCAGAAACATGATTTTGTTTAAAAGAAGTCAAAGATAATCATTTACACAGCCATAAGAATTACAATGCACGAACAAGCAAATATTAGTTATAAAAAATCAAACGAAATAAAAATGATTTACGTCATATGTTGTTTTGCGAAAAATTAAAGTTGGTCGCGGATAATTAATGTAGAAAATATACTTAACTTTTCTGGAAGACAAAAATGAAAAAGAATTCTAGTTGCTCGTTTTCGGAGATGGGAAAAAATCCTCTAATAAATGAAAAATCTCATCAGTGTAAACAGGGTAAATTAAATATTAATTCATCCACGAAAATTCGAATTTATTCTGTTTGTATCTAGCGAAAAAAACAGAACAAGGGAACTCGCTCAAACAAAGTAGAATCAGATTCAGATGTCAAAAATAAAAATAAGTTTGTTGAGTTATATATTTGATTAAGTTTTGCACATAAGGACAGGGTTTTAATGATTTTACTTTATTGTATATTTAACTCTTTAAAGTGTTATTCAAGAATATTAACAAGTTTTTTCTTGATTTCTTTTTTCTTTTCTTTTCTTTTTCTTTCTTCTTTTCTTCTTTTCTTCTTCCTTTTTTTTTTTTCCAAAAACGAATTTGCAGAAGGTCACAGAAGAAATAAAACTTAATTTCTGCTTCTTCTTTTTACAGTAGCATAGTTATTTACACTTAAAGCAACTCATTTAATTCCAATCTAGTTTGATATGGCTTAAGAATTCCTTTAATGTAAAGAAAATTTGAAGACTACCAGAAACGAAAGACTATCAAATAACATTAAAAAGAAATTTCGATCCAGATACCGTGGAACTATTTAGAGATACCGATATTTGCCATTTTGACAAATGTTTCTTCTTCCCATGCCTCTTAATCATTATTCTCAAAACATGAATAATATATATGTTAGATACTATATTACAGCCGAAATAAAACTAACTTGTTACAAATATTCTTCTCATTTTAATATTTTATTTTTCATCAAGCTGTTGTGCTTGGGAACATTGCCAGCGCGATAATTGAGTGTCACTCTCCGATGCCTCCTTTTCAAAACTGACAATCTTGAGCCTGTCTTAGTTAAGTTTACCTCAGACATACTTGTGCAAAAAAGACAAAAAAAGAATGAAGATTTTAGCGATATAAACAAAAAACATCAAATCAACAAGCTCGTGTATCATTCACGTTATATACCATGTCGCCGGTGAAGGGTAAAGTGTCACTGGGAATGCTGCAAATTTGTGCTCTTCCTCGATGAAATTTCATGAATACAAATGGCGAGGAATTCCTCTCTCTCAATCTTTTTCTCTTCTTTTTTTCATTCATCTTTTCCATTTTTCTTTTACTTCACTGAACAGTAGAAAGGAGCAAAATATTTTGTCTCCGTCTCATTTTAATGGGATGGAAAGCGTTGATGGCAGAAAGACCAGATAGTTTTCTATATTCAAATGAGATGCTTTATGATTTTTTATTCCGTTTCGGTGGACATGAGTGTAAGTTTATTTTAAATAGATAAATTATGTATGCATGTGTGTGAGAGTGTGCGAGTGCTCAAACTTGTCCACATAGCCATGATCAAAATACTTTGATCATCTTTTTCCGTTTTTCCTTCTCTTGACTGAACCCTAGAAAGAGGGAAATATTTTGTCTTCGGCTAATTTTCATGGGCTAGAAAGCGTTGATGGCAGAAAGGCCAGATAGTTTCCTACATTCAAATGAGATGCTTTTATGATTTTTGATACCATTTCTGTGCAGATGAAAGTAAGTTTATTTTAACAGATGAATTATGGTTGCATATCAAATCATAAAAAATGTGATCTACCAAAAATGTGCTAGATTTTCAATGGTAAGATAAAAAATCAAATTTGTCATTCTTGTGTGAGAACAGATTCTAAAAACATTGCGTAGTCATGCACCAGTGCTGTGGAGAATTAAACCCCCGAACTTTGGTAGTTTGCCCTTCATATTTATGGATATGCCAATCACTGGGCTGTATGTCTTTAGTAAAATTTAATGAATTAAAAAGAAAAAGTAACAAATAAATATAAAATAATTGAAAACAATGTATTCTATATTAAATCTTTGACATATAAATAACAAACTAAAAAAGAGAGAGAGAAAGAGAAAGAAAGAAAGAAAAACAAGCATAAAAACACAAACTTTCATCCTGTTGCATCATATTATATAAATCTTTAAAAAGACGAACAAAGAAATATAGAAATAACAGGGTACTAAATAAAAGTAAAATATTATTACGGCTCCAAATGCATTTATATTTTAAGTTTAATGTCAGTAAATTGCTCTAAAAAACTTTCGAAACGATTAATTATTTTACCTATTAAAAATACATCGATTACATTTTAAATTTCTGATAATAAGAACTAAATATGTCCAATTAAAAATAATTATCGGCTATGCGCGTCATAAAGTTTTTAAAAGGCATTATGAAGAATTAAATGCATTAATTCATCATAATTATAATTAAATAACTAATTTTTGACGCAGTATCTTTATCTGTCAAAAATATGGTCATTAAATATAGTAAAATTTTCGATAACATGGACAAAATAAGCTCAATTAAATGTGTTTAATGTGTCTGCTATATTTTTCCTTGAAATAATTTAATCAAAGTTTATCGCATTTTGTGTTCTATAATGGCATCAGAAAACGAATTGATTTTTCTGTTCAGCACCATTTCTTGAACATACTTATCAAAAAAAAAAAAAAAAAAAAAAAGATGCCCAAAAATATTTTAATAGAATTTCTTACATGAAGAATTTTTTTTCTTTCAATTTTATAACACTGATAAAAATCTATAGTTATATCTCTATTACTTTTTAAAATTCAGAACGTCATACGTAACGATGCAATTTTTAGTTTTTCGCCATGATGTGGCAACGGCGTGGTATCTTCTAATAAATTTACTTATTAATATGCATCTTTTTTATGGAAAGTAATTTATGTATATATATAAAAAAATGTAAATTAAATTGGGTTTTTTTATAGCTTGAAAGAAAGTTTTGATGCAATACGGTAATGAAAAATCTGAAGTATATGGTGAAATATCTAATTTACTAGTTGACGTTAATGAAAAGCAAAATTTCAACTGCTGTTGGTATTTGATAATTATTAAATTTTGTAGCATGAATAATACATTAAAAAAAACTTTGCTTATTTATAAGTTTCATTTGAGAAATGAAAAGTATTTTTGTTTTATTAATTACTAATGTATATGATTAACAAAATACATATTACTTTTTAAGAATACAGAAGAATTTCGTTACAACGAATGTCAGTTTATCAAATTTTTCATCTTTACGAATAGTTTTTGGATTGTTAGAAAAAATATTCCCATATTTCATTGTAAAAATATTCACTTCAACGAATTTTTTGGTATAGCAATTTTAATCACAAATAACAAAGTAATAAATAAAAACAAAATATTATTACGGTTCTAAATACATTTAAAGTTTTACGTTTGTAAATTGCTCTAAAAAACTTTTGAAACAATTAATTACAACACCTATTAAAAATACATCGATCACATTTTTAAATTCCGATAATAAGAACTAAATATTCCCAATTAAAAATAATTACCAGCTATGCGTTGCATAAAGTCTTTTAAAAGCATTAAGAAGAATTAAATGCATTTATAAATAAATAACTAATTTTTGACGCAGTATCTTTATCTGTCAAAAATATGGTCATTAAATACAGTAAAGTTTTCGATAGCACGTATAAAATAAGCTCAATTAAATAGGTTTTATGCGTCTGCTATATTTTTTCCTTGAAATAATTTAATCAAAGTTTATCGCATTTTGTGTTCTATAATGCATCAGAAAACGAATTGATTTTTCTCTTCAGCGCCATTTCTAGAAAATGCTTATCAAAAAAAGATGTTCAAAAATATTTTAATAGAATTTCTTACATAAATAATTTTTTTTTGTTTCAATTTTATAACACTGATAAAAATCTATAGTTATATCTCTATTACTTTTTAAAATTCGGAACGTCGTACATAACGATGCAAATTTTAGTTTTTCTCCATAATGTGGCAACGGCGTGGTATCTTCTAATAAATTTACTTATTAATAGGCTTCTTTTTTATAAGGAGTAATTTATATATATATGTATAAAAAAATGTAAATTAAATCGAGTTTCTTTTCTAGCTTGGAAGAAAGTTTTGATGCAGTACGGTAATGAAAATTCTGAAGTATATGGTGAAATATCTAATTTACTAGTTGACGTTAATGAAAAGCGAAATTTCAAATATTGTTGATATTTGATAATTATTAAATTTTGTAGCAAGAATAATACATTAAATAACTTTGCTTTTTTATAAGTTTAATTTGAGAAACGAAAAGTATTTTTTCATCAAAAAATATTCAGAAGTTTTTGAGACATAGGAGCATTATGTCTAAAAACGTCATTCAGTCAAAAATGACTTTGGAAAAGCCGTTTCAGTTTTACCTGATATAATTCTAAAGCCCCCCCTTTTTATTATTATTATTATTATTATTATTATTATTATCGAATGAGAATTTTAGGGAAACAATTATATCAAAAATATCCAGGAAAATTACTAGTTAAACATTTAAAAAAAAATTAGTATTTCGAAAATTTTAAAGCTTTTATGAATTCCAAGATCCTTTAAAAGTGCAGTACAACTTAAAAATATATTGACTGTATATTTTTAGTTATTTCCATCTTCTCACTTTCGCTTTTAGGAAAAATCTGAGTACTAACTATTCATTTCAGTGTAAATTAGGCGCTTTTTTCTTGCACAATACCATTGTATACCCCGAATAAATTCGGATATAAATATTTACCCACATCTTTTGAAATCTGTACTTTTGCTGCATTTCCTTTGAGTGTGCGTTTCTCTCATGTGTTTGCTTTGTAAAGTCGAGTAAACTTTTTTTTTTTTTTTTTTCTTTTTCCAACCGAGGCTTGTTCACTTTGTGATTCCAGTTTGAAAAGGGGTTTTCTTCTCTCTCTTGAGGAAATGCGACTTGGAAAAAGTTTTTGTGAGCTTGTTTGGTTGAATTTGTTGCAAATAGATACTTATGTTTATTTTATTTTTAGAGTATTTGCATGTGCATTCGTTTTTTTTTTTTTTTTTTTTTTTTTTTTAATTCTAAAAAAAAAGATTTGTTTTTCTATGTCGCAACATTGGCTTTTTCTTTAAATATAAATATGTAATACAGGGTGAACCAAAAAGCTAAACATAAAAAAATATAGAAACTACAGTCCGTACAATAAAATTTTCTATATTATTGTACGGATATAAATAAATACAATTCGAGAGTATTCACAAGTATGGATATTAAAAAAAAATTATAGAATAATCTCAAAATATTGTTATAATATTTTGTGAGCTTCTTTGATTGAATTTGTTGCAAATAGATACTTACGTTTATTTTATTTTTAGAATATTTGCATGTGCATTCTTTTTTTTATGAATTCTAAAAAAAAAAAAAAAAGATTTGTTTTTCTATGTATGTGGCTTTTTCTTTCAACCTGTTGTATAAGTATGTAATACAGGGTGAACAAAAAGGCTAAACATAAAAAAAAAATGGAAATTGTAGTCCGTACAATAAAATTTCTATTAAATTTTATATAAAGCAGTTTCTTTTGATAATTCTAATAAAATATATCCTTAGAACTATTTTTAAGAGATATTTAATTTCTAATAACATAAATAAAGCAATTAAAAGACTTGTAATTTCAGATTGTAATTTCCCTGGCTAGTATTCTGATATTACTGGTATCAACTTTCTCTGCAACCGTATTCTTGCAGCTGAAAAAGTTGTTTCACAGGCTTTACTCCATGTTTGAGGCATACAGTACTTATTGTATAGTGTAAAATGAATTGTTTATATATATATATATATATATATATATATATATATATATATATATATATATATATATATATATAAAGGTCTATTCAGCCATATACAGTGAAATACAGTGGAATACCCGATTTTACAGAAGAAGATACAGAAAAAGCGTAATTTCCGGGAGATTACAATAGAATCCTCGCCTGTTACACATGCAAACTTTTACTAACCAGTATTTTCTAGGATTTAAGATTTAAAAAAAAAAATAGCTTTTGTAGGATCGAATTCAACCTTTCAATGCAATTAAGTAAATGAAATATTGAAATGCTAACTAAATATTAAAATAAATAAATAAATAAATAAATAAAAATAAGATAAAATAAATTCTCTCATAGGAACAATATTAGCAAACAAGTGTTTTCGCATGAGTAACGTAACCCCTCAAGGAGTTTGTAAAACATATTTTATCCTTTTCCCATTCCAATGCGTAATAATTTATATTTTTTCTATTCATAATTTATCATAATTTATCTATTTTATTTTAACCTTATAATCAAACTATGTATTTAAAAAATGACACAACATTCAAGAAGATTAATGATTATTATCTTCGACTAACAACACACATACACATTTAAAAAACTTTCAAATATATGTTTTTTTTTTTTTTTTTTTTTTAAGAAATTTTAAGTTTTGTACTCAAATATAATTTTAGAAACAATTTATTTTAACTCATTAAAATACTTTCAAATAAAAATAAATAAGATGAACATAATTTTGATAATGCTTGAGGAATTTATAAATTTTTGAAATAAAAAATATTAATGCCATTAAACCATTTTAAAAATAATAAATTTAAAACAGGAAAAAAATTATACAAAGCTAAAAGCTATTATATCAAATGTAGATCATGACGTCATCAAAGAAGTCTAACTCAGTAATAAATAACTTTTTGATAATTTTATGTACTTTAGCAAACTGTTTTATTTGTTTTACAGCTTTTACTTTCTTCACGAGTTTTGTACGATATAATTTTAGAAATAATAATAATGATAATAACAATAATAATAAAACCTTGCAGCAACTTTCGACTCTAGAATCAATTTGCTGCTTCTGCGTAATGAATGACAAAATTAATGATGACTGCTTTCTTATTCGAACTTTGCAGACGATAATGCTTGAAGAATAGTTCCCCATTCTGGAGAATAAATGAATGAAGATTGCAATGCCATAATTAATGCAGCTAGGAAATGGGGATGTTGAGAGCTTTCAACTTAGCAAATCATACACTTCGGCGAACGTACATTAGCGCGTTTTTTCAAAAACCGTCGTGGCAACGTAAAATGGAAACATTTTGCTTAAAGGATATCATGTCAAAGGAGTTTACTCAACAGATTTACACTTCAATGAATTTATATATTTCGGGGTATTCTTTAAAAACAACACATAGCAGAAGAATTCGTGGTAATGAAAATCTGAACTTAAAATATATCATTTTCTAAACTTAAAATGTTCAAAAGCCTCAAAGATGTTTGATGGATTGTTTAAGGATCAAACATGAAAAAATCTTTTCTGATTTTTTTTCTAAAACGGTGAGAATAATGTAAAATCAAAATACATTTTTAAAAAATAAAGTATTTGAAAGAGTTTATTAAACATAATTACTAACAATTTAGTGATTCGAAAACTGTTCTGAAAAATTAATAAATCACAATTGAATCGATGTTAACTTGAACATTAACAATAGAATAAGATATCATTAACAAAATTTAAATGTTAGAATACTCTTTAAGAAAATGGACAAAAGGTGGATTTTTTTTTTCTTTTTAAATCTTAAAATGCAGCCTATATTTTTGAAAAAGTTTGAGTTCACCAAACGTACAACGAGTATACATTTACTAACAAACGAAACACATAATTCCTCGAAATATGCTTGTCAAAATTTTACGTTTAATGAAAATGCATTAAAATTCTGCTTTATAAAGAATTACTTAAATAAAAATGCTGGGTTATTTCAGGTTGGCAAAATATTGCTGCAAAATACTCCGGCAGGTAATATAAGGAACAAAACACTTATGTAGAGAGTTATAGAGATGAAAATTGTATCACAGACATCAAGTATACTCTAGGGAGTATAACATTATTTTTACAAATTTCTTGCCCTGTTGAATTTCGAAGACTATAAATATTCATAAAATATTATAAAAACTACTGTAATACGCAATATAAGGAGAAAACTTGTAAAAAACATTATAAAAATTAAGGTGCTTTAGAGAAGTTTGTTTCTTATATACATAAACCAGAAATTTAGTAATTTTCATGTTAACAAATACGAGAAAAAAAGAAAAGAAAAAAAAAGACAAGAAAAGAAAAAAGAAGAGTAAAAAATGCTCTTTTAGAGAAAATAGACGAGAGCATTATTTTTGTTTGTTTTTGTTGTTCCTTTCTAGGCGAATATATCTCTTTTCGAGCAAAAAATAAGGAAAATTATTTTAATTTTAAAAATTAAATTTAACTTTCAGAATTCCAGTCACATAGTTTTTCCAAATAATTTCGAGATTTCGGTAACAAAATATCCTATGTGTCAATTTTATTAATAAGTCGTAAGAATTGGCAGAATTAATTAACTTTAGAATCATATTTTAGCATTTATGCTGTATCAACCTCAAGGCATACGCAATCATAAATAATTTATGAGACGTCATCAGTCATTGTGCAAAATAATTACTAAAAACACAAATCGTAATCATGCACTCCATATAAAACATCTCAACAGATAATGTGTACAATATAACGTATACGTAAATTTATGAAATTTAATTACACGTGTAGGAACACCACAACACAACTCGGCCGAAATCCTCTATACAGCCAATAAATCAACCTACCACCAGATACGCTAATCACGTGACATATGCATAAACTTTATTCGATGATCGTGCTTTCCATTTTAAACACTTCTGGAATTGTAAATTGCGAAAATGCAAATGACGCTTAGCAAAACGTCTGTAATTGTTGTCACGTTCCAATGTTGCCCGGCTCCATTTTTCCAGTTTCCTCACGAAATTTCATTGCAGCTTAAATTAGAATGAATTGGCACCGCATTCAATTAGTTCTGAGTTCTCTCTCCGGAGCGCGATATTGTGGAGAAATTTCAGAGGAAGCAAATTCATTTCATGCTTATCAATCGAATTAAGGCCGTGTGTGTTCGATGAGGCTATAATTTGATATATTCGGTAAGAGTCACCCGATTCGAAGCATGAAATGAGCTGATTTGGCAAAAGAAATGCAAGGTTAATTCTGGTAAGTTGATTAAAAAAAAAAAAAATTCTCGACCAATGATCAAAGTTCAGCATTTAGGTATTATAATGAAATCGCTGAAAATGGTCAAGCCTCCATAGTTTTTTAGTCAGATGAAAAGACCCGTTCTCTAATTCCTATGGAGGAAATTTATAAAATTATCTCGTTTAATTTTCAGCATTTTTAAATGATTATTCTTTTTTGCTGGACAGCTGAGATTGATCTGAATGCAGGCCGTTTTTTACTTTTTCGATTTTGGTTGAAGATATATATATATATTTTTTTTAATCAGGATGCTTTCGCTTTTCATACAGATTTCGAAAATGAAAGCGTCCTCATATAAAAATATCTGTAAACAAAATCAAAAAGTAAAAAAAGGCCTGCATACAGATCGACCTCAGTTATCCAATGACGCAAAAAATGAATAAATAAATAAAACAAAATAAAATAAAAATATTAAAATGCAACCGAGATATCTTTATAATTTTTTTCCATAGAATTATTATTAGCGAACGGGTGTTATCATTTGAATGAAGTAGGTTCTAAGTTGTTCCAAAAATCAAATAGGTTGTTTTTCGATACATTCAAGAAGTTCTTTTAATTTATGAATGCATAAAATGTGTTGCTATACTTATCCAGACAATATAAAATCGAACAACGTTTTTCATTTTCTTATACAGATAAGAAGTAAGATTGATACTTTGAATGAAGTTGTGAAATAAGGCTCTGCATTCAACTAATTTCTGAGTCCCCTCTCACCACAAAATGCAATAATGTTGGGAAATTTCAGATGAAGCAAATTCATTTCATGCTTATCAAACAAATTAAGAAAATGTGTTCAATTAGGTTATAATTTGATACATTCCGTAAGAGTTACCCGATTCTGACCATGAAATGAATTGATTTGTCAAAAGAAATGCAAGGTTAATTATGACAAGCTAATTAAAAAAAAAATTCGATCAATGATCAAATTTCAGCATTAGTTCATAGTATTATAATGAAATTTGTGGAAATAAGAATATGTTCAAACCTTCATAGTTTTTCATATACAGACAAGAAAATTCAAGCATATTTCAGGAGGGGGGGGGGGGAGTCCAAAAATCAAACTCGTTGTTTTCTGATCCCATTCAGGCGTTTCTTTTTATTCATGGATGCATAAAATTTTCTGATATTCTTATTCAGATACTATGAAATCGAACAACATTTCATATTTCCTTATAAAGAAAAGATGTACAAATTGATATTTTGAACCATCTTTTGCGATGTGAAATTATATTGATTTGTCTCTGTTCGATACTTTCTGAGTCTTCTCTTAGAATAGCGCTATAATGTGGAGCAATCAAATTAATTCCATGCTTATCAATCGAATGAAGGGACTATCTCAAACATGTGAAGAAACGGAAATGCTAATGTTGTCTATGGAAACTTTGTTTTCAAATATCGCGCTTTCATTTTAATAACTATTGAAAAAAATTAACTAACAAAACTAAGATTGAACTAACAAAATTGAAAATGTAAAAACTATAAGTTGTTTAAAAACTAAAACGTTGAAAATGCAAGCATACAAAATTCAAGGGCATGCAACATTTATATTCATGTAAATCATAATTAAAACCAGAATTTTTACCCCCCCCCCCAAAAAAAAATCGAATATTGATAATTTTTAACTGAAAAAAAATATTATTTCAAACAATTTAGTTTTAGAGAAAAAAAAATGAAAAAAAAGAAAAACTGTGTTAAGCGATTAAACTTGAGCTATACTATCAATCACCAACTGAATAACTTGCTCGAACTTGAAACCATTTAATAAGAATATCTACAAGTTTCACGCATTTATAAATGTATCAGAAAATATAGTTTACAAGTTAAAATAGCCTCAAAATACCTGAATGTGAACTGTTCAAAAACTAATTTATCTGACAGAAAAAGTAAAAAAAATAATAATCGATAAATATATTAACTAAAGTTTTCAACTTTTATCTTCCTATAAATCATACTTACAACCTGAATTTCAAACCTATAAATATTCAAATATTAATGGCCTCCAATAGAAACAAATGATGATTTCGTTCTTTATTTTTTCCGGTATAAAAAGAAAAATTAGCGTTAAGAGGTGAAAAATGACTTCAGTTGCTATCACCAGGAATTAAAAAAAAAGGAACTTATCGATCAAATTTTTATGAATGAACTGTTTTTGAAAATTTTACATATCACGAATATCGTGACTTACTGGAAATAGGAGGCGAGCTACTCTTCTATGCAATTACGATGAACTCTTGACCGAAAAATCGTGCTTAGCTGGCGACCGATAAAATAAAGAATCCATTAATTATTGGAAGAGAGAAGAAAACTTCAGAGTTCACTTCTTAATGCATCTTCCCTTTTCATTTAAGGAAAAAAGAAATCTCCGAAAAAAAAAAATATATATATATATATATATATATATATATATGTAGACATTTGAAAACAAGAGTGATTGAAGGCCCTTTATATGATTTCAGGGCATAGCTAGACAAACTTAAGTCAATCAAACTATACGTGACGTGTCAAAACCAGTCAAAAAAAAGAAAAGAAAAATCTAAAAATTATTTGTTGCTTTGGTTTATTATTACTGTCTATTTCCTTAAAATAATTTTAAATTGAAACTCTTTTGCAACATAATAATTAACACTTCTAACTAAAATCGTTTTCGATTGCGTTGTGAATGTTTCTAGTACTGTTCATCAGAACACTAATGTAAGATCATATTTTCATCAGCATTATATTTACAACAATAATTCAACACTATTTTTAGAACACATTTCTATGTAGCAACGTTTTTGCATCATACTACCTCTGACAATAAAGTTCGGTGAATGAATCCAGAACGACCGATCTGGAAACACTGGGGAAAGGAAAGGCTGCACCTGCATAGAGGCAAGTGTTGACCATCTCTCCCACCATTGTTTAGTTGAGCGTCGTTTATGTTCTGTGTAAGACGTGCTTTACTAAGTGCTTGTTCAGTGTGTTGGTTCTTAACTGAGAACAGGAAACTGAACGAATAAAAGTTCAGTTTAAAGTTTTGTTTTAAGCTTTGCAAGACACCGAAAGAAGTTCATGAAAGGTGGTGCAAATTAAACATCCACCATACTCGCCGGATCTCAATCGTTCAGACTTCTTCCTATTTTCATGACTCAAACTCTCTTTGAAAGAGATTTGACCATATTGCTGGCATACAACGAAACGTGACGAAGCTTTTGAACTTCATCCCAAAAGAAGACTTCTTGCGAATTTCTCAGGACATGTATAGAAGATTTCAGAAGTGCATAGTTATGGGAGATGACTATTTTGAAGGATGGTATGGTAACGTTCGTTAATATTTCATCTACATTAATGTTACAGGACTATTCACCGAACTTTATTGTCAGAGGTAGTATTTCTAGGTAGCAACACTTTTGCAACATAGTAAGAACACAATTGAAGTGTCACTTTTTGAATCACAACACAAAAAGTGTTGTATCTGAAGTTTACTAATTCACAGCACATTAATGTGTAGTTAATTTGGAGACAAAAAGTGCTCAAATATGTGTTTGCAAATTTGCAATGTGTAATTTCAGAATATTATTATTTATTTGCTTTGAACTCGGGTAGGGTCAAGACATGTCAACAGTCAAATAAAACTATTTTAAAGTTTTAATCTTACACCTGTATAGCAATTAGCAATAGCATATTATTACAAGGTGTTAGTCCGTTATATTCAGTTAAAAAATCAGCACTGTTTTTATTCTGATACCAAAGTATTACAGTACTTCTTGTATTCGTTCAAAAGGCTTTTCAAAAAACGTTATTAAAAAAAAAAGAATATTTATTGAATACAAATAAATATAAATAATAGAATTAGAAACATTAAAATAATTTTCCTTTTAACATATTTTACGCCTCTTTTATTTTAATTTGAATTGACTACATCATTAAGAACTAGAAAGATAACAAATCCGATTAATATTTGTTTTAATGGTACATAATCATTTGGGATGTACTACATGTTTACAGGATCAATAACATACGAGTCTCAAAGGATTTAGCACAGCTAAACGCTATAATTTGTCTCAACTTCAGGAGAGCGCGATTTTCAGCGAAGATAGTGCAGATCAGCATAAGTGAGGACAATTTATTACTGTTGCGACTATAAGGAAGAAGCCTATATTAAATTGGTCGTTTTGGGGGAAATCTTCATTTTTTTTTTTAAATTGTTTTATTTGAAAGAAGAATCTCTTACAATTCTAAATATGTTTTAATTTCATTTCCGCAATTACGGGTGGCGGCAGCGCAGACAATCACTTCATCGATTTCATGGCTGAAATTTCAGAATTAGTGAGAATCAGTTAATTCGCATATTAAAACTCAGTCAGTCTGCCAAGTTATATCTTGGTGGAAAACACCTGAAGACCCGATTTTATAGATTAACTCATAGATTCATCGTTGTATAACAGGATGACTGCCTTCCCTAAATTATAGAATCTATAGGTGGCGCTATTGCCACTCAGTGGCGTAGCTATGTTTTTTGGCGCCCGGGGCCAGCAAGAAATTTTGCGCCCCCACCCCAATATAGATATCTAACAATTTCTCTCAATTTGGCGCCCCTAGGTCTCGGCGCCCGGGGCGGATGCCCCCCTTGCCCCCCCTTAGCTACGCCACTGTTGCCACTTTCGGCAAAATATCCTGAGATAGTTTGCCTTCCTTTCTAAAAGACATGAAATGAAGTGAAGTAATTTAGTTTTGGTGAGAGTAAGATTGGGATGTATGTTCCCAATACATCTCCCTTAGAGATGTTCTTTTGCGTTAAGGTAATTTTATGAATATTTTAACTGCTTGTTTTGTGTCTATTATCCTATGTTATTTTTATATTTGTGATTTCAATTATATATATATATATATATATATATATATATATATATATATAGAAAGAGGGGGATTTAAGCGGCCTTTGGAATATTTTATATATCATGCATTATATTCAAATTAAAATAAATCACTGGAGAACTGGCATAATAATGCATTGGAAGATTTTTCTTTTAATTACACGCATTGATTTAATTATACGCTGTATATCACTGGATCTATCAGAAATTAGTATAAAAGGAGCCGAATTTACTTATTATTAATGAAAGCTGTCGGAGTTCTTGTATGAATAATAAAATAGTTATAGCCTTTTGAATTTTCTTTAACCTATTTATACTATCCCGAATAGAATGTACTAGCGAAGATTTAGGAAGTTTGTGGATTCGATTAATGTTTGTTACAATGCCGCACACTGATTTTGGACATATTACTCATTTGCGGAATCAATAGAGTATGTCCATAGGAAGAAAATCTCAAAATGTGTAGCACAATTTAACGAGTTAATTTGTTCTAGCGTCAGACATTTTTCACTCTATCTGTACCAGAAATCATGTATACTTAGAGTCAAGTTATTTATAACGAATGAGAGCTGACGGAGTTCATAAATGAATCGCAAAATAGTTGAAGCATTTTAAACTTTTCTTCAACATATTTTACCGAATATTTATTCTATTACCAAGGTTCGCACAACTGTACCACTAAATTTTTACCGTGTTTTCAATGTTTTCATTGCAAAAAAATATTGCGAAATTTGAGAATAAAGGTGGTGGTTTGAATAGCCGTTCTTAAAAGTTAAATCTAAATTTTCTTATTAATAGTGGTGCCAGAGTCCTAAAAAATATAAGGAGTGTGCGAACCCTGTATTACGGATACACTACATTACCGAAGAATTCGAAAGTTAATGTTAATCTCAAAATATGTAACATAATCAAATTAATTCATTCGTTCGAGCGTCAGACGATTTTTAAAGAATCTGTAAGACATAGAAATAAGAATGTATTTACAACAAGTCAGGTTATTTACAACTAATGAAGTCCAACAGAGTGTTCATATGCGAATGTCGAGATAACTGAAGCATTTGAAATTCTTCCTAAACAAATATCACCGAATATTCTGAATAAAATGGAATATTAAAGAAGAATTTGGAATTTAACGGATTCAATTAACACTTATTATAATGGCACACAATGATTTCGAATGTATCATGAGTTGTTAAAATCAGTAGTATTTGGTTACAGGAGGCAAGTCTCGAAATATGTAGCACAATTAAAAGAATTAATTTGCTCCAGCGTCAGACGATTTTCACTAATCTATAAGATATCAGAAATAAGCATACACTGAGTAAAGCAATTTATTACTAATGAGAGCCGATGGAATTCACATATCAATGGCGAATCAGCTGAACATTTTCAACTTTTCTTTTAATACATTTTACCAGATATTCTGAATAGCATATATAACGGAAGAATTAAAAGTTAATGTATTCTGTTAATATTTGTTTCAATGACACACAATGATTTGGGATATACTATATGCGTTTACATGCGATCAATAACACCAAAGTCTCAAAGGATGTGGAGCAGATAAAAGATTTAATCTCTTTCAGCTCCACGAGAGCTTGATATTTAAAGGATCTTTAAGATAAAAGAAAAAAAAAAATGATTATTGTTATTAATACAGAGCAAACGGAATTCATATATGAATTGTAAAATTATTTTCTAATTTTCTTCATTGTATTTTGCGATTCTTTTATTTTAAATTAAATGGAATATATCACTGAAGATCTAATATGATAATGAATTCGATTTATATTTGTTTTAATGAAGCACAGTGATTTTGGGATGTGCTACATTTAGAAGGATTAATAGTTTTAGGCTAGAGAAACAAGCATCAAAGGATTTAGTACAATTTAATAATTAAATTCATCTCAATTTCACAAGAGTTGGAGCATACAACTCATACTGCTGTATTACTGAGCATACTGTTATTACAACAGTTTAATAAGATACATAATACCTAGAACTCTTATAAAGGGAGTTCTATTCTCATTTTATCTACTATACTATTATAGGAATCTTAATAGCACCTCCAATGTGAATATGCATTATCTTTCTGCGTCAAGACAGAGAAAATATATCCCCCCTCCCCTTCATTTTTTTGTTTCTTTGTTTTCCTCCTTTGTCATTCCTTCAACAAAAACATACGTATTGGTGTTTATTATTATTATTATTATTATTTTAATATTTCAGTTTTTACTATTGAGCTGTATTTTTGCGTTACGGCTTTTCCTGTCGACAGCAGTTAAATTATTTACTTCTGAAATATGCTACATTTTTCCGTATGAAAAAAAAAAAAAAAATCCTTATAGAATTCCAATAAAATATAATTAAATCTTTGAAATAGCTAACAAGTTTACTATATTTATTGCGACACATTTTCTTATAAAACAATTTTTTTTTTTTTTTCAATGCATCGCTGCAATATTTCTGCCTGGAAAGGAATATTTTGAAATGAAAGAAATGAGATAAGACATACTGTTGGCATCATTCCAAGAGCACTAAAGCAATGTGATTATGGATGTTTTCACTTACGACAATATTCCGAATTGTTATGATACATTCTAACGTACAGCACAAACAAAAATGAGTTTTTCTACAAGTTCTGATGTTTTGGTGAATTATTTTCTCAATACATGCATTTTACATTTTAGTGTTTCTGACAGAATTTCGATGAAATATTTGTTTTATCCAGTCTTAACGAGGTTTCGTAAAATTAATTGCAACGAAGTATCAGTTTCTCGACAATAAATTATCCGAATGATTGGCATTTCGGAGAATCATGTTTTCATGAGTTCAGTAAATGCATATTAATTTTATCCTGTTATCCTCATTTTAATATATTAAAATGAGCTTTAAACATTTTTTTCCCTTTGACCGTAATGTAACGAAACACTTTTGACCTTTTGGCCTAAACTAAGGGCGGCAGAGGGGACATGTGCCCCCGGTGCCAGCCGAAGGGGGCGCCAAATGAAGATTTTTATGACCTATTTTTTCATGTTTATGTTTAGCACGTTATTGTTAAAACAGTCCTGTCTGGAATTTGCTATAACATAAATGAATCTAAGGATGATATGTAGCATAAAGATCCTGCATAAAACGGAATTTTTTCATTTTTTTTTAAATTCTGTCTTTAAAGTTTTAATGAATCTATATTTGAAAAGGCTGATTACGTTTGTTCAGTATAATTATTTTATGATTATATATTTTAAATAAGTGAGCTATTTGAAAATTACTAAAATTATCTTGGTAGGGGAGCCAAAATTCATGCTTGCCCCGTGTGCGAAAAAGATTAGTTTCGGTCTTAGTCCCTGAAATCAAACTATGCATACGATTTTCATAAAACTTGAAATGACTCGACAAAATTATGCAAAAATTACATATTTTAAATTTCAAATGATTCGGTAAGGTAGTTTTTGCTCTGTTAAATGCAAACAGACAGCCGGACGTACTGAGTGATGACTGTTTAGGTGCTGCGTATTTGCATATTTACAAACGATCCTAAAAAGAAATAGAATTATTTTATAAAAAAAGTTACATAATATTTCCGGTACATGCACATAAAAATCTTATAAATATTTTCTAATACGTTATAGTTGAGGATTTTTTTATTTAATTATTTAATGATTTCAAAATAACAAGTCGCTAATAACAGCCTTTATTATATATTCAGAACAGATAAAGCATTCAGTATCTAGTTTAACATCTCGTATAATCGCATTCAGTATTTTTAAATCAAAAACTTTCATACATTTTACAATGCAGTATGTCGGTTTTTTAAAGAACTTTTTCTTTAAGTAACTTAAATGTACTTTCGATTAATTAACAAGACTCTGCAAAAAACTTAGGGAAACAATTTAGTTTTTTAAACTCTAGTTTATTTCCCATTTAAAAGACTAACATTAAGAAAAAAAGATCTGAGAACATGTCTATACAAATGTGACATGTCTTCACAAATTACAGAATATCTTGATGAGAAAAGGCAGTTGATTGATCCAGATTAATTTCTCAGCGAACGAGTATAATTACTTTTTTGGAAAAAAAGTTATTTAATTGAAATGCAAATAAGACAAAATAAACACTCATATTTCTCCTGTGTGGGTGTTCAAAAGGGAATTAATAGGTGAAAGAGATTTTGAGATTTTAAAAGCTTTAAAACTAATTATATGTTTTATAATCGATTTTTTCACACTATATCGAACATATCGATATAGTAGGTGAAAAGTGATTAATAAGTGAAAGAGATTTTGAGATATAAAACTGATCATATGTTTTATAATCTATATTTTTTTACACTATATCGAATATATCGACATAGTGTAAAAAATAATTGTTGATTTAAAGGATAATACTGGCAGCTGGGATTGCAGTGTTATGCTGTAAAATTAATAATAATGAAACATAAATAAATAGAAGTATACCGGTTTTGTAAATGAAAATGCAAAAATATACCATATTTTACTACTTAGCGGTATACTACTGCTTATTTTACGATTTATTATTTGTATTTAACGTATAATTTTTGATTTTAGTGTATTATAGCTGGCATCCCAGCTGCCAACCTAAAACTGTAAAATCAACAGTTTATTTTTTTCAGTATACTTATGTGATGGATCTTTACAATTAACAAATTATTATTCTAACGAACCGAAATAAATTTTAGTAATAAAAATAATAGAATTATTTTAAAAATAAAGTTACAAAACATTCCTAGTACT
The DNA here is from genome assembly GCA_964019185.1 of Maratus speculifer. NCBI lineage: Eukaryota > Metazoa > Arthropoda > Arachnida > Araneae > Salticidae > Maratus > Maratus speculifer. Next base: position 200,094,142 of record OZ025294.1, on the reverse strand, counting down.
TACTATATAGTAAAATAAAAAACTTATAAATATTTTTTAACGTCATAGTTGAGGATTAGTTTACACTTAATGATTTAAGAATAACATGTTGCTAATAACAGGCTTTGTTATATTTGGAACATATAAGCGTTCAGTATCTAGTGAAGCATTCAGTACTTTTAAAATGCAATATTTAATGAAATTTTAAATCAAAAACTTTCATACATTTTACAACACAGGACATCGCTTTTTCAAAGTACCTTTTTTTAAGTAACTTAAATGTACTTTCGATTAATTAACAAGACTCTGCAAAAAAACTTGGGAAAACAATTTTGTTTTTTAAACTCTAGTTTATTTCCCATTTAAAAGACTAACATTAAGAAAAAAAGATCCGAGACAATGTCTATACAAATGTGACATGTCTTCACAAATTACAGAGTATCTTGATGAGAAAAGGCAGTTGTTTGATCCAGATTAATTTCTCAGCGAACGAGTATAATTGCTTTTTTTGGAAAAAGTTGTTTAATTGAAATGCAAATAAGACAAAATAAATACTCACATCTCTCCTGTGTGGGTGTACAAAAGGGAATTAATAAGTGAAAGAGATTTTGAGATTTAAAAGCTTTAAAACTGATCATATGTTATATAAATACCTTTTTCAGCCAGGGGAATAGAAAAATTGTGGAACAACATACATCTGACTTGTGTGCTCGACATGAAAGCATGTTTATAAGTCATCGTCAATATACAGGGACGAGATAGTACAAGGAAATTTTACATCACAAGAGAAATAGAACCAGGAGCTCCACACTAAGAGTTTGTGCAATGGAGCCAGTGGGATTCGAACCTATAACCTCCTACGTTTGCAAGCGATTAGCGGAGTGGTGTCTTAAAAAATTGTGGAATAGGTGAACAAAACTTTAGAACATTTTAAAAAATCACTATTTTTTTTTTTATTATTATCTAATCTGGAAGGGAAGTCGAAGAATTTTTATCATTTTAAAATGACTTAATGATAGTTGAAGAGAAATTAAACGTCTTTGATGCAATTTTAAAATTATGCAGCATAATTAATAAAAGCTATGGGGGAAAAAGTATGAAAATTTATGTGAGAAGGAGGAAAAGTTGTTAATTTTTTTTTCCCTATTTCGAGCCTTGTTTGCTGGAAACTTAACCTCCAAAATTTAATTAAGATTTGTACCAGAAAATGTTAATTTAATTTTGCTTATATATATATATATATATTGGGGGGGGGGGGTGTAGTTAAAAATTGCTTTTCTTTACTTTGGATTTTTTTTTTTTTTCAAATTTTTGGTGAGAATTTAGCATTACACAAAGTCAATTGCTTTCAGCTCAAAGGCTTAATCCTATATTTGAAGTTGGAAACATGAGACTTATTTTTAAATGCAAAGCATGGAGAAAATCATTTACACAAGTAGTTTAGTAAACAGTTTTAAAGATTATTTAAACAGAAATCTTGAAAGATTTGAAAGGCTATAACATTCAGATAAAATTGACGAACTTCGTTAAGTAACTCTTCTCCCTCCCCTCGCCCTTTACTATCTTTATGGTTTTATCTTCCAACCATCTTCTCTTTGCTACCAAATGTGGCAGCAATCCTTTCTGACGACTTATTCGATTCTTTTATCACTGTTTAGTGTTTTTCTACAAAAAAAGAATGTTCTGCAAATGTGCAGGGATGCGAGAGGAAGGATTCAGCGGTGCGTTCGAATTAAAGAACAAAAAAGTGGGGGGTGGATACAGCCTTGACCTCCGCCTGCCTGGCGACACAAGACACCTCTACCCCCGTGACGTCAGAGGCGCGGATAAAAGCCCTCATCGATGGACAAATGCATCGATCAATAAATTTTCGAAGTCTTAAAACTCCCCAATAGATGGCGGGACCAGTCCGTGAATGTGTGAGAATTCTTTGCCACGAATGAAATTGAAGACAAGTCGAATCTAACGTCAATAAAGACCTCAAGAGGCAGGTAGAAACGGCCTCAACGATATCGTCCCACCCCATAATAACCCTTTGGCATTTCTTCCCCCTTTTCTGAACTTCTCATTCGATTCGAAAATCGCGACCAAAACTTAGAATCTTCGGTTTTCACGACTGACCTAATTCATTTGTTCGTTTGGGTGCGCTTCAATCGATTCTTTTGCGTTCGATTCCAGATAGAGATGGGGGCAAAGGGGTATGAGAGCAGGGCGCAGTGACGAATGGTCATAGAACTATAGAAAAGAAAAGTTTGGATAAAGTGGATACTGACAGGTGAATATATGGCTATTTAGTATGGGTATTTTATGACCATTTGTTTTGTGGAATAAGAGAATGGTATTATTTTGAGATACCATTTTGGAAATTTTATTCTGAAAAAACAATATTAAGAGAGTTTTCTAATAGTTGAATGACCTCTAGGTTTGTATTGTAAAATTTACTTTTAATTTGATGCTGCATCATGCAGTATGTAAATGTTTAGAATCTTTCATTGGAAAAGTCTAGCTAGTTGTCAAGACTTTTAGGCGGTTTTCAGCTGATATGTAACACTTGCACACGCACTCAAGATTTTTCTATATATTGTGACTGTGGCTATTTAATATAGGCATTTTATGACCATTTGTTTTATGGGATTAGAGAACGGTAATATTCTGAAACAACATTTTGAAGTTTTAATCCAAAGAAATTTACGATTTATCTGATTGCTGAACGATTGTAAGTATATCTAAAAATTTTAACAACTTTAAGCAATTTTGTAGAGTTGCTAATGTTAAGATATTTTTATCGAATGAGTTCGTACCATCTTGTCAGGTTTTCTTTTTTCTTCAAATGCAAAAACTACATTCACAAGGCAGATGAAAGGATTCATAACTGAAAAAACAGTGGGTTAGTTTGGGAACATAAGACTCAGAGAACAAGATCAAGGCATCTGTAAGAAAAGTGACACATCTTGCAAAAAATCAGTTTGCGTTTTATTCCACTAATAGGTCTGCCATAGATGTATCTTTCTACATAGAAAAAAAAAGCATTAATGTATTACGTTATACGTATGATGCATAATGTTATACGAGATAACACTTTATTACGCTATTTGTCCATTCGTGCCCACAGAAGAGGGGTGGATTATATGGAGAGGTAAATTTATGCAAATTTCCAATCCTCATCATATGTCTTTATTTTTAAGGATTTTACGCTTTTATGCACATTTTTACTCCTTCACACATCGCTGTGCGAAAGGGGCGATCGACCTGCGCAGAAATTTAGAGGGCGCCAAATTTGTACTACCAACGTCATTGTTGGGGGGATTTAGCGTCAAATTGAGGGAGGGGACGGCAAATTGAAGCGTTGCACCGGGCACAGTTTTCTCTTCGCACGTGCAGACCTAAATGCTGCAATTTCATCTTATAATAAAATCAAGAACAATTTTTTTTTTTTTTTTTTTTTTTTGTGAAATTTACTTTTGTTGAGATATATATCACTTTTCTTTCGGGTGAACGATATGAGTGATTCACAACCATAATAGGCCAAGTCTATTCAAAAATAAAATAAAAAATAAGGTAGTCCATTAAGAAGGTACATAAAATCTTTTTTATCTACTCCTACAGTGAACTATGTGAAGATTTTGTACTTTCAAATGGTGAAAAAGTGCAGTTTCGGCTGGCTGTGCTTCAGTCATTGGCTATAATAAGTTTCCATTGTTCTAATTTTTGCAAAAACTCAATTAAGAAATATTTCAATTTTCCACCTTGTGTTATTATTATTATTATTATTATTATTTATTTATTTAATTTTTTTACTAATATAAAATTTTAAAAATCGTGAAAAATAAACACATTACATTAATTTGAAAATCCACCTTTTGGCAGCATTCATTAATTCTTAATATGGTATGGACGAATTTTATTACTATTATTATTGTTTAATCCTAACAAGCTACATACATTATAAATATCCTTTCTTTCTAGTTGTTTGGATATTTATATAAATTAATATTATTTCATTTTTTCAAACTGATTTTATTTAGCAAGAAAAAACATATTTCATTCAAAATTATTCCTTAATTTCATACTTGCACAGAAGCTGGAATTCTCAGTTTCACTACTGCATTAATCTGATATGTCGAATAAAAGCTGCTATCTTAATTAACTTTTCGACTAACATGATCCTTTTAAGTTACCTGTATCTTAACTACTTCGGTAACGTTCGCTTAACAGCAAAGAACAATTACAATGAATGACGAGTTTCTAATTTAAGACGGAGGAACATCTAATGTCAGAAAATTCGAACTGCATTAAATGCGTTATTTAAGCCTGTAATATTTATTGGAGAAGTTACATCAATGAAAAGACTCTTCTAGACTACTTTGTTGATTAGAATAGAGTTGCTAATAATATGAAATGCAAATATTTTTTGGATAATTTGCCAATGCTTTTTAAAGTTTTTATTTTAGTTATTTTATTGAATTTTTGCAATAAGTTGAAACTATGGAAACAGGTTTATTTCATTGTTTTTATTTTTTAAAAGCAGACGATTTTATCTTAATTAACTTTTAGACAAACGTGATCCTTTTAAGTCACCTGCATTTTAACCACTTTGGTAACGCTCGCTTAACTTCAAAGAATGATTTCAATGAATGACAAGTTTCTAATTTAAGACGAAGGAATGTCTAATGTCAGAAAATTTCAACTGTATTAAATGCGCGATTTAAGGTTGTAATATCTATTGGAGAAATAACACTAATTAAACCACCACTCTTTTTCGACTCTGGTGTTCATTAGAATAGCGAGTTGCTAGCAATATAACATGTAAGCGTTTTAAGTTAACTTTTAATATTTTATGCTTTTATTATTATTATTATTATTATTTTAAGGAGTTTTTGTAACAATAACTATGGGAACAAGTTCATTTTCATTCCATTGTTTTTATTCATAGAGTAAAAAGAAAGAACAGAGATGAAGTATGCGGGCTGGAGGTGACGTCAAAAAGGTAATTCTAAAATCCGCTATATTAGACACAAGTACAGCCACATACTTTTGCAACAGAAAAACTTTTAGCAATGCAGTTTTTTACTTTAGAATGTTTAAATATAAGCAGATCGTTTCCATTTAGCAAAAAAATGCACGGCTGATAATAAAAAATTAGGTTTCTGTTCCTAAGTTAAAAAATTTGGTTCCTGTTATGTGAATTTTTTTTTTTTTTTTTACTGGATGAAGGCACTGAAATTCGAGTGATAATGCATATCATATTGCAAACCGTTTTTGCGGCATACTACACCTCCATCGTTTCTTTCCTTTGTGGTTTTTTATTCCTAACAGCAGACGATTTCAACAGAAAAAACAAATTAAGACATTGTGATGCAATTGAATTTAATGTCATACTTCATAAATGAAAACTGAGTCGTGAAAGACTCTTAATTTAGTATGTGCGAAAAATTAAAAAACTCTAAGATTGCTTCGACATTGTAAACATTTTATTCTGTTAAATTTCCGTTTATATATATATATATATATATAATTTTGCGAGAGCAGAACTTATATTATTTTCAGAATGAATATTTTAAATCGAAACATTGAACATTTAATAATTGAATTCAATTATAAAATATTTAATATAGAATGGACAATTTTTATTGAATTAGTAAAATTGCAAATAATCAAAACAAAATATTTATAAACATAAATATTTTAGCATATTAGTTATTTAATTAATAATTAAATGCAAATATCTGAAAATAATTATACATCTGCACATTTACCAATCACACCGGGTATTATAGTAGTTTTAAAAATAATGCTTCTAAATTAATTGAACTCCAAATTAATTACAAGAATGATAAAAGAACAACGGGAGGGTATTTTTCATTGTAAAAAAAGGGGGAGGAATATAACTTTTAATATTTCGAAAGAGATCATTTAAAACAAAAAATATATTAATTCTACCTCGCTAGTAACACTTCAAAACTTTTCACTCTTTGGAAAATCAATTCCACTAAAGCATTTTACAACTTCCTTTTTTTACACACCGGAAGAACTTATGATGGGAGTCATTGTCCTTTAGAGTTTAGAGATTTGCCATTGAATTGCTTTGGCTTTAATCCAACAATTTTAATTAAGTACTGCTCTAAAATATAATTTTCAGTTGCGATTAATCACCTAAACAAATTTTTATGTAATTTAGGTTGTTTTCAGTTACTCTGATGGCTATCATGTTAGATAATTCATATAATACTTTTTACTAAGATTCTACGAAATTTTCCATTTTTCGTACAGCGAATAAATTAATGTTAATCTTTAAAAAAGAAAAAAATACAAAAGTGTAACAAGGAAAATAGGCTTAAAAATTAGAAAAACATGTCTAAAGTCACAAATTCTGAAAATGGAATTTTACGACATCACCTCAGGTTCATTAATAAACTTTACCTTCAAAAAAATCTCACTGCGCTTTCTGTGTGAAGAGCTGAAAAAAATGTGGGATCATTTGCACTCGTTTCATGCTGTCTATGAATAGAAAGAATGAATCGCAGGAAATCCCAAATCGTCTGCAATAAATAAATAAATATATATATATAAATGAAAAAATCCTTTTGTTGAAAATATCTCAGTAAATGGGAATCTTTTGCAAATTCTGTTTGTAAATACTCGATTTTAAAATAAGGATGTTCTAGTGCTAATAATAATAATAATAGTTATCACAATACTTGTAAAATCAATAGAACCAACGTATTTTACAATCATTTTTTACAAAACGGAATAAATTATAATGGCAATTGTATAGATTTTTCGAGGTTACTAATTTGATATTGAATGGCATTGGCTTTAACCTAGTAATATTAAGAAAATACTTTTAAAATATTCGATTCAGAATTTGAATGTAACTCATTTTGCTTTTATTTTCTGGCTTTATATGCCGGCAAAGAATATGTAACGTTTTAGTGCAATTATCGGATAATTTCTATATTTTATAAATCAAATAAAAAATATTAATGTAATTGTATAAGAATTTAAAAATATTATAGATTAGAATATTTCTTAGAATAAGATGAACAAAGTCTAAAGTTACAAATTTTCAAAATATGATTTTTCGAAACCATTGCTTAAGGTTTATTAATAACCCTATACTTTCAAAAAAATTCTTATTTTCTGTAGTTAAAAAAATACCAGATAAATACAGAAAAAGCCACAGAAAAAACTTTTTCTGTCGGGCGAAAAAAAAAAGTTGGGATCATTTGCTTTCGCTTCAGAACTCCTATGAATAGAAAGAACGAATCCCACGAAACCCTAAATCGTCTGCAATAAGAAAATATAAAGAAAATGGAAGAATCCTTTTGCAGAAAATATCTCAACCAATGGGAATCTTTTGCGATTTCAGAGCGATTTCTGTCTGCAGATACTCACTTTTAACAGAGAAGAATACAAACGACTAGTTTCAAACTTCATTCTAGCGTTCCAAAGGTACCAAAAAAGAAATAAATGAAACCTTTTTGGTCAATGAAGCTCGAAAAAAGTAAGTTAAAGAATGGAAATTATAGGGGGAAAAATCAAAGATTTAGATACCGATTTAATGAATTGGGAGGATTTTTTATGAGCGGCTGAAACTAATATTAAAATCCGATTATGATATTTAGATTAGAATATTCTTCAGATAGAGTAGAATTGTAATCACTCATTCCATTCTAATGAACATTTGAGGATATTTATACAAATTTGATTTTAGATCATATTTAATGCCAATGTTTGTTCAAAAAGTGAGTTTTGCAACCAGCATATAGAAGTTCATGCATTAAAAATAATTTTTCGATTAAAATTTCAAGATGGAATCAAATACCTTATGACCATAAACCCACATCTAAAAACGAGATAATATGGATACCGATGATTTATTCATCATGCTTATGTAAGTATTGGAATAACTAAAACCAATAGCACAGAACTATTTGAGGAATATCAATATAAGATAGATAAATGCATGTTTCGTGATTTAATGTCAAACAAATTATTGGTCTTAAAATCGCAAGCAAAGTTTCAAAAGGGAAGATTTATAATGAAGTTTAATTTTGAATTATAAGCATTGTCCGACTCCTGGAAGATAATAGAGATTAAAAACAATTATTCATTTCTTTTATTAGATTATGTAAAGGTTTTAAGAAGATTAAAATTACAAGAATTATAGGCATGAATAGATTTACTGCTTAATCCATCTGCAAAAGCTGATCATAGCACTCTAGTCAAAACCACCAAGCAATCGTATGCGAATAATCAATGATAATAATTACAAATACGATCGTGATATTAAACATTAAATTTCGAATATATAAAATGTCTATGTAGAAATGCCGAATTCGCCTTAAAAAGCATTAAATTATTCAAATTATGATTCATAATTTATTGTTACTAAAATAAGTGCAACAAACGATTGAAATGCTGTAAGTCATTAAAAGCCATTTATAGAAATTAAGTAATTAAAAATTCGATTGAGTCCCGAGCACTTTCTACGATCAAACCTTAATCATCATCAAGGGGATAAAATTCTCCTCGCTTGTGCCCTTGATGATGAGCAAGTTTTGGTCGAAAGCGCTCGGGATTTCAGCAAATTTTTAAATATTTAACATCTATAAATTAGTTTTAATGTCTTAAAATATTTTAGTCTTTTTTTACACCTATTTTAGTAATAAACTATGAATCATCATTTGAATGTTATCATACTTTTAATTAAAATTGTGAAGCTTAAAACTTTATTTATATATACCGGGTGATCCAAAAGTCAAGATGAACTTCAAAAATGAATAATTTGAAAACAAATCAAGATACAATGATACGATTTGCACCAAACGGATGGAAAAGAAACCGGGTTTTGTGTGGCTACGAAAAAATATAATTCTGTTAGCGACCAACGGCATCCCTAGCAGCACTGACAGATGCCATCCACCAAAATGTGTCTGCCATAACGCAAGAAATGCTACTAAATGATGTGAATGTTGTGGTGCCTAGTCTCATAGCTGCACTTATGAATGATGCACAATACATTGAACATTTACTGTAGTATTAATTAACTGTAACTAAGCTGATTTGTAAGTTGTCAACATTTTTCCATTTGTAAATTATTTTTTGGTGCAATAAAGCACTATAGCGCCATTTGTTGGTCGCCAACATAACTTTTTTTTTCCCGCTGTTACACAAAATTCGGTTTCTTCTCGGTCCGTTCGGTACAAACCGTATCTTTGTATCTTGATTGGTTTTCGAATTATGCATTTTTAAAGTTCGTCCTGACTTTTGGATCATCCGGTATATTTATTTAATGTAAATTTTCTCAATGTATATCTATTTAATATGCATAAAATGGAAAAGAAAAAAAAAGGAAAAAGGAAAAGTTTAATAATATATTATGAAGCAAATAATCTTACAGTTGTGGGTGTTAATAAAACGTTATACAACATAACAATTAAATTTTACCAAGAAGGAAATTGATCTCCAATGTCTTTACAGTCTTAGCTTTTAAATATAATAATCTGCGAAGAAAATCGTCAGCAAAATGTCAAAATACTTTCGTAATCAGATATAATTATTGTTTTAAGAACCAATAAAAGGTTAACTAACTTGTCTTAAGTTATAATTAACACTTCGTCTTTCACAAATGTTATAAAGATCCTTTTTTAAAAATTGCCTTAATTACTCGATGGAATTATCTATGATCAATAAATAACGGGAGAACATTAAAGAAAAATAAACACTTTAATCAAATACAATGACGGTAGAAGTTCGGATATTTCGCTATTATGCATAATTACATATAATTTCTATCTTAAAATATTTATGATTTAAAACATCAGAAACATTAATGAAGTTTATTACATCAAATAGGAAACTATCTAAGGGAGGTAAATCTTTTTAAAAGAAGTTATTTTTATTAAATGCTCCATCATATCGTGTGTTTTGACAAGATGCTCTTTTAGCTGAAAAAAAAGAAAAAGATTTTTTCTAGCTGTCTTGCTTCGCTGTAAAATGCTGTTTGCTTTATGTATTTTCCTAATTAAATCTTCATTAAATTATAAAGGTTTTTTAAATTTAAAATAAATTAAAGATAGGTTTATTTATCTAACGTACGTTTCAGTTGAAATATTAAAATTAAGTATTCCAGCATTTGCAAAGGGAAATGTTATGCACTTCAAATTTAAAATGCGAAAAATTAAAAAAAAAAAAAAAAAAAAAAAAAGCAATGGATTAGAAGGTATATATTTTTTCTTTTGTGATAAATTTAATCATATATATAATGTTGATTCACGTCTTTACGGATTATGATAGCGCTTTTGCTGCTAAAGGTTCGAGGCATTTTTTTTTTCTTTTCTAATAGAAAAAAACATTAAATTACTATTAATTAAAACCTAAACTATTGATGTTTCTAATTTAGAATAATAGGTGGGTGAACCGTTTGAAAAAAATTAACTGAAAATAAACTTGCATATTTTAGCAAAAGCGCGCTCCGGTAATTTTATTAGTATTAATTAATTAACTCTTAAAATGCTGATAACGTTATTAATTAGCTCTTATTAGTTTAACCGTTATTAATGAAATCCTAAACTACTAGTAGCTTTAAATTTTAATAGTAGGTGGTTGAACATTTAAAAATTAAATGAACTAAAATTGATGCTATGTCTCAAAGATGGAATAATCTCTAATTATCAATATCGAATACAGGGAACGATAGTTAAAATTCAGAGAAAAAAAGGATATCTATGATTTTTGTAACTTTTTTACTAGAATAATTATTATGTTTTAATAATTATTCTAGTAAGAAATAAGGCGGCAGCATAGATAATCAATCACCTCATCGAGTTCATGGCTCAAAATCCTTGAATTATTTAAAACTTGAATTGCATATTAAAACACAATAAGGCTGCATTCAGATTTCAATACTTTCAGTTCAACTAAATTCTTGGAAGAGCCTTTTGTATAGGACCCATTTTAGGTTTCTTCACAATAGAACGGAGGGGATTAAACAGAAGAATCGGGAAATAAGCAATCCACCTTACTTTACGGAAAGATTTTTCTTTTGCCGGACAATCGTCCCTTTCCTGCAAAACTCATTAAAGATCAAAAACACCGTTTCGCCACAACAAACGAGCCGACACCGAACTTCAAGAAGTGGTCCGATCTATTTGGGCCTTTAGTCTGCTAGCAGGAAAACTGTCTTGGTGGAAAATACCTGAAAACACGATTTTAGCGGTTGACTCGTAGGTTTACCATAGTGTTACCATGTCTGAAAGATACAAAAACATGGGAGACCGGGAGCAGGAAAACACAATGGTAAAGTTACGAGTCAACCGCTAAAATAAGATTTTTCCGGTGTTTTCCATCAAGATGGAACTTGGCAAACCGATTGCGTTTTAACCACTTAACTGATTTGCCAGCGCGTCGTACGGGCAAGAAGAATTTGCCTGATCCATCACGTAAAACTTTTTGGGTACTACTAGGTTATCCCGTCGATCAAAAAATTATCGCCAAACTAGAAGATTAAATGCCAATAATGGATGATCGTGATTGTCACATTCAATAACATTAAATACGATTCACGTGTGTTTAAAATGTCATTAAGTGATTTTTATTTCGATTTTTTATTAATATTTTTATTAATATTCTACTAATTATTTGTTTTTTTTTTTTGTTATTTAAAATGAAAATTATGTCAATATGTATAATTTGGCTATTAGTTTGGCGATTTATACAATTTGGCGAAATTGGTCGACGGGATAACAGAGAAGTACCACTTTTTGTTATCCCATTTTTTTTTTTTTTTTTTTTTTTTTTTTAAATACAATTTTATACTATTTAATGGCAAAAATGCTTAGATTAAATATTATGAACATCTTAGCTTTTCAATTTATTGTACGTAGAAAAAAAAAAATAAATAAATAAAAATAAAAGAATCGGTTAAGTTGTTAATATACGAATCGAATTTTAATTAATTCTGGAATTAGCAGTAAAATCGATAAGGTTATGCATTTCAATAATGTGATTGATTCGATTTCTCGATAATGTAATTGTCTGTGCTGTCGCCTAAAAGTCTATCAATATTTAAAAAAAATAAATAATTAAAAAAAAGAGTTTTTAATTTGATGTTTTTAAATGCGAACACTGACTTGTAAAAAATTAACAAAATAAAACGCTTAATTCCTTGTAAGGCGGTGGTATATACTATACACACCCCTTAATTTGAATCAAAATTTGTACCCGAATTTTTTTTAGTAAAATTTCGTTTTTACTGTTTATGTGTAAAAAGTGCTTGAAATTTCATTTTTTTATTATAAAATGTTTCAAATATTCTGATGTGAATTCAACATTACAGGAACACAATTATTTTTCCGCCGGAAAGCCGTTAAAATTCCTCTTTGCTGGAGAGATTTTTTTTTTTTTTTTTCAGCAGAAACCAACAAATGAGAAAAACCATTTGAGTGCTAAAAATATTCAATCACAGATCTCATGCGCGTCGCGTTCAGACAGATTTTTGCCAGCTGAAATTAAATACATAACCAATCACAGACGTAATCCGGAATGAATTTTTGCAGCTTAATTGGACGCGAGCAGTAACTTCCGTTCCCAACATTCCCACCTGAATAAAGCTGTGTGTATGTAATGAATCACACGTTGTCAGTTATTACGAATAATGTCACAACGTTTGATGTCGCAAAGTGTTTTCAGGGAAATCGTTAGCCTTACCAGGATTGTACAAGCCGATATTTTGTTTCTTTGGAAATGAATGAAGTAAAAAAAAAGGCAAGCACCCCACATTTAAACCTTATATTTAATTTATATTTTATCATAATTAGGGCATCTCAGGTTATCAAATTTTCAAAAAATGTATACATATTTTATTTTTGATTTGCCAGTAAAATAGATTTTAAATCGGACAAATTCAAGTTATAATCAGTTTTAAATATTGTTGTTGTTTTTTACGCTTTTTTATTTATGCTCTTATGAAACATGAAATTTTAAGTTAGATGAACGCCATTTGTAATCATTTTAAGTTCAATTTTAAAAATGTTGTCTATTTTACACTCTTACTTGTAATCATTTTAAGTTCAATTAAAATTATGTTATGTTTTATTTTTTTTATTTAACTTTTTGGTTCGTATTCATATAAAGATGAAATTTTCAGTTTGATAAGCGCCATTTGCAATCACTTTAAGTTAAATTAAAAAAAAAAAAAAAAAAAAAAAAAAAAAAAAAAAAAAAAGAAAAAAAAGAAAGAAAGAAAGAAAGAAAAGAAAAGAAATAAAAAAAGAAGAAGGTTATGTATTTTTTTTCACTTTTACTTCTATTCATTTTAATTTTAGTTAAAATAATGTGTGTGCGTGCGCGCATAAAAATATGTACATATATAATAACGAGTAGAAGACATACCAGCAAACAAAACATTACTTACTTAAGACAGTAACGACGTAGGAGACGCTGTATATGTCTACACCGCTTCCCCCTTCTTTCAGCCAACACTCGAATTTCCCGTTGTCTCTGTCGTAATTGGCTTTGGATATTAACAAATCATACTTGCCCTCCTGAGGACTAAAATCTATGTTATAGTTCGGATCTAGGGATGCTGCATTGATAGCAGCGTTGTCTTTCCCGTTTTTGTTGTCCCGACTCCAGAAATACTGAGTGGTACTGGAAGCCAGTGCAGAGTGGAACCTGCAGGGTAGTCGGAGAGTTTCTCCTTCGATTACATCCCTACTGTCTCCGAGCATCACTTGCCCCGAACAGCATCCTGTAATAATAAAAAAAAAATAATAATTAGTATTACATATACATATATATTTAAAGTAAAGTCTTAAATATAACAATGCATATTTCCCGAATTATAACAAAGTAAAATAAGAATGTGGGATGGAAATTAGAATTTCACTTGACCCCAGTGTTGCCAGATTGTCGAAAGCGAATTTCCCCAAAATTTCTGAAATTTTCCCGAAATCAGGGCTTTTTTCAGAAAAAGTCCCCAACGAAAGTTCTAAAGATAAAGGCGAGTTCTCAATTTTTAATTTTTCATTATAAAAATTTTTAACAAATTAAAACTAAAATTTTCCCTCCAAATCAAGTATCTTTTTGAAAAAATTCTCCATTTACAAAAATAAAATAAAATAAAAAAACAAAAGTCTATTATTTCTGTATTTTATTTCCGTTTTCCGTATCAAAATCGAATTCGAGACAGATCCAGCATTGGCAAATGTCTGAAAGTAAATTTGAAATTGCAAAAACAATTCCCCAAGTTTTCCCCCAAAAAGGTTTATAGTCCCCATATATGTCTCCAAGAATTACTTATCCCCAAAAAATTCTCCTGGAGGTTTAAAAACCCCAATCTGGCAACACTGCTTGGCTCAGCGTGGTAGCTACAATTTTATTTATTGTGGGCTATTTACTATATCAATCCGTCGTAAGCCGGTTGTGACCAAAATGCGAAAGTACCGTAACATAAATGCAACTCTTGCTGCCCATATTACCGTCACGGGACACAGAAAATGAATCTCTGTAACGTCGATATGCCCCATTAATGTGATGAGTCTTGTTTTTCATTCGACTAATGACGTGCGATTTAAAAATAAGTGATGGTGACTTCGTAATGAAATCACGAAGCAGCGATTATCTGAGAGTCATAATTTGCCGAATTAAAAATATCATATTTTGGCCACTGCTGTGACTGTGACGAGTGTGACTAGCGAAAATTTATGACGTCACATTCATGCTATATTAACTAACTTCAGCTAAAGAAAAAAGACAGTCTGCCGCACTACTTTTGAGTTAGACCGATAAAGTCACGTGATCCTTTAATGTATTTTCATTCCTGCATCACGTGACTGAAATGGTCTAAAAGAGACGTGTGTTATATACTGGGAAAGCCCGTCTTTTCGTTAGCTTCCGATTGATGCCTGTTACTTGATGGTAACAAAAAATCTGACAACCAAAATGTTAGAAAAAATAATTTATTTCACAGATATATATCAATGTATTTTAGTTATTTTTCCACTATATAGATCGATCTATCTATTTTGATTTCATACTTAAAAAATATGTAATCAAAATGCATAGTAAATTTAAACAATATAAAGTAAATTTAAATTTATTTGATTAGAAATTATCGAAATTGACCATACTTTTGAAGACCAGAATTTCCATCTTAAATCAAAAAGATCAACTCGTTGATTCACAAGGACTTATGAACATGAGAAAAAGATGTAAACATTCATTTAAAAAGATATTTTCCCGACTTTTCCACCAAATAAATATCTAACAAGATTTTTAACTGAAGAACTTTTTACCATAAAATAAATCTTAAGTGAAGTGGAAATATACAACTTCATTATATGCAAAACAGAATTTTATAGTAAAAATGAAGAGTACTTATATAAAAAGTATTTTACCATGTCAAGATAATCAACGGTTAAGAGTTTGATCTTATCCCCAGGCTAATAGAGTGAAAAAAAATGGCAAGATGTACTTGATTAAAAGAAGGAAAATAAAATCGTGTTTTCCCTTTAGGACCCTGGGGATTTTTATCAAATGAAACATATCGGGTAGACCATGGTGAAGTAGGAATTCGTTACAGACTGTAGGGAAAAAATGGGCAACCAAAGGGAATGAAACAAAACATATCATTACTTGCTTAGTCTAGCCAAAGTAAACAGCTCAAACGAGGGTATTAAAAAAATAAAAGGAAGTAATAATTTTAAAAGAGTCTATTCTCAATTAAAAAATCGAATGTTCTTTTAAATTTTGAAGTTTCTGAAGGACAATAAAGTAAAGTTCAATACAATGGCTTAGTACATCATTTTATTTAAACAGGAGATTTCGAAATACTAGGCATGCAAAAATTTATTAGATAGAAGAAATTTTCTTTCTTAAGGCAAGATTAAATAAAGTTCCTGGAAGAGAACAAGGATTTTATTTTATTCGCCTAGATAAGGAATTGATTAAGTAGATTAATTTATTTTGAAATTTCTGGTGACTAAGAGAATTTATATCTGGCTTATGTGTCTGGATTCTCAAATTAATAATGTATATGTATATAATCTTTCAGTTACAAATGATTTGATAGGAAATGTAAAAAAGAAATGTAAAAAAAAAAAAAAAAAAAAAAAAATCTGCTGTTTTCGACAGATTTATTTACTTATTTATTAAAAAAATAAATGAAATAAAAAAATATAAAAAAATAATAATTATTATTATTATTATTTTCTCTATTATGCATTTGCTTCTATGTTCAAAATTGAAAATGTTGTAATATTTGAAACTTATTTAATGTTTCATTTCTTCATGATCAGGTCTGGTTTTAATATTCTTGAGAAATTTGTTTACTTAATAAGTATTTTTAAAAATTAAACATATATTGCTGGTATCTGGCTTGATACTCAATTATGTAATGTGTTCGAGATGTTACATAGATTTGCAGTATTATATAATGGTTATATATATATTCGTTCGTTTTATTAAAACTCTAATAAAATACGATATAAAAGATTGGCAGTAGTCGGCAATGATCTTTAAAACAAAAGTGATACAATATGTAAAATTATATCGTCACTTTATCCACCAAAAATCATTTAACTGAAACTAAAAAGGTGCTAGAGCTATAAAATCCCCTTCAGAATCTATACAAGATATACAAGTTGAAATAGGTTTTTAAGCATTACTATTTATTTCATATTTTAAATTTCTTGTTTGGAATTTTTATAGACAAAATCAAGCAAAATACATTTTTATAATATTTCACCAATAACCATTTAACTGCATCGCGTTCAAAACATTGCATCAGAAAATTTCTTATATGGATTCGCCAACTTTTAAACTACATGAACTTAAGGCCATCCCAATTAATAATATATGTGCATATAATCTTTCAGTCACGAACGGTTTGACAGGAAGTGCCAAAATATTTCTGTTTTTCCTACATATTTATGTATTTATTTGTCGCTTGATGCCGATCTGTAGTTTTATATAATAGTTATATACATTCGTTCGTTTTATTAAAACTCTAATAAAATATGATGTAAAAGGTTGAGGGCATTCGACAATAATCTCCAAAACAAAATAGATAAATGTAAAATTATATTTTCAATTTATCCTATTCATTTAACTGGAACTAAAAAGGTGCTAAAGCCATAAAATCCCCTTCAGAATCTGCAAGATATGAAAATTGTAATGGGTTTAAAAAAAAACTTTCAATTTTATATTTTAAATTTCTTGTTTGGAATTCTTACAGACAAAACCAAGCAAAATACGTTTTAAAATATTTCACCAATAACTATTTAACTGCATCTCGTTCGAAACATTGCATCAGAAATTTTCTCATATAGACCCGCCGACTTTTAAACTACATGAACTTAAGGCCACCCCAATTCATAAGGCGTGATACTGAGTCAGTTGTACTTTAATAAAACTCATTTAATCCCAGGATCCGGCTGCAATATATTGCCATTTCCGGAAAGCTTAAAATATTCTCGGGGAGAGAAGTTAAACGAACGATTCTTTTCGAACTATATATCGCTTGGCTGAGCGTTGTTTAAGAAAACGATGCCAAAAATCTCGCTGTTTCGAAGCAAAAGCGATTTCAAAAGATTTACAATTGCCACCATGTTTGTGAATTCAACTATTAAAGGGGGACTTATCCTTAACTTTAATAGTGTTACTGATGGACGGAAAGATTTCGAGCCCATTTTTACTTAATAGTTAAGTGTCTGATACGGAGCATAAAAATGCCTTGCAAAAGAATAAACTGGATTGCTTTTTCATGAAATGCTTTAAAATTCAGAATTTGACCAAAGGCAGCGGTAAATAGGTGCTGAGAAGTTCCATTGCCACTCCTTTGATTTGGAAATTTACATACATTTTCTTTCTTTCTGATGATTATTTTTTAAGAAAATAAAATTTTCCAACACAAAGAGAAATAAGAACTAGCCCCTCCCCCTTTTTTTTTGGTCACAGGGGCTTTATTTCTCCTTTCCCTCAACAATTTTTATTTATTTTTTTTAGGTTTCTTTGCATCTTAAAATTACGTTAAATAGGGGGGGGGGGGAGTCATGTGCGTAAAGTTTTCTCTGACGAAATGAAGCTAAAAATGTCCAATTGTGCATCGCGATATAAAAAAAATAACAACAATAGAATGTGATATCCTGAATTTTAATATTTATTACTTACTACATTTCTATATATATATATTATGGGTGTGTGTTTAAAAACGTGTACTGGAAGGAAAGAGGGGTAGTGGAAAATTATTAGATAAATTTACTAACAGCTCCATTAAAAAAATCTAATTTGGTTGTGGACCCCTGACTGACAGATTTCAGAATCTTTTATCTCCCTTGGGTTTCATTCTGCCGGCATTCATGAATTTGTGCTTGAACATTTACGATTTTCGAATAAAAGAGATAAAGCCGCCATGTTGTTTTAAGTGCTAAATATCAGTTTCTAAAATGCATTTCTATAAAGAGGTGATTAGTGGAATTCCATTTCATTTTAAGTGCTCTTGTTCTGATACACTAATATTTATTGTAGTACGTTAAGATTACTGAATCGATGATTAGTAGATTTAAATCTATATTACTATGGAGACCGTTTAAAATAGGTGATTTGGGGAATAGCAGTAATACATTCGTCTATAATTGCTGTTGAAATACGCGGGTGGAATGATGCAGGCATTTTGATTACTGCTGAAGATAGCTGTGCAAAATAAATTCACAGAAATTCATAAATATTTTCATTCACATTATTAGTTAGTTGGAATTGTTATCACTTACTGGCAGCCATAAATCGACGAAGTGTTATAGCAATATACGTTAAGGTTTGTAGTCATCAAGGAATTCAGAGGATTTTAATCTTTTTAGTATCAGGAATTTTATAATGTACAGGTTGCTAAGTTTCAATTTTTTTCGTTAAATAATTCAAATATTACATTGCAAAAATTCTGGTAAGAGGTCCTTCCAGGCTATAAACCCTATACGTATGCTGATTCGAATTCGGAATGATTAAAAATATACTATATAAATTTTAATCCTGAAGTGCTCGCGTGGTATATTATTACATAAAAAAGTAGCAATAAAATAACATTCTAAAACAACAAAATACGCATAAAAAATTTGTATTTAAAAGTTAGAAATGTTTACGAACAATAGAATTACGAAAAAGAGAAAGAGAATCCGACAAGGAATTGAAAAATACAAACTTTTCAAGTGTCATGAGTGACGTATGTCACCCGCGTGTCTAACGTAGGGTTAAACAGTCATCTGATTTCGTCATAATAAAAATAACATTAGAGACAAAAAATAAAATAAAATACTTATCTACCAGAAACAAATTCCAGATTAAAACTAAAATATTTTAATTCCAATCAACATGACAGGAATGCTGCTCTAAAACTAGTAATTCAGAAGCATTGCTATAAATGCATCCTTTTCAATTTCTCTTCATCTGTTCCGCTTAAACAGAGGCAGGTTAAAAACAAAAGCCTTATTAAGCAGATCTAGGGGCCCATAAAAGCAAGTGGGGTTAAGAAAGTATTTTTCCCATACACCCTTGCGATGTTATTGTCTTATAGTCCTTACAAATTGCAAAATAACAAAGGAACAAAGGAGGACTTTGGGGTATAATAATGTCCTTCGGACATTTCTATGTTCAACAGCAATCGTTCTATTTAAGAGTTCCTCAATCCAAAGTTCTTTTTGCGCCGTGATTTCATTGAATTATTTTGGAATTTTCAAGAGAGAGTTCTTACCTTAACTGCAATAGTGAAAATGGGATTTACAAGATATTTCTAAGCAGCAAGTATTTACGCGTTTACTTTAAAATCTTCTATCATCTTTTTAGTATCGATTTAAAGGCAATAACGGACTTATTAAACTTAAGGCATTAACTGTTTTGCTTTGCGCAAAATTCTTGAGATGAGAAAAGTTCTGCAAAATTAAGGCAATTGCAGTTTAAAAGAAGGCTAAAGAAAGCAGTCTCCCAGGATACTTGGAATTACTATTTTGGTTACATAAAAGTGCAGATAGTTTAAAAGTAGTATTAAGTAATTACTTTTAAATCACATACCATCTTTTAAGATCTGTTAAAAAAAAGTGGAATTATTAAAATTAATACAATAGTTATTTGAGCCATTTGAAAATAGTGTCAAGTCTTTTTGCGGAAAAAAAAAGTTTAAGCTAAAACTTATTAAAGGAAACGTAAAATTTTTATATTTCACTAATTCACAATAAATTTCTTTTAATATCAGTATAAATTTGCTATTAAGAGCAAACATTTGGGTTGTGACATGTTTTTTAACTTTTGATAATTGATTTTTACATATTTTGCAGCTCAGAATCCTAAAATGACTTTATTTGCTACTATCACGCATGGATTTTTTTGCAAAATCGTACATTTTACAGTTCAGAAATTAGCAAAATTTCATACTATAATAAAATAGAAAGGATTTTTGAGCATTTTTTAACTTTAGATAGTTGATTTATATGTGCTTTTCAGTGCTACATCCGAAAATGACGTTCATTTTTAAGCATCACGTTTGGAGTTTTTATAAATCGTAAATTAAAAAAAAAAAAAAAAAAAAAAAAAAAAAAATCCTTTGTATATGATAAAAAAATTCAATAAATTACTAAATCAAATGAAATTAAATTGAACAATAAATGTTTTACAACTTTTTATAGTATCAGATTTTCACTATTTTTTGACTTTTTACCTTTGAAATTTATGATTTAGAAAAAATCTTGACGTGATAGTTAAAAATGAAGGTAATTTTCTGATTCTGTGGTAAAATGTACATAAAAATCAATACTTAAAAGTTAAAAAACACAACAATCACAAGTTTTTGTAATTTATTGTGTCAGAAATACTTCAAATAGTTGGTTTTGAAAGCGAGGCAAGTCCACTCCACCCTGAATGGAATTCAGTTTTATGTTGCATAATATTAACAAGCCCCGAATAAAAGTTCATTTTGAGATTTTAAATATCTTCAATAACTAAAATAAGAAATATAATTACAGTCGGACCCGGTTAACATATGAACCCGCTTAATCCATGGATTTTTTCCAATCGTGTGAACATCGTCCTTAAAACCATTTAATGCGCGAACTTTTATTACGCAATGCCACTTAACATTTTGAGCACCTACAGTTACAAGTCAGTACTTTAAAGTACTTTAAGATACTTTAAAGTATCATTGAAGAAAACTTTATATAAAACTTATTTATTCTGTCTATTAATAAAAGTTTTTTATTCTTTCCACACAAAACACTCTTCTCGATCAAATTTAGATAGTATAGAAAAACAATCGAAGCTAAATATTTTCAAAAAGTGGTAGTTTTATTATTCATTTTTATAGGCATTTCTTTTCTTTCTTTAAATAAAAATTTATGAAACATATTCAACAGCAAAAGCGTTTTCATTTACAAAAATGATCATGATGCATTTTAAGAATTGTGATATTTTTAAAATCGTAATTTTGCTTAATTAATCTGATTATTTTTGTAAATATTTCACAAAAAAATTATAACTACTAATATATTTATTCGGTTTTAATGAAAAAACATATATAATTTGCACATTAATATTATCTAAAAATTCCAGTATACCTTTAGATATTAAAGAAGATAATTATTGAGGTCTATCAGTTTCTAGATAAATAATTCGGTAGGTAAAGGGTTAATACGCGATAAATTTCGGTTCTTGGGGGCAGAAGAACCTCACTTAAGACGCGAGTACCACTAAGGCAAATTTCCACCAACATATAAAATAACATGTAAAATTTCTTTTCATTTAAAAGATTTATTAATATAGAATTTCAGCCCTAATTATGTCGAAACAGATATACATTTCTACTGAAGCGAGTTTATTTCAGTGATAGTCAAGCTCTGCGTTTCAGCCATATTGTGGCAACCTAAACAAAGTCAGTGCCGGTTACAGAGATTACAAAACTGGCACCAATTTTCTATCAGTAAAAACGTATAGAAACTTTTACCATTTTTGTGAGAGAAGTTTTGCATGGATAATGTGCTTACGTAAGGAGAAATTTTCTGAAAAAGTTATCCTGGCGAGAATCAGAAACTTTTGGATATTAATTAAAAAAAAAAAAAAAAAAAAAAAAAAAAAAATGCACTTTTACAATTAGTTCCTCAGTTACTGCACTTACAACTTTTTGGTACTATACTATATATGTGACCCCCCTTCCCTTTATTCATAATTCCATTGTTAAATGACGTAAACGTGTTATTAGTTTTTTGTTATATTAAGTCCATTAAATCAGGAACTTTTGTTGTTATACTCAATGTGGTGCAGTACAATTTTAAAGATTTTTTTTTTTTATATTTCTTTGATGTTATTATTATTATTATTATTATTATTATTATTATTATTATTATTATTATTATTATTATTATTATTATTATTATTATTATTATTATTATTATTATTATTATTGCAATTTGAAATCGGGGAAAGTTTCATGCATGTACGAATTAAAATTATTTTATGATTGTCCTATAAAGTTTGTTAAAAAATTACGACGAAAAACAAACAAAAACAAAAACAAAACAAAAAAAAATAATCTTAAAACAACTTTTTGCATGAAAAAAAAAAAAAAAAAAAAAGATAAAACAGTTCCAAAAGTGTGAGCTTGGATAAGAGTTCTGTTACCTTTTTCTTTTTCTTAAAAAAAGAAAAAAACATAAAAAAAGGGTGCAAAATCTCTAAAAATATCTTTTTGATGATCTCACACCATCTGTTTCCTCCAATAATTTTCTGCGAGTCTAACTTGACTGCATTCGAAAAGAATTAGCCAATGATCTGATGTAAAAAACATCCTATAAAAAAAGGCCTCTCTATGGAAATAAGGTGATGTACAAACGGACAAATGATTGCTATTCTAATACAAAAATATTGTACAAAACTAGAATGAAAGAAATATGGAAAGAAAATTTTCGCGATACAGTGTAAATTCCGATACTGTGAACTTTTAGAATATCGATACGTTAAACTAGGTGCTGTTACGCTGTTTTCCTCGTCTTACAAAAAATTTTATCGATTCTCTTATTTTGTAATTTAAATCGATAGTTTTCTGAAGCATTTCTGTGTTTTTTTCCCCTCCCCTTAGAAAAAACAATAAAAAAAAAGAAACATTAAAAAAAAAAAAAAAAAAAAAAATAGCTGGCTGTGACAGATAGAAAACACACTTTGAAATATTTTCTATCACGAGAGTTTTTGAATTTTGAAATGGAATTTTTAATGAAAGTACGTCTCAATTGCGAAAGTTGCTTGGAATATGCTTTCTTCCGATTGTATGCTTTTGTGACGGGGAGTTTTTAAGGCTTGCTCAGTTGAATGTATTAGAATTTTATTTTATTTTTACTTCTGTTTCTGAAATCGACTTTTCTTGAATACAAAAGTAGAAATTTTTAAAATGCTGCATTGTTTTTATGTAAAACTGAAAAAAAAAAGGAAAAATAAATTTGCTTTTATATCTGCGTTACATGTTTTCGTTTTGATTCCAATTCATCATTTCTTTGTTCAGTTATCGTACTTTTACTTGATTGAATACTTTTCTATAATAGTATTATTTATAGTTTTTGAAATATATTTACTCTACTGTTTATTTTGTGCTGCTCAATTCATCTGGGAACTTATCAACTACTTTTTTCGCCATCTAAGTCCGCATTCATTTCAAAACATTCGTTACATTTTTAACTTGTGTTTTCTGACTATTAAATAATGACGATTTAATAAAACATCTTACTCTGCAAGTTTAAAAATGGGTAATATCCAATTAAGTAACTGTTTGGTACATATCATGTAGCAAAGTTCATATTTAAAATCAATCACAAAAAGAGAATCATGCAAATCCTTGTATTTTGTTACACACCATAAATCATTGGAAACATATACATTAACCCTTTGAAGGGCGCCAAATACATTATTTTTACCAGTTATTTTTAATTCATCAATGCCAAAATTTAAGAGTTAAAAATAAATAATTTAATTTCAATTAAATTATAATTAAATTTAATTAATTTTTTAAATAAAATTATGTGAAAAAGAAATCATTAAATTTTCTAATGAATTTGTTGGTGAATTCAACATTACAATAACAGAATTACTTTGTCTCTCCTTAGCTATAATAACAGTAACAACAGCTTAAAAAATTGAGGGGAAAAAAGGTTGATTTTTAGTGGTAAAAGCATTCGTAAGGATAGATTTTTCTTTTTCTTTTCTTTTTTTCCTTTCTTTTATTTTTTCGTGTTTAGTCATTTTATAACAATAATAATAATAACAATATTGTTTTTGCTGTTCAATGCCTTGAAACTTTTATCCGTTATAAATATAACTTTTTTGCTATTCGTCTAAATGTTTCGTGAAAAAAGACTCACATTTTTAGCAAAAAAAAATTAAAGAACTTATTCAATACTACCTATTTTATTTTTCAGCGCATTATATCATTTATCATGTTATTCATCCGCGCTTTATTGTTACTTATCTACATTACGTTACAATATTATTTTACTATATTATTTATCAACGTTTCTTTACTATGAAAAAAATTGTAAATTTTAGCAAAAGAATTTAAAGAAGTTATTTGACACTTTTAAGCTCATTATATTATTTTATTATGTTATTTATCAGCGCTTTATTGTTATTTATTTATTTTTCACCAAAATATTATTTTATTGTATTATTTCTTATCGGTGCTTTATTGATATTTATTTACTTTTCAGCACATTATATACTTTATTTTATACATACAAATCGAACCAAGCAACAATTTTCAATCAGAAAATTGAACTTAACATTTTCTCATTCAGTAACATGTCATACATGTATTTTTTTTTCTTGGTGATTTTAACTTTTATCCTTTATTTAGGTAATGTTTTACATTTTCACTAAAAAACTCCTAATGATTAAAAAAAAAAAAAAATCTACATTCCACTGGAAAATTACATTGTTGTAATTTGCATAAAGAAAGTGAAACTGTCAGTCGAAACAGAGATTCTCCCTTTTCGTCTTCAGGCAGATTGCAGAAAAGAAAAGGAAAAATATCCTAAAACAGCAACTATTTGAATAAAAATGGAAATAAATGTTAATAATCCTAATGAAAACTTCTGCTTTTTATATCCTTATTTTATCGGACTAATTCCAAATGAGTAGGCAATTTTAAATGACCCTGACGTAAAATCGTTTGCTTTCAACTGCAGTGCTGACTCTTTAGAATATTAATAATATAAACACACACATAAAAAAAAATTACAACGACTATTTGGAAAATGATATTTTCAAAGACTAAAATTTTAAAAGCTTTTAAATAAATTCTATATTTAAATTAATATAATAATAATAAACATCATTTATAGGATGATCAAAACATGGTTTACATAATAACAGAGTTTTCTGTTACGCACGCCATAGATTAAAAATTAATATTCCTGTACCCATAATATACAAATTTTATATGAAATTGTTGTTTTACAATTTCCGGTACTGCAAATTTCTAAACTTCTGAACAGTACACATTTTCAATTTTTACACCGTCGTATAGAGAAAAAAGTGCACTTTTAAATGCAATTTGTTTGAAAGTTGTATATCAATTTGTTTTTAAGTTACGAATTTTTTGTAGTTTTCTTTATTACTTTTTTTCCCGTCGTGGCAACAGAAGTATTCCATTTTTGGACATGGATCAATCAGAATACGAATAAAATAAAATAATTTGCGGAATTCAAACAATAAAAAGATTCAGTATACTTCAGATTTCCCAATTCTCTACCGAAAACAACAACTATTTTCCAAATAGTTAAAAATTGTTTAAATCAAATATTGTTTATATTATTCAGGGTTCCCAAATGGTCTCCCAACTGAACATTAAAATTTTCAAAGAAATTTTCTTTTTAGATTTTTTTACGAATTGCCCAGAAACCTCCTTTGGAGGTTAATTCTAGCGCAAATTCTGTAGTAACTTACCATGAAATTTTCTGTTAAAAATATTGATGTTTATTTCGCGGACCATTTGGGAGTCCTGTATTATTCATCAAATATTAACTGCGCGAATGTTAAGTTTGCCAAAAATCTTGTGTTTTCCACGCTACAAATATATACAGGACCACCTCTGAAATGGGTCCCAAAATTTCTGGTTTGGTCTATTAAATAAAATAAAATACATTTCAAACACTGTAAGATTATTTCGTTAAATACTGTTCAGTTAATTACATTATTCCAGGGAAATTTTTGAAAATATTAAATTTCAAAAATAATAATTTTTATTGTAAATGTCCATATAACTTTCTGAAATAGTTTACATTAAGAATGCTCATTACAATCAGTGGCGCAGCTAGAATTCGTTTTTTTTTTTGGGGGGGGGGGGAGTTTCTGATAAAGGTGCTTGCCAATTATTTGAATCGCCGGTTAATAGAATCAGTACTAAATAGAATATTCACTATGTAATACTTAAATTCAAAGATCATCTGTGTGGCAGCAAATCATCATTCTATTAGCATAATACGTCTCAGAAAAGTGATTTAGTTCAAATAACCAATTTTTACTTAACTAATCCATGTAATATACACTTTCACAGTTTTAAGTAGAATTTTCGCCATTTAATTGAATCATTTTACTAAATAAAATCTGATTCAATAAAGCGGCGAATTCCGAAATACGCCAAAACGTTTAAACATTAAGTTTGGTATTGATTCATATAAGCCGCAATTATAGCGATCTTTAACCCCCTCCCCCCCCGCCTTGGCTGCGCTACTGATTACAATAAAGTTAATTGAAAAAAAAATCTTCTTTAATTGCGAAAAATTGTTAATATGCTTTCTTTTACTTTTCGATAAAGCCAACACAGTTGGAAATAAAGATGAAAATAAATGTGAATACTTCAAGGAATAATTCATGTGTTTCTATTTCTTCTCTTTCATTAAGTTACTTCCTAAATGAGAATATAATATATCAATATCATGTAAAATCTTTTGATTTCAAGTTCGTCGCTGGTCTTTTACCGAAAAACTAATTGCAAGAAAGAACCTAACATAAAATGAAATATCCATTATTGCATGAAAGTTAGTCTTTCAAAGAGATACGTTTTCGCACGCTACATACACACATATAATACTTTTCTGAAAGTGCACATATAGAAGCCTCTTTTATAACTTCGAGCTAAAGAGGGAGAAGTTAAAAATGCAGCGGAGCTTGACAAAATATCGCAAACGGATGACTTCTTTGGGAAAACTTCGCCACCTAAGCGCATAATTAAACACAAAATATGTTTTTAATGATGCTTTTGTCGCACGTTTTGTCAATAATCGAGCGACTTTAGTATGAGCAAAGGCTTCGAATGGGCGTTCTGCCAAAGTACCATCTTCGCTATCGATTGGCCAGATCCCTGAAGGGTATGGCCCAGTATAAGATGCCTTAATCTGGAGCTGTTGATACTAGCATATGACATTTTGTAGCGAAGATTTTTCATAAAGTTCGGGAAGAATTTTCAAGTCATTAAAGGGAATGTCACTTATATTTTCTTTCATGGGCGCCGACAAAGGGGGAGGGAGGGAAGAACCATTGTCCCTCCCTAGATTTTTGAAATTTAATTAACTAAATTTTCTTTTTCTCTGATTCTGGAAAAAAAACAAGCAAAAATTTTCCAAGTGATTCAAAATAATTAAAAACTAAGAGAAAAGGGGACCAGGCATTTTTCGTCAGGGGATGCCATTGCCGTCCCCCCCCCCCCCGTAAAAAATTATCTTTTTTTAGTTTTTTTTTTCTTTGGCTTTAATGTGTTAAAAATACATATTTGAAGAATCGGGGTGTGATGGTGCTCATTGTATGTAAAAGAACAAAATTCATCGTTTTAAAAAAGCCAGTTTAAGTAATTTTCTAATTACTCGTTTGCATTTCGATGTTTTTAAATAACTTTTTTTACCCTGGATAGATTTCCTTTCCACATCGCTCCTTTTTCACTTTTTCGATTTTTGCTGCAGACATTTTTTATAAAGTTAGTTTCACTTTCAAAACCGGTTCCGTAAATGAAAGCAATTATATCTGCAATTGAAATTGAAAAAGTAAAGAAGGAGCGATGTGAAAAAGGACCTCAGCTATCCAATAATTAAAAAAAGTTAACATGTTAAAATGCAAACTTGTTATTAGAAAATAACTTCCCCATAGGAATAGCATTAGCTCGCTAGTATATTCGCTCGCAGGGACAAGAGCCTTACAGATTATTGAATCAGTGCACATGCCTGTAAATTTATTTTTTGCTCAGACAGAGAAGTGGTTTCCGAAATTCTGTAAATCTTTTTATAGATTGGATAATTTTGACCTATAAGCAGTTTTTAAACATTGAGATTAAATATTACTACAGCAGAATTATTAGCTATTATATTTAATATTGCCTTTAAAATTAGTGAAAAAAAAAGAAATTTTTTCATTTATCACGAAAAATAAAAAAAATAAAGCATATATACTTATATATATGATAAAATGATTTAAAATTTCTTAAATGATTTACCACATGTTTAATACGATAAATCTTTTCAATAACAATTCTTTCTCATGCAGTTTTTTTTCTTTCTAAAGAAAAAATAAACAATTATCCCTTGCGATACATTTTCAATTAATCACACAGACAAAACACGCTAAGCCAGTAAAGTAACATGAAGTTTCAAAGAATTTTCAAAAACTACTACAAAATAAACTTGATGTATAATGAAAAGAAAAAAAAAAGTTTCAACTTTGAAGGCGATTAAATCTGTGTTCTTCATTACCACAAACAAGCCGAAGAAAGAAGAGCAAAAAAATTTAAAGCTACCTCTTTTTGAAAAGTAAAAAATAAAGTAAATAGGAGTTACTTTTCACCTGACTGATGAAGAGTATATACATATATATATATATATATATATATATATATATATATATATATAACAGGAGATCAGATAAAAACAAAAGAATTCCCTAGCTAGTTTTTGAGGAACTTGGGGAGAAACAGTTAACAGTGACATCTCGAAGCCTTTTGTCTTTTGAAAAAAATACAGAATTTCTTTTTAATGATCTAGCACCATCTGTTCCCGCCAATAACCTTCACAAAACTTGACTGCATTTGAAAGGAATTAACCAATAATCTTTCAAGGGGGGATTTTTTTTTTTTTTTTTTTTTTTTTCAAAAAGCGTTTTTCAATGTAAATGAGAAAGCCTTAAAGACGGGAAAATAATTACCATTACGATAAAAATATGATGCTGAGTTTTAAATTCAAATATTCGGATTACCATTTTTTTTTATTAAATTCGTTTCGATATTTTTTTAAGAAAAAGAGTTATCGATAAATGAAAAGTTTTTCGCGACTAGATAAACAAACAATAAATGAATGCTTTATTTGAGGTTATTTTCTGGAATAAATTGCTTTCATATGATATTTAGTTAAACAAAATTTAAAATCTGGAATTCAGATATACGCATAATAATATATAACAGGAATAAAAGTGACAAATGAGAAAAAAAAAAAAAAAAAAATGGAATTTTTTTTTTCCATTTATAAAGTGATACCAAATTCTTACAATTTAAGTTTTTAACAGCTATCAAAAGATGTAAATCCAAATATATCTGATAAATTTATGTGAAGTAAATCTTTAATTTTACAAAATGAATATTATTCTGAATGGTTTAGATGTTACCCCCCACCCACCCACCCACCCACCCTACACACACACACACACACCTCTTAAAAAAATATCTCCCTACTAAATTGATCTTTGCTTCAGAAATACATCTCGAAAAAGGTATCACAGAAATAACCCAAAAGTGTCGTACGAATAGTACAAAATATTCTATTCCAAAAAAGAAACTTCCTTTCACTTTGAATTTTTAAAGTCTAAAAGGAAAATTCATTTTTGAAAGACACTAAAAGACTTCATTTATACGACTTTCATGTGCTTATATTGTATAAGATCACCTTTCGTTGTATGACTCTTCAAGATTCCCAACAAAATATGACTGGCAAATTCCATGACTTTCCATGACCAAATCTCGGAAAATTCCCTGACTTTCCCTGATAAAATCTCAAAAAATTCTCAGATCAAACGGGCATATAGCAAAATTTGCTACTTATTTTTGCAATCTTTTGTCAAAATTAGCAATTTTTTTCTGCAATCATACTTCAGTTTTTTTTTCTTCAATTATTTTATGTATTTTGAGATTTTCCCTCAAGGCTGTTTGGTGAATTTTATATCATTTTCCCTACAAAACTTTTCCATGACTTTTTAGAAAAAACTTGTAAATTCCCTGACTTTTTCTGCATATTTTGGAGTTTCCCTGATTTTCCATGACTATTTTGAAATTCCCTGACTTTCTAGATTTTCCCCGACTTTCCATGCATGATGCTGGAAACCCTACTCTTTTGCACAGCAATTCAAGAACAAATTCTAAGGGTTTGAATAAACAAAATGTCAGATTACTAAGTTTTCCGGACATCCCAAAAAACAAAAACAAAAAAAGCAACCAAAAAACACGAAGAAATACATGTAGTTTTATTTAAATAATATTTCCAATCATTTTTATTCCAAATTGATATTTTCTAACTTAATTTTAAATTACTTTTTTAATAGAGAAGAAATTGAATTTTTTAAAAGAGAAATGAGAAAGCCTTCAAGACAAAGAAAACAATTATCATTGCCATGAAAATAGGATTCTGAGTTTTTAATTTCAATATTCAGGTTACATTAAAAAATATATATTATTATGATTTTGAAAAAAAAAAAAAATGTAATTTATAAATGAAAAGTTTTAGCGAATTGATAAATACACATAAAACCTTTATTCGAAGTTATTTAGTGCAATAAAACGCTTCCATCAGATATATAGTTGAAGAAATTTGAAATTCTCAAATTTAAGTTAGTTTTGTGTGCAATAATTTATTTATTTAAGAAATTGGTATTTCGTATTAAAAATTAAATGAATAAATAAATCTAATAAATATATAAATAAATATTGCATTAAAAATTTATCTCTTTTTTCCCCCTACTTAAAATGTTTTTAAAATCATATTTCCGTCTTATTTGGAATATGAAATGTTATTTTTTTCGTTTTGGTATGCTTTCAAAATTTAGTTTTCAAGCAATGGTTATCACGGAAACGACTTTTTGGAAAAATGCGTTTTTCTTAATGATGGGTCCCCCCATTTCTCATATTTAAATTGTTATAAGTCAAGAAACGTTAAAGGTAAAAGGTTCAAATTTGAAGCATACCTTTTTCAATTATTTTACAAAAAACTTTCAAAAATATGATTTTTTTTTTTTTTTTTTTTTTTGTAATTTTTAGTATATGATTTTGTTTATCAAGAATATGATTAATCATTACAATAATAATAATAATAATAATAATAATATTTTATTCAATAAATAAAAATTATTTAAAAATACCCGGATCTCCTTAAGTAATTTTATGAATATTTTTTTTTATTTATTTAAAGCTATTAAAAATTGTACAGCAATTTGATGTTACAACCGAATTTATGTACGTTATATCTTTCAATTTAATGATATAAATTCACACCAATGTCTGATCAATATAACGCATGAAAAAGATAAGAATAAAACGCGTTACATAATAGGCGCACAGCCTTTAAATTTTATTTATAGAGCAATTTATTCAAGCCCTTACAAAATACATCTTTCTCTCTCTTTTCGCCTATAGACTGAACCCAATAGGTATGAAATACTTACGCGTAATTGATTTTACATTCGAAGATTTTCAATCATCTATTACACCAGTGAGCACTTTCATGATCAGTGACGCACATTAATATCGTCATACAATAAAATTCATGGATTTTTCACTTCGAATATTCGAACGTTTATCGATTCCAGGACATCAATAGGAATTCGGTTTTGAAAATAGATGGTCCCCAACACACAGCTTTGGAAGTATCGGCATTCGAAATCCATCACATTGTCGTCTGTCCCCCCCCCTCCCCTTTTTTCCCTCGAACATTGAAGCCGATATGTCTCTAGCGGGACTATTGATAAATATAAAAGTGTGATTTTCTGTATGCATATATTCCATCAGCAGATATATGCATTTTCTTAGGCACAGAGGTAAAGTAGGAAAGGCCGCTTGTGATTCAGGGAAGTATTAAACCTTTCGCCACGGAAGCCTTTTACGAAATATTCAATGTTTTGTTAATGGTTTTTAAACACAGAAATATGTGCCGTATTAAATCGAGAAAATCGAGCTTTTTTGGTAATTAAGTCTGGCTAAACCTGAAATAAAATTTCCTTATTTTATGATTTTTATGTGAATTAGCAATGTACATTTATGAGACAAGAATAATTTAGGAAAAATACATTCCATATTTATAATGAATATTTAATCATACATTATTGATAATTAACTTGACCTTTACATTTAATATTTTGATCATTTTAAATATTACCTAATTTTTTATTATTTTGATTTATTACTTATTTTAATATTTTGTTATACTGTAAGCATTCAGTATAGTTTCGATTTCATCATTAATTACATTCAAATTACTGTTTAAAAATGTAAAAAAAGGAATGACCAGAAATAAACAAAGTTCTAAAATCCGAACTAACTCTGGTCCTAAGCTCCCCAGGGATTCATCTTAATACAATTTTACTCCTCTGTGCTTTGCCTCAGTGATTATAAACATTTGCTGTTGACTAGTAAAAACATAACACTTACGAAGAAAAACTTATATTTCGATCCAAATGTCTTTTTATAAGCACATACATTCACAAAGAGAAAAAAAAATCAAAACGTCAAAATTTCAGAAAAGAAAAAAATAAATAAATAAAATACTTGGATGCTGCACTCACAATTCAAACTCAAAAAATGCGCAGCAAACCTACTTTTCAACACCCATCCCACGTATTATACATAGTAGATTTATATACACTTAAGCCAAGACCAAGGCTTTCTTCCCAAGCTACAAGCTAAAGCATCCAGCTAAAGAATAAATGCATATAGAAAGTCCCCATTGCAAAGAATTCATCTATATTTATCAGTGGTCCGAAGTCTCTTTGTGGAAGATGTATCGGGATTCTAGGAGAGTTGTCTTGATGGAATATCGTCTGTCTGTCTGAAAATCACAGGCACAATTCAGAAATTCGGATGCCTGAACTGAGATTGGAGAAATATTTTCAGGGAAAAATTATTCATATCTCAGAACCTTAGGAATTAAATCATTGAGAAATTGAAAGCATTGAATTTGAATAATGTAATTTATATATGTCGGTGCAAAGCAAAGGAAAGTGAACTTCAAATATTTTCATTATTCGTAAAGAGCTGAATTAATAAAGAAATAAAGGAGCAGGAATATTCTGATTACTTAATATTTCCTCTTCTCTCTAATTCAGTATTCGTATCGTATTTAAGAGAAGTGGGAGAAATTATCTCAATGTTTTATTGATCGATCCCTCTGAACGAGCAGGTAGGCTTCATGAATTTTAAATGCTCAGTTATACATTTGGACATTATAGTAGAAGTGCTGCAGATATTCGTGTTTTTCTCTTATATGTTTATTTAAAAAAAGCTACTTTAATCGCATATTCTTTATTCTCGACTAGTTTTTAGCTCACAGGTTATCATAGCCTGAGAGCTTATGTGCCCGTCCGTTCTGTATGTACGTTCGTATGTTCGTTCGTGCGTAACGCGATAACTCATGATAAAAATATCGGATCCACTTGAAATTTTGTATATAGGTATATCCTGATAAGGCGCTTCCCTGATTAGTTTTTGGAGTTCATTCGATATGTATAAGAGGGGGAACGGGGGCTCATGCCCTCCCCTTAATTGATATAAACGAGATTTTCATGCAGAATTAACAGTTTTCGTTCAAAATTTAGATATAGGATCATTCTGATGAGACGATTCCGTGACTGTCATTAGGTGTTCATTGAATAAGTATAAACAGGTGGAACGGGGGGCTCATGCCCCCCCCCCTTAATTAATATAAACGGGATTTTCATGCAGAATTAACAGTTTTCGTTCAAAATTTAGATATAGGATCATTCTGATGAGGCGATTCCGTGACTGTTATTAGGTGTTCATCGAATAAGTATAAACAGGGGGAACGGGGGGCTCATGCCCCTCCCCTTAATTGATATAAACGGGATTTTCATGCAGAATTAACAGTTTTCGTTCAAAATTTAGATATAGGATCATTCTGATGAGGCGATACCGTGTCTGTTATTAGGTGTTCATTGAATAAGTATAAACAGGGGGAACGGGGGGCTCATGCCCCTCCCCTTAATTGATATAAACGGGATTTTCATGCAGAATTAACAGTTTTCGTTCAAAATTTAGATATAGGATCATTCTGATGAGGCGATTCCGTGACTGTTATTAGGTGTTCATTGAATAAGTATAAACAGGGGGAACGGGGGGCTCATACCCCTCCCCTTAATTGATATAAACGGGATTTTCATGCAAAATTAACAGATTTCGTTCAAAATTTAGATATAGGATCATTCTGATGAGGCGATACCGTGTCTGTTATTAGGTGTTCATTGAATAAGTATAAACAGGGGGAACGGGGGGCTCATGCCCCTCCCCTTAATTGATATAAACGGGATTTTCATGCAAAATTAACAGATTTCGTTCAAAATTTAGATATAGGATCATTCTGATGAGGCGATTCCGTGACTGTTATTAGGTGCTCATTGAATAAGTATAAACAGGGGGAACGGGGGGCTCATGCCCCTCCCCTTAATTGATATAAACGGGATTTTCATGCAGAATTAACAGTTTTCGTTCAAAATTTAGATATAGGATCATTCTGATGAGGCGAGTCCGTGGCTGTTATTAGGTGTCCATTGAATAAGTATAAACAGGGGGAACGTGGGTTCTAATGCCCCTCCCCTTAACTTGTATAAATGGATTTTTCAATCAGAATTGTCAGATTTCGTTCAAATCTCTGAATAGTTTTGGAAGTTTAATGGTTAAGCATAAAAGAGGGGAATAACTCCTCTTAAATTATATAAATGCTAAATGGGTTTTATTAAGAATTATCCGATTTGCTCTGAATTTTGGATATAGATTTTTTAATATGATAAAGCATGTACTTGATAGTTTAGGAGGTTCAATGATAAAGTATAAAAAAGGAGGAAGGGGAGAGTTGTTTCGCATTCTTAATTTTTTTTCGAACGGAATTAACGAAAATACAAGGCTATAATGTACAATTAGTATGCGTAGCCTGTGAGCTCAATGCCATCAGTTTAACTGGGCAATATTCTTTTTATTATTTATTACAGTACAACCGCGTTACAATGTATGTCACTTTAACGAATTTTTCAGTTTTAATAATATTATTTACATTCTTTAAAAAATCCTATCATTCTTTTCGTTAGAAAAAAAAATTCTTTTTAACGAACTTTTAATTAAATCCGATTCAATCGGTGGTCTCCAGGGATTCGTCGTAACGAAATTTTGATATAATACGTGTTTGCCTTAGAAATTATAATCATTGGCTGTTGACTAGCGACTTACGAAAAAAAAAACTTAGATTTCAATGGAAATTTTTTTTAATACGCACGTACATACACAAAGAGAAAGAAAAATCAGATATGTATTAAACGTCCAAATTAAAAAAAAAAAAAAAAAAAACTACTTTTTTGTTGCACTTGCAATTCAAACTCCTATTTCTGAAAACTGCACAGCAAACCCACTTTTCAACACCCATTCCATGTATCATATAGAGTAGATTTATGTACACTTAAGCCAACACCAAGGCTCTCTACCCCAGCTTTAAGCTAAAGCATCCAGCTAAAGAATAAATGAATATAGAAAACCCCGGTTGCAAAGAATTCATCCATATTTATCAGTGGTTCGAAGTCTCCAGTGGAAGATGTATCGGAATTCTAGGAGAGTTGTCTTGGATTATCGTCTCTATGTCCTAAGAACACAGGCAGAATATAGAAAACTAGAGGCCTGAACTGAGATTAGAGAAATATTTTCAGGGAAAAGTTATTCGTTTTTCCTTAGAGTTTTAGAACCCCAGGAATTAAATAATAGAGAAATTGAAAGCATTGAATTTGAATAATGTAATTTATAGATGTCTGTGCAAAGCAGAGGAACACGAACTTCAAATATTTTCATTATTTGTAAAGAACTGAATTAATGAAGAAATAGAGGGAGCAGAATATTCTTATTACTTAATACTTTCTCTTCTCTCTAATTCAGTATTCGTATCATATTTGAAAAATGGGAGAAATTCTCTCAATCTTTTATTGATCGGTCCCTCTAAATTAGCAGGTAGGCTTCATGAATTTTAAATGCTTAGTTATACATTTGGACATGACAGTGGGAGTGATGCAGATATTCGTATTTTGCTCTTATTTGTTTATAAAAAAAAACTACTTTGATTGCATATTCTTTATTCTCGGATAGTTTTTATTTATTTATTACACTACAATTTTCGTTACAATGCATGCCACTTTAACGGATCTTTTAGTTTAACAAATATTATTTGCATTCTATAAAAAAAATCCTATTATCCTATTTGATTATCAAATTAATCACCTTAACAAACATTACATTTCAATATAGCAAATTTAATTAGTGCTTTCCTGGGATTCATCGTAACGAAATTTTACTACAAAATGTTTTTGCCTCAATTATATTAACCATTTTCTGTTGACTAGTAAACATAACATTTATGAAGAAAAACTGCCTTGGGATTCATCGTAAAGAAATTTTGCTGCAACATATTTTTTGCCTGAGTAATCATAATCATTTGCTGTTGACTAGTAAAAACTTATGCAGAAAAACATGCATTTCGATCCAATTTTCTTTTTATACACTCATAGATACAAAAACAGTAAAAAAAAAAAAAAAAAAAAAAAAAACAGAAATGCATTAAAAATTTGAATTTCCAAAAAAATACTCGACTGTTGCACTCACAATTCAAACTGCATATCTGAAAAATGCACAGCAAATCTACTTTTCAACACCCATTCCATGTACAACATAGTAGATTTATATACACTTAAGCCAACACCAAGGCTCTCTTCCCAGCTACAAGCTAAAAGCATCCAGCTAAAGAATAAATCCATATAGAAAGTCCCCACTGCAAAGAATTCATCTATATTTATCAGTGGTCCGAAGTCTCTTTGTGGAAGATGTATCGGAATTCTAGGAGAGTTGTCTTGATGGATTATCGTCTGTCTGTCTGAAGATCACAGGCACAATTCAGAGAGCCAGAGACCTGAACTGAGATTGGAGAAATATTTTCAGGGAAAAGTTACTCGTTTCTTCTTAGGATTTCAGAACCGTAGGAATTAAATCATAGAGAAATTGAAGGCATTGAATTTGAATAATGTAATTTATAGATAACGGTGCAAAGGAAAAGAAAGTGAACTTCAAATATTTTCATTATTCGTAAAGAGCTGAATTAATAAAGAAATAGAGGAGTAGCAACATATTCTGATTTCTTAATATTTTCTCTTCTCTCTAATTCACTATTCGTATCATATTTAAGAGGAGTGGGAGAAATGCTCTAAATGTTTTATTCATCGCTCCCTCTGAACGAGCAGGTAAGCTTTATGAATTTAAAATGCTTAGTTATACAAACATTTGGACATTACAGTGGAAATGCTGCAAATACTCGTATTTTGCTCTTATTTGTTATATATATACCGGGTGTCCCAAAAATGACTGATGAATTTTAAAATTCAATAACTTGCAAACGGCGACAGCTATTTAAAAAAAAAAATTGCAGGAGGGTTATGTATAATGTCAAGAGCTTTTTTACCGTAATTTTTTATTTTAGTTCGCATATCAAACAATAGGTGTCGCTGACGGCGATTGAAGGCCAGGTGATCAGTGCTCAGTGAAGCGTCGACCTGGCCTTCAATCGCCGTCAGCGCCACTTATTGTTTGGTACGCGAATTAAAATAAAAAATTACGGTAAAAAAAACTCCTGACATTGTATATAACTGTCTTGCAAAAAAAATTTTAAATAGCTGTCACCGTTTGCAAGTTATTGAATTTTAAAATGCATCAGTCATTTTTGGACATACATATATACATATATATATATATGTAAGTACTTTAATCACATATTTTTTATTCTCGGTTAGTTTTTATTTATTTATTACAGTACAATCTCGTTATAACGTATTCCGCTTGATCGAGTTTTTTAGTTTAAAAAATATTATTTGCATTTTTTTTTTAATCCTATTATTCTATTTCGTTATAAAAATATTCATTTTAACGAACTTTTCACTATATAGGGGATTTAATCAGTGCTCCATAGGGGTTTGTCGAAACGAAAGTTTACTGTAACAAGATTTTGCCTTAGTGATTATGATAATTTCCTGTTGACTAGCAACTTACGAAGAAAAACTTATATTTCGACTTATTTTTTTTATACACGTATACATAAACAAAGAGAAAAAAAATTAGAAATGTATTGAACGTCGAAATTTCCAAAAAAATACTCGACTGTTGCGCTCACAATTCATACTCCATTTCTTAAAAATGTACAGCAAACCCACTTTTCAAACACATTTCATGTACCATACATAGTACATTTATGTACACTTAAGCCAACACCAAGGCTCTCTTCCCCAGCTACAAGCTAAATCATCCAGCTAAAGAATAAATGCATGTAGAAAGTCCCTGTTGCAAAGAATCCATCTATATTTATCAGTAGTCCGAAGTCTCCAGTGGAAGATGTATCGGGATTCTAGGAGAGTTGTCTTGATGGATTATTGTCTGTCTGTCCAAAGATCACAGGCACAATACAGAAAACCAGAGGCCTGAACTGAGATTGGAGAAATATTTTCAGGGAAAAGTTATTCTTTTCTCCTTAGAGTCTTAGAACCTCAGGAATTAAATCATAGAGAAATTGAAAGCATTGAATTTGAATAATGTGATTTACATATGTCGGTGTTCAAAGCAAAGGAAAGTGAACTTCAAACATTTTCATTATTCGTAAAGAGCTGAATTAATAAAGAAATAGAGGATCAGAAATATTCTGATTACTTAATACTTTCTTTTCTCTCTAATTCAGTATACTCGTATCATATTTAGGAGAAGAGGGGGAAATTCTCTTCAATGATTTATTGATCCATCCCTCTGAGCGAGCAGGTAGGCTTCATGAATTTTAAATGCTTAGTTATACATTTGGACATGGCAGTGGAAGCGCAGCAGATATTCGTATTTTGATCTTATTTGTTTATATATATATAACTACTTTAATCTGTAATATTCTTTATTGGTTAGTTTTTATTTTACAGTACAATCTTTCTTACAACGCATGCCACTATAACGAAGTTTTCAGTTTCACAAATATTATTTGCAATCTTTAAAAAAATCCTATTATTCTATTTCGTTACAAAAATATTCATTTTAAGGAACTTTTAACTATGTCGGATTTAATCAGTGCTCCCCAGGGATTCGTCGTAACGAAATTTTACTGTAACATGTTTTTCACTCAGTGACTATAATCATTTTCTGTTGACTAGCGATTTATGAAGAAAAACTTGTATTTCGATACAATTTTTTATACATGCATACACAAAGAGAAAAAAATCAGATATGTATTGAATGTCCAAATTTCTAAAAAATTACTTGACTTTTGCGCGCACAATTCAAACTCCATTTTCTGAAAAATGCACAGCAAACCTACTTTTCAACACCTATCCCATGTACCCCCATACATAATAGATTTATATAAACTTAAGCCAACGCCTAGGCTCTTTTCCCCAGCTACAAGCGGAAGGATCCAGCGAAAGAATAAATCCATATCGAAAGTCCTGGATGGAAATAATTCATCTATATTTATCAGTGGTCCAAAGTATCCAGTGGAAGATGTATCGGAATTTTAAGAGAGTTGTGTTGATGGATTATCGTTTGTCTGTCCGAAGATCACAGGCACAATACAGAAAACCAAAGGCCTGAACTGAGATTGGAGAAATATTTTCAGGGAAAAGTTATTCGTTTCTCCTTAGAGTCTTAGAACCTCAGGAATTAAATCATAGAGAAATTGAAAGCATTGAATTTGAATAATGTGATTTACATATGTCGGTATTCAAAGCAAAGGAAAGTGAACTTCAAACATTTTCATTATTCGTAAAGAGCTGAATTAATAAAGAAATAGGGGAGTAGCAGAATATTCTGATTACTTAGTACTTTCTTTTCTCTCTAATTCAGTATATACGTATCATATTTAGGAGAAAAGGGAGAAATTCTCTTCAATGATTTATTGAGCCGTCTCTCTGAATGAGCAGGTAGGCATCGTGAGTTTTAAATGCTTAGTTATAGCCTACATTTGGACATTACAATGGAAGTGGTGCATATTTTCGTATTTTGCTCGAATTTGCTTATATATATTTTTAAAAACTACTTTAATTGCGTATTCTTTATTCTCGGTTAGTTTTTATTTATTTATTACAGTGCAAACTCGTTACAATTCATGCCACTTTCACGAATTTTTCAGTTTAACAATTATTATTTGTATTGTTTAAAAAAAATATTATTATCCTATTCGTTATAAAAATAATCACTTTAGCGAATATTAAATTTCATTCTAGTGAATTTAATCAGTGCTTCCTTGGGATTCATCGTAAAGAAATTTTGCTACAACATATTTCTTGCCTAAGTAATCATAATCATTTGCTGTTGACTAGTAAAAACTTATGAAGAAAAACATGTATTTTGATCCAATTTTCTTTTTATACACTCATACATACACAAACAGAAAAAAAACAACAAAAAAACAACAGAAATGCATTGAAAGTCCGAATTTCCAAACAAATACTCGACTGTTGCACTCACAATTCAAACTCCATTTCTGAAAAATGCACAGCAATCCTACTTTTCAACACCAATTCCGTGTACCATATATAGTAGATTTATATACACTTAAGCCAACACCAAGACTCTCTTCCCTAGCTACAAGCTAAAGCATCTCTAAAGAATAAATGCATATAGAAAGTCCCGGTTGCAAAGAATTCATCTATATTTATCAGTGGTCCGAAGCCTCTTTGTAGAAGATGTATCGAAATTCTAGGAGAGTTGTCTTGATGGATTATCGTCTGTCTGTCCAAAGATCACAGGCACAATACAGAAAATCAAGAAGCCTGAACTGAGATTGGAGAAATATTTTCAGGGAAAAGTTATTCGTTTCTCCTTTGCGTTTTGGAACCTTAGGAATTAAATCATAGAGAAACTGTAACATTGAATTTGAATAATGGAATTTATATATGTCGGTGTTCAAAGCAAAGGAAAGTGAACTTCAAATTCGTAAAGAGTTGAATTAATAAAGAAATAGGGGAGTAGCAGAATATTCTGATTGCTTAATACTTTCTGTTCTCTCTAATTCAGTATTCGTATCGTATTTAAGAGAAGTGGGAGAAATTCTCTCAATGTTTTATTGATCGATCCCTCTGAACGAGCAGGTAGGCTTCATGAATTTTAAATGCTTAGTTATACATTTGGACATGGCAGTGGAAGTGCTCCAGATATTCGTATTTTGCTCTTATTTGTTTATAAAAAAAAGCTACCTTGATCGCATATTCTTTATTCTCGGATAGTTTTTATTTAATTATTTTTTGCCTACTTCTGTATTTGAACTAATATAAATATCCAAATGTGTTTATCAATAATCATAGAGGTTTCAGTTTTGTGATTTTTAAAAAGAAATGTGTCTAACAACAAGCATGAAGAAAATGGCGCTTAAGATAAGTAAAAAATATATAAATAAATAAATCAACATTTCTCATATACATCTATAAGTCAACACTTCGACGAATGGTGGTTTTGAGGTCTGGGGTCATGATCGGTGAAAATATACCAAAATTTTACGGAAGTACTTTCCTCTGGACGTTAGCAATATGTAGTTTTTTACTTTTTGTAGTGCAAGCTACCTAAAATTCATAAAAGAGATCATTATAGGTTAATTAATGATTTTCTATGTTTTAAAAACATAAAAAATAAACTTCTACCTGCTTATTTTAATAGAAACTTAATATTTTATATCTTTTTAAACAAAGAAAATAATTAAAATGAAAGGGAAAAAAAAGCTATTTTTAAAGCTATTTTAAAGCAAAACATTTATGT
Source organism: Maratus speculifer (assembly GCA_964019185.1). Classification (NCBI taxonomy): domain Eukaryota; kingdom Metazoa; phylum Arthropoda; class Arachnida; order Araneae; family Salticidae; genus Maratus; species Maratus speculifer. The sequence goes on along the minus strand of OZ025294.1, from coordinate 200,052,087 downwards.
TGTTTACGTTTTTGCAGAAATATATTAATACATCAAACAACATAAACAAAGAAACTACAACTAACGAATTTTAACGTGTGAATTTTACATGGATTTACAGCCATATAAAAACAAACCATAAGGCACAAAACATTTCTAATTCACGACTCTCCCCTGCATTAAACACACTTACACATTTATTATTAAATATATCTTTAGCAAATCCCAAAAATAGCACTATCATATTAACTGTGGGGCTTTTACACTGCTTTATTACTCTCAAAGGTTTCGGTTGCATAGTAATTATGGCCACGTGATCAAGAGAAAACGAAAAAATAAATCTACCTTTTACACCAACTCTACCTATCCGAAGCAGACATATTCAATAAAACTTAAAGGCACGCTACATGTTAATTATCCAAAATGAGTCTAGAATTTCTGCCGAGATTGATTGAATTATATATGTACACACAGTGCGGATCAACCTCTTAAAGAACAGTTTTATAGAGCTGAAAAATGTGCTTTTAAGAACGAGAACTTTCCCTGAAGAATAGGCATAAGAATGTTCCAAATAGCACGTTTGTGAGAGACGAAAACGTGAGATATAGGTCGCATTGCATAAAGGATGCAGAGGATATAGTTAGTGCACAAAAAATAGAAAAAATACGTATTTATATTTAATAAAAAATAAATCTTATGGTAATCTTTAATATGGTAATCTTATGGTAATCTTATTATATAAGTAAAAAAAAAAAAAAACAAATTAGTATAAATTTGTATGATTTGTATTTTTATTTAATTTTATAAACATGTTTAAATAAAAAAAGTCTATTGTTCAATCAGAAACGTAAAGACGAGAAAAAAAAAATCGCCATGAGAAATATTAATTTTATTCTGTACTTATAGTATTATCATATGGCATCATCTATCAGGATTGTGGTAAAGTACAGGGAAAAATAATGGATAGATTACGCAATGGGGAAAAATAGTTAATGGGAGAAATACCAATTGAAACTTGGAACTCGATATTCAAGAAAATACTAATGAATTTAAGGCATGGTATCAATTGACATTAGAGTCAATTGTCCAAAGAGAGTCTAGAATTTCTTCTGAGATTGATTGAATTATATATGTACACACAGTGCGGATCAGCCTCTTAAAAGAACAGTTTTCTAGAACTTTTATAGAGTTGAAAAATGTACTTTTAAGAATGAGAATTTTCCCTGAAGATTTGGCAGAAGAACATTCCAAATACACTGACGGAAAAAAAAAATCCCAACACCAAGAAAAACTTATTGTAGAGTAATGAAATTTGGACAGTGCATTTGTCTAGTTAACATGTTTAATTGATTAGATTTTCGAGATCACAGGTTAATTTAAGGTCAATAAAATGCATCTCAAAAGTGAAATGCCGTTACATTAATAGTCGCTATAACCTCCAGAATTTCGAATGCAAGCCTGCACACGTGCATGCATTGTGTCATACAGGAGCCGAATGTCACTTTGTGGTATGGAGTTCCATGCTTGTTGTACAAGCTGTGTCAATACGTGATGTTCAATGCTGGCTGGGGGTGACACTGGAGTTCTCATCCAATGATATCCCATACGCGCTCAATGGGAGACATATCTGGTGATCTCGCTGGCCAAGGTAACATGTTGGCACTCTGTAGTGCGTGTTGCGTTACAACAGCGGCATGAGGGCGAGCGTTATCCTGCTGAAAACCCCTCTTGAATGCTTTTCTTGAATGGCAGCACTACAGGCTGAATTACCAGACTGACGTACACATTTGCAGTCAGTGTGCCTGGGAGAACCACGAGAGTGTTTCTGCTGTCATAGGAAATTGCTCCCTAGACCATGACCCCAGATTGTAGGTCCAGTGTGTTTAGGCCGCAGACAGTTTTGTTGCAGACGTTCCCCTGGCCTCCTTCTGACCAGCACATGGCCGCCATTGGCACCAAGGCTGAACCTGCTTTCATCAGAAAACACAACAAATCTCTACTCCATCCTCCATTGAGCTAGGGCTTGACACCATTGACATCGCAAACGGCAATGACTTAGAGTCAGTGGAATGCATGCCTTGCATCGAGCTGTCCTTGAAGTAACCGATTTCTAACAGTTCGTTGTGTCACTGTTGTATCAACCGCAGCTTGAATTTCTGTCGCAGACGCAGTACGATGCACTACAGCCGTACGCCGAATACGACGGTTTTCTCTCTCAGTAGTGTCACGTGTTCACCCGGAACCTGGTTTCCTTGTGGCAGTACCATCCCTTGACCACTACTCCCAACAATCATGCACAGTGGATACATTCCGTCCAAGTCTTTCTGCAAAATCGCGGCAAGAAATTCCGCTTTCTTGTAGCCCTAATTTATGACCTCTTTCTTACTCGGGAGCTGATGATAATAGCTTCTTCGTCTTCTTAAAGGCATTCATGATCAACCTCAACTCAATTCGTCAAGTTTTGAAGATAAATAATGCTCACGAACTTTACACCACGCATTTAAAATAAACCTGATTTTAAAGTTGTGAGTGGCGCTACTAGCGCCACACTTATGTGCGAAGCATGAAATTTAAATCAATGTCGTCTTTCAGATCTATAAACACGCCTACAAAATTTCGTTTAGCTAACACAAATCTTTCTTGGTGTTGGGATTTTTTTTTCCGTCAGTGTAGCACGTTTGTGAAAGACGAAAACGTGAGATATAGGTCGCATTGCATAAAGGATGTATTGGATATACTAAGTGCAGAAAAATTAGAAAAAATATTCATTTCATATTTAATAAAATATAAATCTTATGGTAATACTTATTAAATAAATAAACTAAAAAAAACTAGTATAGATTTGATATGTATTTTTATTTAATTTTATAAAATGTTTATTTTTTTAAGTCTATTATTCAATCAAAAACGTGAAAATATTAAAAAAAAATTAATTACAATGAGAAAATATTAATTTTATGCTGTACTTATGATATTCTATCAGGATGGGGAAGGTTTTAGGGAAAGATAACGGAAAAATTACGTAATGAAAAAAAAAAATGATTAATAAAAAAAATATATCAATTGGAACTTGCAACTCAATATTCAAGAATACACTGATGAATTTAAAACATGATACCAATTGACACCAGTGTCAAAACTTGCGCACATATGGCACGGTAAACTACAAACATTTTTTAAAAAATCCCTGTCGGCTGGGCCTATAGGTGGAGGTAGATTTCGAAGAGTGCTCATTTCAACAAATATATATATATATATATATATGATTAGAGATAAACCCAGTTTAATAACTTCATTTGGCCGTTTATGAAAATTTTTTAATTTCATTTTTCTGCAAAAACAGTTTTTATCAGAATCATCTTAAGAAAAATTCAGCTCAAATGCCCATTATGACAACATATTTTGAAATAGATTCTAAATTTATTAAAAAATCGACCAAAACAGTACATTATACAGTTCCTAAATAACAAAAAACTGTCAGTTGAAAGCATTTGAGAAAAAAATTGAATTTAAAAATGAGTCATAAAATAACCGATTTGTTGTTTGAATACATCCTTAATTCTTTAACCATCATTGCTTCGGAAAATTTTGTGCGAAATACTCATTTTGACAGCATTTTTAAAAATATATTCCATCTTTATCAAAAAACTGGCCAATGCGTCACAGTATATAGTTCCTAAATAAGAGGATCTGTAAATTGGATGCATTTGAGAGCGAAAATGGATTTTAAAACGAGTCATAAAAAACGCAGTTTGCTATGTGAAAACTTTAAATTTTCAAATCTCGAAGACTTCGGGAAATGCTGTTCAAAATACCCTTTTTGGTAGCCTTTTTTGAAATATAATCCGTCTTTATAAAAAAAACAGACCAGTGCATCACATTATATAGTTCCTAAATAAGAGGATCTGTAAATTGGATGCATTTGAGAGCAAAAATGGATTTAAAAACGAGTCAGAAAAAAACGCAATTTCTTATTTGAACTTTAATTTTCAGTCCCGATGACTTTCAGAAATTCTGTTAAAAATACCCTTTTTGGTAGACTTTTTTGAAATATATTCTGTCTTTATCAGAAAATTGACCAATGCGTCACTTTATACAGTTTCTAAATAAGAGGATCTACCATTTGGATACGTTTAAAATAAAAAATGAATTTAAAAATGAGTCAGAATATAAGCCGTTTGGATTTGAAGTTTTTTCCCCAACTCCTATTTTTGTTTAATTTCTTTTTGCTATACGAATTGGTCCTATGAAAAACTTGTCATTATAAAAGTTGTAGATATTTTTAAGAAGATATAAAATAAATTTAATCAGATTTGATATCTTAAAAATTGACGGAGTTATGGATTTTTCTCTTTTTTCAGCGCCCTTTTTCTTTTCGTTTTTAATTTTTTTCATCGGTAAAAGTTGGTCCTATCACAAACTTGTAAATACAAAAGTTTTAGATAATTTTAAGAACATTTATAAAAAATTTAGTTGGACTTGATATCTTGAAAACTGACGAAGTTATGAATTTTTTTCTCTCAAAATCCCTGTTTTTTCCGTCCCTTGAGCCCACTTCTAAATGTATCAAAAATCTGTTATGTATATACTTTTGGCCCATTTTTAAGAAGTAATATAAACTTTAAACCGATTCGATATCTACTTTAACTAAGAAGTTATAGCGTTTTTTCGGTTTTCACAAAAACGCCCCCTATTCCGACCCCCTTGGTCCGATTTTGCCCATTAACGAACTCAGCCAAGATTTTATCCCCATTGATTTTATGTACCAGTTTGGTGGAGATTGGTGAAGAATTATAGAAGTTATCGTGTCCATAAAAAAGTGAGATATATATATATATAGATAGATAGATAGATAGATAGATAGATATATAAACTGGTGCGATTGCAATAGGTAGTATTTCTTACGAAATCTACCTAAAATCTTACATAACTTTTTTTTCAGGAGGGGCGTAGGAGGTAGTGAGGGATTGCCTGTATAAGGACGAAAAAAGGGATTTTTTTAGCAATTTATTTCTAGAATAAAGTTTTTTTTTTTTTTTTTTTTTTTTTTGAACTTTTTAGTTAAGTCGATTAAAACATTTTTTTTACACGCTCAATATCTCAAAATTTCAGACGAATTTTCAAGCTAAATTTTTAAAAGTAACAGCATGAAACTTGCTCACTTGATTTTTGAAGAGATTTATAAGCGACCTGTGTTATTATTATTATTATCATTATTATTATTATTATTGTTGTTTTGTTGTTGTTGTTGCTCAGTTTATAGAAATTTGATTTATAAATGATTATTTTCTCAATAGGACCATTTTTTTCGTTTCTAGGCTAATCGCTTTGGGAAATATGTTCAAAATGCCTACTTTGACAGCCTTTTTAGAAATTAATTCTGCCTTTATATAAAAATTGACAACATATCATGTAATTCCTGAATAAGAGAACCTACTGATTGGATACATTTGAGAGCCAAAATGATTTTAAAAATGAGCCTGAAAATAAACAGTTTGGATTTGAGTACACCCTTAAATAAAAAATACATAGCGGAAATTAGAGTCATTTATTGCATTTTTTGGAAAAAAAAAAAAAAAAACTTTGAAAGTTGAATGGTAATTGCAATCTTCTGTTTCAAAGGCAAATGGGTACTTTGAAACTCAAATTGAATAAAAAGTTTACAATAGCTGCAAGTTCTTATTTTCTATCCACGGTTTCCTATTTTTTTTAGACACTCAATAGAAATCCATGAAAAAACTAATTTTTTTGCTTACTTTTATTTCAAACCTAGAGGGGAAAAAATCAAACAAAGACATTCAGTAACTAGTTTAATGCAGTTAAGAAAGTGGAAGACGGAATACAGAAGCATACGATTTAATTCAATTACAGATTTTATTGGATGCTTAATTCGATAATTTAATTCGAGCCATGCCTAATTTATTTTTTTAAAACAAAGTAATTTAACATATCTTCAGCAGTTACAAAAATTTAATTGAATAGGCGATATGTTTGAATGCATATTTCTTTTTTGCATATAATTTTCGCTCCAACATTTAAAATTTAACGAAATTTTAAAGTTTATATTGAAATGGAAATTTCCTACATAATGGTAGCAAATAAAATTAGTTCATTATGAAATTACAATACAAATTACACAAATTAGGAACTATTTAAAGGCAGAAGCTAAATAAAAAAAAAAAACGAGAAAAAAAAGGAAGTACTGTAGATTTTCAAACCAGAGGAAGCAAGATCAAATCCCGGGTGCACTATAGTTGCAAAATCTTCTAAAATACTGTTAGAATAATATTGAACTCTAATGCCTAATGTTTCCAATACAATACGTATTGAAAATATTTTTAAAACAATTTTCAACATATAGATGCAACATCAATGTGAAATGTAAAAGAAATAAGTCTTGATTACTTCCACTAATAAATATATAATAATAATAATAATAATGTATATTCTACAACAAACAAAGTAAGAACTTATAAGTAATTATTTTGCTTATAAAACATCTTTTTAATAATAAAACGTTTAAGTATATTAAAAATTGGCATATTTCAACTCATTTTCATTGAGTCACCTTCAGAATGAAAATAGAAAATTACAAACAGAATGAACGTGAAAATCTAGAATAAATAATTATTGAATTCAAATTAAATATAGCGCCCTCTATATTTTCGATACCGACCGTGTCCCTATCCCTCCTATGTGGTTATCTCGCAAACCGTCCAACCGTTCAATCCATATACTTGAGATTCGAAAAGATAGTGTATCGTTAAAAACCTGTGAACATTTTAAATGAATTTTATCATCTAATGAATTCTCTTATGAATAACTTTAAATAATTTACAAATTAATTTACAAATCTAATTTTTGTTTAAGAATATGCCAGATGCGTGTAAATGTGTGCGACAAGCAGTGGTTTGCCCATATGAGATAATACATAAAAATTGAGTTAAAAGGGCGAGAAAAGCGTTATTTTGACAGAATAGAGAAAACAACAAATAGTGGTATATTTACACTATAAAAAAAGAAGAAAAAAAGAGATCAGAAATTATTATTATAATCGAACGCATATCATAAGCAACATCTCAACAAGAATATAAATAAATGTTAGATGATTACGATTGCTCTAACGAAGAAAAGTAATCAATAATAAAACTTGGTAAGTCCGTAACGTAACGATAAAGTTAATTACAAAAAGTACCTCGAATTTAGTAAACGGATTGACAGAATACGATGAATGATACATAAAGTTGCGCAATTCTGAAACTATTTTGAGAAGTTTTATGGCTGATACGTTCTACAGAAGCTCGAAAATTCCCCTAAGAATACGCCAGATGTTTGAAAATATGTATGACAAGCAGTGGTTTGCTTATACCGGGTGTTCCAAAAATAACCGGTAGATTTTAAAATTCAATAACATAAAAACGGTGACAGCTATTAAAAAAATTTTTGCAGGAAGGTTATGTATAATGCCATAAGTTTTATCTCCGTGATTTTTGATTTTAGTTCGGAAACCAAACAATAGATGGCGCTGACGGCGATTGGCGCTCAGTCGAAGCCGAAACTGAGCTCACTCAGCATTGATACAAAGGAAGGAGATTAAGGATATGGAGTGCGTCTCATTCGATTTGATTTCAATGAAATGCATTTTTGCCATGGATGTAACAGATTCTTCGATAGTGGAATGCAGCGTTCAGAAATGGATATAAATTTCGCAAACAGTATTTGAGTTTGCAGGATATTTTACATTTATAAAATTTTATTTGCTCGGATAAAATTACTTTCTTATGGTATGATTTAAAGAATATTTTATGCATCGTATTTTAAAACTACACTGTTAAAAATTTGAAACCTTTGCTGCATCATCTCACCTCCGCTTTTATAGAAAAAGATTACTTCACTGTATTATGAAGCATCCTCATTGGTCAAAATTGAGATATTCTATAATAGCAATGCAGTGACGATGAAGCAAATGTTTCAAATTTTAACAATGTTGGTGAAGATATTTTGCTACAATCTTGCTCTTACACCGTAAAAAATTGACCTATTTGCTGCAGCGTCACTCCACCACCTTTATAGAAAACGGTTACAATATTGTATTATGGAGCATTATCATTGGTCATAAAAGACATATTCTATAAAAGCTGTGGAGTGACATTCTAGCAAATGGGTCAACGTTTTTGCAGTGTTTCTACACTGGTCAAAATCTGCTGCATTTTGTTGCAACGCACTCCACCGCTTGTATATAATATCTCTATTCCAACCAATGAGAAAGCTCAATTTCACGGCTAAGTAACCGTTTGTTTTCTATACAAGCAGAGGAGTGCGTTGTAACAAAATGCGGCAGATTTTTAACAGTGTATGGGGAGGCATTTTTGTAATAACTCTATCGCATTTTGACATTTTTTAATAATTTTTTTTTTTGCATTGCATAGCTGAGGTCCCTCTCAAGATCTCTCCTTTATTATATTTCTTGATTATTTTCAATTATTTTGGCAATTTTCAACAACAGATGACGCTGCAGGTGTGATGAAAGCTATTGAAGAAAACTCAGTCTCTGAGTTCGCTATTCTGTAAGTTGTCTTTCTGCTGCAAGCGTATGCTGTTCACAGACTGCAAGTTTGCAGGTAAAAATGGTTTATTCTTTAGAACAGAGGATTTTTTTTGTGTTGGAATTCCACCGCCTAGAACACAGTATTGCTGCTACAAGACGAAGTTTTCAACGGAAGTTTAATGTAACCAAATGACCAAAAAGCGATACAATAAAGAATTTGTTTGAAAAATTTCAACGGACTGGAGACGTGAAGGATGAACGTGCTGGAAATGTAGGGCGACCGCGTACGACAACAACAGAGAGTAATGCTCAGTTTGTGCAGAAGGTGATCGAACAGCGGCCTCAGGTTTCCATTCGCCGTGTTGCAGCTGCGGTTCAAATAAAGCCAACGTCCACGTACCGTCTCATGCGCCAGAGTTTACACCTCTATCCATGCAAAATTCAAACTCGGAAACCCCTCAGCGCTTCTTTTATTGATGCACGAGTAACATTTGCTAATGATATGGGGCAAAGGATTGATGTCGGCGATATCCAAGTGGACAGCGTTTGGTTTAGTGGCGAAGCTTATTTTTACCTGGACGGTTTCGTACTTTCGAACAGAACTGGCGCATATGGGGAACTGAAAACCCCCATGTTGCAGTCCCATCATCCCTACATCCTCCAAATGTGTTGGTTTGGGCCGCCATTTCTTCCAAGGGGCTCATTGGTCCATTTTTCAGATCCGAAACGATTACTGCACCACGCTATCTGGACATTCTTCGAGAATTTGTGGCGGTACAAAATGCCTTAGACAACACTGCGAAGACCCCGTGGTTTATGCAAGATGGTGCCCGGCCACATCGCACAGCCGAGGTCTTTAATTTCCTGAATGAACATTTCGATGATCGTGTGATTGCTTTGGGCTATCCCACACATACAGGGAGCGGCGTGGATTGGCCTCCCTTATCGCCAGACATGAACCCCTGTGACTACTATCTGTGGGGACACGTGAAAGACCAGGTGTACCGCCACAATCCAGGAACAGTCGAACAACTGAAGCAGTACATCTCTTCTGTATGTGAAGCCATCCCTCCTGAAACGTTTATAAACGTTACTGGTAATTTCGTTCAGAGACTACGCCATATTATTGCTGCGCATGGTGGATATGTGGAAAATATCGTTCATTAGATTTTTCAGACTGCAGCGCCATCTGATGTTGAAAATTGTAAGTAATTTCGTAAGTTTGTCTGTCTAAAAATTTACTATTGTCCCAAGCACATTACAACAAACGGTGTGTTATTGATTTTTCAAATATACCGTCATTTTTGAAACAGCCGGAATAAAGTTACTTTTACTTCCAAAACCGATTTTTAATTGAAATTAACTTTATAAAAAAAATCTGCAACCAAAATCGAAAATGTAATCAAGGAGTGATCTAGAGAGGGACCTTACTTATGCAGTGCAAAAAAAAAAAAAAAAAAAAATTAAAACTAAAATGTCAAAATGTGACAGAGTTATTACAAAAATGCCTCTCCAAAAGAACACTATAAAAAATTGACCCATTTGATGCAGCGTCACTCCACAGCTTTTATAGAATATGTCTTTTATGACCAATGATAATGCTCCATAACACAATAAAGTAGCCATTTTCTATAAAAGCGGCGGAGTGAATGACGCTGCAGCAAATGGGTCAAATTTTTTTACAGTGAATAGCTTTAGCTTGCGAGTTTCTTCGCGGGCAGGGACAGAGGGTTTACAGAATGGCAAATTCACAGATTGCGTTTTCTATTATAGCCTTCAAATTGTCTGCAGTGCCATCTGTTGTTGAAAATTTTAAGTGATTTCGAAAGTTGTATACCTGAAAATTTACTATTGTCCCAATCATATTGCAACAAACGGTATATTTCTAACGCTGCCCATTTAAATTTTATTGATTTTTCAATAATACCGGTCATTTTTGTGACTCTCTGCATCGTCACCAACACTGTTAAAATTTGAAAATTTTGCTGCATCGTCACTCGATGTTATTATAGAATATCTCTGTTTTGACCGATGAGAATGCTCCATAATACAGTGAAGTAATCATTTTCTATAAAAGCGGAGGTGTGATGATGCAGCAAAGGTTTCAAATTTTTAACAGTGTAGTTTTAAAATACGATGCATAAAATATTCTTTAAATCATGCCATAAGAAAGTAATTTTATCCGGGCAAATAAAACTTTATAAATGTAAAATATCCTGCAAACTCAAATACTGTTTGCGAAATTTATACCCATTTCTGAACGCTGCATTCCACTATCGAAGAATCTGTTACATCCATGGCAAAAATGCATTTCATTGAAATCAAATCGAATGAGACACACTCCATATCCTTAATCTCCTTCCTTTGTATCAATGCTGAGTGAGCTCAGTTTCGGCTTCGACTGAGCGCCAATCGCCGTCAGCGCCATCTATTGTTTGGTTTCCGAACTAAAATCAAAAATCACGGTGATAAAACTTATGGCATTATACATAACCCTCCTGCAAAAATTTTTTTAATAGCTGTCACCGTTTTTATGTTATTGAATTTTAAAATCTACCGGTTATTTTTGGAACACCCGGTATGAGATAACACATGCAAATTGAGTTAAAACCGAAAAAAAGTGCTACTTTAACAGATAGAGAAAACAAAAAATTGTAATAGAGTTAGACTATTAAAAAATTAAAAAAAAGAGCACAAAATTATTATTTTTTATAATTGAATGTATATCATAAGCAACATCTCAACAAGAATATAAATAAATGCTGGATGATTACAATTGCTTTAATGGAGAAAAGTAATCAATATGAAAACTTGATAAGTCCGTAACGTAATCATAAAGTTAATTACAAAAAGTATCTCGAATTTAGTAGACGGATTGACAGTATACGATGAATGATACATAAAGTTAGGTAATTCTGAAACTATTTTGAGAAGTTTTATGGGCTGATGCGATGCGTTCGACGGAAGTTCAGAATTCCCTTAAGTATACGCTAGACACGTTGAGATGAATACGGCAGCAAGGGACAAAAACGCGTTTTGGGATAACACACGTTGTCGTTATGAAGCAAAAGAGGAATTTTCTGGAGCTCTTCGTAGTACTCCATGCATCATGGGGCTGAAATTTATAACTGAATCAATAATAAACTTTCAGAAGCACGGCGAAAAGATTGTGGAGCAATAAATTGTAGTCTAATACCAAGTAGTCTATATTTTTTTAACTATAAATCTGTACCTTGGAACAAAAAGTGCCAATGTCCATTTTTACTCAAATGGCAGGAAACCCAATTTAAGTTTGAGGAACTTTAAGAATTCTGTACTATTATTTTTTGAAGTTCCTTTCAATTCAGTATTGTTTTTCTCACTACTATCTAATGTTACATTGATTTTTTTTATAACAGTGACATAGGCAATTTTTTCATTAATAGTAAGTAACATAGGCCTCGATAAAATATTTTGCTTTCAATGATCTAATATTGGGAGGACTTTGGAGCTTTTAACAATTTCTTTATATCGCATCTTGAATTCATTCGTGCATTTCACTCAAATTTCTCAATTTTGGACATTGGCCGTTTTTGTTCCAAGGTACAGAAATATAAATCAAAGTAATTAAAAGAAAATACTTAAGACAGCTGGTCCCTCAGCTGCTGAATTTCCCTCCGCAATGTTAAGTCTATGGGCGTTTGATACATTTTTATATTCAAAATAACCTCATCGGAAAATTAATATTTTTGACTTTTTTTTTTCAGTGTTCCCTTCTTAAAGGATGCATTTTTTTCCCCCTTGTTTTTCAAAAATTTGTTAAAATCTGTGCATAACTTTATATGAAGTGTTAAAACTTTACTTACAGTTCGTCAATTTTTAAAACAAAAACTATTAATCCGAACATAAATTTCAGAAATATTTTGACATTTAAGAAAAAAAGTGACATTCTTTAAGAAGAGAACACTGAAAAAAAAATATTTCGCTAAGGAAATATTTTGAATATAAGAATGCATCAAACATCTGTAGACTTAGCATTACCGAGGGGAATTCCGCAGTTGAGTGACCGCCTTAAATGCTAATAAGATGGGGGGGGGGGGGAGTTAATCATCGATATTTTTGATTCGTCATTATCAATCATTAAGCATACACTGTTAAAAATTTTGCTTTAGTTTGAACCAAATTTTGGTGCTCAATAGCTGCCACCATAATACGGTGAAATCTCAAACAACCATTTTAGAACTTCCCATTTCAACCTCGTTCCAACTATTGGAACCAGGGCTGCGGAGTCGGAGTCGGAGTCGGGCCCATTTTTGAGAAAAAGGAGTCGGAGTCGGAGTCGTAAAAAACAACCCGACTCCGGCTTTTTTCTTAGACAGATTGAAGTGCAATTAAACCAATAAAATGTAATTTTTAATCCATAGAAGGAATTCTTATTGTTATTTTAGGATTATATCGGACTACCCAAGTTAAAGAATCCCAATAAACTGCCCAGCGTACACAGGAGATGGAAACTGTTTTTAATTAAAAGCTCTAGTAGATAGCAGATTATTTGCGAACTAATAAAATTTTCATCTTCAATTTTTTTTTCTATCTTTACAAGAATAAAGTATTGGATTCTTGAAAAATTTCGATTTCTGGCATTCGATTGATTTATACGTTTTAGAAGATCCTGACCTGAACATGATTTGATAGTTTTTCGAAAATGTCTGTCACTTTGTGAGTCTGCATGCGACAAAAATTTTGGAGCGCTCTATCTCAAGAACTAATGGATGGAATTTCACAAAACTTTAGATTTTGTTAGGTCTTGATAGAAACTGGATCTTATTAATTTTTGGTGTATATCACTCGACAGGTAGCTTTGCTATGCTGCATCATTATTCACAATTTCCACAGTAGCTATATCTTAAAAATTAATGGACGGATTTTTATGAAACTTTAGATTCAGTTAGTCCTTGATATAATTAGGTGCTGCAAATTTTTTGGTGCAAATCGCTCAATAGCTGTCGCTGCTATACTGCATTTTTCATGATATTGCAACAGCGCTATCTCAAATACAAATGCTCGAATTTTCACCAAACTTTATATTTAATTAGTTTGTAATCTAGATTAGTATAGTTTAGTGTTTGGTGTAAATCGCCCCACAGGTAGCGCTGATATGCTGATTTTTTTAAGATTTTGAAATAGCTGTGGCTCAATCACTAATGCATGGATGTTCATTAAGCTTTAGATTCAGTTAGTATCTGATAGAAATTGATCCCGATTCGTTTTTGATGTACATCACTCAACATGTAGCGCTGTTATGCAGAATTTTAAAATTTCAGCAATAGCCCTATCTCAGAAATTAATGTACTGATTTTCACCAAACTTCATATTCAGTTAGAAGTTGATAGAAGTTGTTGACTAGATTTTGGTGTAAATCACATAAGAGGTAGCGCTGCTATGCTGCATTTTTCAGGAAGTATTAACATGTGTGATATAGAAGAAGGTTCTAAGATTAACACATCTGACTATTTTTTTTTCCTTTCCATAAAAATTTTTCTGCTCTGGAGAGCACTAGTTAATATAAAAATTGTACAGATTTCCCCTTTTCGAGGCCACGGATCCGAAATAGTAAAATATCCGTTTTGTTATCTTTTTTAGATTTCGGTAATTTAATTTTTCAGGTTTGTGGTACGTAAAATTAAAGACTTTGTAAAACGGAAAATATTTTTTTTTTCAAATCTCTAAGAACTGAATACCGAAATAATGACTTTTTGCCTTTTTTTCTTTCGTTCCCTCATAACTTTAATCAGCATTAACATTAGTATAGTAGCTAGCCAGGAAGCCAGGAGTCGGAATCGGAGTCGAAGTCGTTAAAATTTCCGGAGTCGGAGTCGTTAAAAATTCCGGAGTCGGAGTTGGAGTCGGCCATTTTTCTCACCGACTCCGCAGCCCTGATTGGATGGAACTATGCTTCAACAGGAGCTCCAAATATTGGTTCAAGATTTCACCATCTTACAGTGGCAGCTATTGGGCACCAAAATTTGGTTCAAACTAGGACAAGATTTTTAACAGTGTATTCTAAGCAAATGTTAAAATGAAATGTAAGTATGTTCTCTAGGTAGTTGAAGACTGATATCTTTGTTTTCATTTTGTGTAAAATTGAAGTAAAAAGTAAGGGCTTATACATGAGTTTTTGATTTTTTGCAGATTTTACATGAGAAAATTAGGGGGCCATCTTATACACGAGTATAAACCGTATATAATTTCGAACGTACATAATACAAATTGTTAATAATTGCTTAAAAAGAAACCTCGAAATATATTGTCATCCACTTTGAAAGTGAAATATTGCATTACGAATAACAAAAGTTTGAAGACCCTCTTTTCAACCTACAGTTTTGTTTCGAAATTCTATGTTTATTTAAAACATGACAAACTCATGTGATGGATAACATTCAGAATAGTATATATATTCTAAGTTACTTTGACATTTCCGTCAACATAATCAGCTAATGAAGCTCCAAACACTCCAAATGAAGATAACACATTCACCTTTTCAACAATTCTCTTATTTAAACAAATTTTAACGAGTTTCACCATCCTCAAGATATTCTAAAGACGAGCTTAAACAGGATAATAAAGTAAAATACCTTTATCTTTGAACGTTATTAATGAAAATGACTTTAAACTCATTATTTGAAATACGACTTGCAGCAGCTAGATTGTACGCGTACAAAACTACACAGGGAGTTAATTCTAAAATTTATAATGTGGATCGTTTCTGTGGTATGACTAAGCAAATAATTAATTTTTCTCTCAGAATTAATGGAAAGAAATACTAAGTAGAAATGATTTTACCTGTTATCGAAGCAATAGTTACGTATGATAATAAATCCAACCCTTTAAGGGTGTATTAAAAAAATAGTTTTTTACTCCCAACAATTCGAAATTTTCTGAAACATTTTCAGACTAATTTTTAAAAGTAAAAACATGAAATTTGCTGAGGTGTTTTTTGAAAAGATATACAAGAGGCCGTGTGATTTCATTTTCCGCTCAATTATTTAGAATCTGATTTTTAGACAATTATTTTCCTAGTATGACCATTTTTTTCGCTCTCAGATCTCCCACTTTGGACAATTCGGTTCAAAAAGCCAACTTTGACAGCATTTTTTGCAATATTTTCTGCATTTATCAAAAAATCGACAAGCACGGCACATTACATAGTTTCTAAATAAGAGAATTTGTCAGTTTTATGCGTTTAAAAGCAAAAATTAATTAAAAAGTAAATCATAAAATAAGCTGTTAAAATTGGAATGCTCCCTTAATAGATTTTTTTAAAGGAATAATTTTTATATTATGATGACTATCAACAGGGAGTAAATTGTATTATATCTCACTCGCATTTAAATGAGCATATTCTAGAAAGCACCCCCATTGTAGAATACTACTTCGGGTTGGGATTGTTCGCTTTTAGCCCCATTCGAAACTCGACCCGACCCGTTCTGGTCTCGTCGAGTTAACTTCTACTTTTTGCCTGCGATTCAAGATCGGGTCGGGTTGAATTCTACTTCTTGGTTGCAGGTTGGGTTCAGTTTGGGTTCGGGTTGATCTGATTTTTCAAAAGAATGCCCAAACATTTTTTCGTGTTGAAATTCTATATACGATAAGAACTCCACTATGGACAGTCTCAAAAAGCAGACACCTCTATTTAGGGAATACTTTTTCAATTCCTAACATTTATATATTAAAATAAATTTGTTAATAATTTTCAAGAGTTTTTTTTTCCTTCTCTAGCATTTGTTTTGTGTTTCTTTTTCCTTTTAATATCTGCATGAAAATTTCATACTTTATTAAAAAAAAAAAAAAAACATTTAATAAAAGAATATAAAATATAACTTTAATGGAAAATTCTGCAAAATCATACCCAATCAGTTCTATTATATTCTTTTTAAATATCTGGAAATTTCCAGAGACACTTACCATGTTTCTATTCTTTAAAGTATATATTATGTACAACAATATTGTCGGCACAGAGAAGTAAGTACAGTAGAACCCCGATAATTCGGATTAACTGGGACCAGACCCAATCCGGATTATCGAAAATCCGGATTATCCGGAGAATAAGAAAAAAATGGAATAAAATAAAACATACTTACAGAAATCACTGTTGAAAGTAATCACACTTACTCCCTGGTGTAAGTTAAAATATTTGTATGTTACATGTAACCGTAACCCTGTAATTATATTTGTGTATCCTGTTTGGCAACGCTAAGTCAGTGTTGTAAAAATGTGAATGATGTTGCTGTCGCCATGTGCGTGATTTAGTTAATCTTAATCTTAATTAAACTACTTATATTTATTATCGGCCTCTGATTCAGTTTTTATCTGCACAGCAGAGCGTGGTTCGAAACTGAACACGCTAGACGTAAAAGTATTTAAGATTGTGCGAAAGTGAACTGTTTTGTTACTTTGAACTGAATCACGCGGATCGGAAGTCGAAATGGCGGCACGTGATGAAAACATCAAATATTCTGTGGAATCGTTTAGCGGCAAAAATTTTGTTTTGTGGAAGCGACGTGTTGAAGCCGTCTTTGCAGCTAAGGAACTTGATAAATATTTGAACGAAGAATGTGATCAAATCAACAACATCAAATTTCTGTGAAGAGTGTGTTATTGCAAAACATCCTAACACTCCAGTGAGCAAGAATCCTAGAAGTCGAGAAAGTGTGCCAATGAGAATGATTCACAGTGACATATGTGGCCCTATTGATCCTCCAACTAGGGCAGGTGAAAGATATTTTGTCACTCTCATAGATGACCACTCAAGGTTTGTTGAAGTACATCTTCTAAAGCACAAAAGTGACATTGCTGAGGTTTTTAAACTGTTCATCAAGCAAAACTCAAAGCTCTACAAAATTAGATGTGACAATGCCAAAGAGTATGTATCAGGTGAACTGGCCCGTTACTGCAAGAAAAATGGTGTTTTGATTGATCCAGCTCCCCCATATTCAGCTCCTTTAAATGGTGTTGCCGAAAGGGCAAATAGATATCTTTTAGAGAAGGCTCGTGCACTTATTTTTGAATCAAAGTTACCTAAAACTTGTTGGGGGTATGCTGTGCAAACAGCCGCATTTCTCAAGAACAGAATTCCAAATCAAACTATTGGAGATGTGCCATTTAAACTCAAATACGGTAAGCTACCTGACCTAAGCATTATCAGAGTGTTTGGTTGTGATGCATATATGAGAATTCCAGACAATTTAAGAAAGAAGTTGGATCCCAAATCCAAGAAGATGATTTTCATAGGATACTCAACAATGGGTTACCGCCTGTTAGATCCAGTAACAGAACATGTTGTGGTTTCTCGCAATGTAAAATTCAATGAAGAAAAGAAATGCATTATGAATTTGATTCAAGACGGCACCATACAAGTTGAAGAGCTTGCTAATGAAGAAGTGAAAGTGTGGGTGTTGCGTGTCAAAAGAAACAATGTTTATAAAGCCAGACTGGTTGCTCGTGGTTTTGAACAGAAACCAGGAATTGATTATTTTGACACTTATGCTCCTGTAATCAGTATGTCATCACTCAGACTAGTTCTTGCCATCATTGTCCAAAAGGATTTTAAAATTTATGCATTGGATGTTAAAACAGCTTTTCTGAATGGTGAACTTGATGAAATAATCTTCATGGAACATCCCATGGGCTATAATGATAATAGTGGTCGTGTATGCAAGCTGCTTAAGAGTCTCTATGGGCTCAAACAAGCACCCAGGCAATGGTTCAAACGTTTCACAGATTTCATTCTTCATTTAAATTTCAAGCAGTTAAATAGTGAAGCGTGTGTTTTTGTAAGAAGATCTGAACAGAATGAAATCTTTGTTCTGTTGTATGTTGATGACCTGCTCATTGCTGGTTCTGATGATTCAGAAGTTAAAGTTGTGATACAGCTACTTAGGAATGAGTTTGAGATGTCCAAAGCTGAAATTGCTGAAGAATTCCTAGGGATAAGTATGGAATATTCCCAAAATCAACTTTCTTTAAGTCAAAAGGCTTATGTTGAGAAAATCTTGAATAAATTTAAAATGACAGAGTGCAAACCATCCGACACACCCCTTGTGCCAAAGTCAACTTCTTCGGATTTTGTGCAGGGCAAAAGTTTTCATGGTCCTTATCGTGAGCTTGTAGGGGCTCTGCTCTACTTATCCATGATGACTCGTCCTGATATTTTGTACTCTGTTAATTGCCTTAGTCAACTCCAAGAGCACCCCACTGATGTTGCCTGGGCTGGCCTGAAAAGAGTGCTTAGATATCTAAAAGGGACATCTGAACTCAAATTAATGTTTTGTAAATCTTGTAGTGACAATAGTGTTATTAATGTTTATGTTGATGCAGATTGGGGGGCTGATACACAGGATAGGAAGTCTATTTCTGGGTATATTATTTTCTTTAATGATTGTCCAATTGCTTGGTCTGTAAAGAAACAAACCTCTATTGCTCTTTCCTCTACAGAGGCAGAGATTTTAGCTTTAGCAAAAGCTGTCCAGGATTTAATTGTTCTTTACAATGTAACTACAGAAATTTTAGAGTATGACAATATTAATGTTTTTATTTTTGAGGATAATCAGTCAGTCATTAAGGCTGTATTAAATAAAAACAATTGTGCTAGATTAAAGCATTTGGATATTAAATTAAAATATGTTAGGGATACTATAAAATTGTATAATATAAATCTTGAGTATGTTGCTACTGAAAATCAGTTAGCTGATATGTTTACGAAATGCTTACCTAAACCTAGATTAATTGATTTAAGATATAAATGTAAAATAATGTGTGATTAAGGGAGGGTGTTGAAAGTAATCACACTTACTCCCTGGTGTAAGTTAAAATATTTGTATGTTACATGTAACCGTAACCCTGTAATTATATTTGTGTATCCTGTTTGGCAACGCTAAGTCAGTGTTGTAAAAATGTGAATGATGTTGCTGTCGCCATGTGCGTGATTTAGTTAATCTTAATCTTAATTAAACTACTTATATTTATTATCGGCCTCTGATTCAGTTTTTATCTAAATCACAATCACCTTTATATTAAACTTATTGAATAATTACAGACAGTAAAAATGTTTACTTTGCTTAATTCTTCCGAAAAGATTTCAGAAAAAGTCTTTTTTTAATTCAGAATATGATGATGAAACAAATTAATGTTATGGAAATTAGCCAATCGCTTCTCACACTTGAAAAAAAAAGACCAAATCAATCCGGATTATCCGGAGATCCGGATTAACGGGGTCCGAATTTACGGGGTTCTACTGTAAATTTAACAGTTAGTAGCAATATTTACATCATTTTGAAAATCGACTTATGAATAATTAGATACATACCACTGAAAAAGAAAAAAGAAGCTAGCAATAATACATGAAGTGCTAAAAATTTATGCACAGAAATATAAGGAATATGAAAATTTTATTATTTATCTTCAACCACACAATAAAGGCAAAATAATAAAGAATCGGCAATGCATACAAACACAATTTTATTCTCAACTCGCCATTTGCTACGAACATATTTCCTGACCGAAGAACATATCACTTCCAACAAATGTAAATATTTCATTCGATTTAACTGATTGCTGTATCTACTCAAAGATACTTACTATTCAATACCGTTATTAAATTTGGATACGGTTACCAAGGCAACCCTTTTTATTCTTTCTGCAACGAGGGTTTAACTATTCAGCCCGAAGTGGTAATTTTTTTTCCCTCTGTACCAAATCAAAGTACGTAGCGAAATTGTATCAAGTTTTACTGCATATTCTAATATATAACTTTTAGATGTACTTTTGTGTGGAAGTATTCTTTTAATATAATAGAAAGGTATTACTTTGCTTAAAGTTTTTCCTTTTCATCGAAATAAGGGAGTTTATTAAAGAATCCAGGATATAGTGTCGCATAAAATATTTTACTATACAGTAAAATCGGTACAATGACAATGTTCTCTAATAACGTTGCTTGTAATGGCTTTAAACAAAAAAAGTACTCTAAGTTTATCCGTATCAGCATTCATCTTTTAACAATCAAGTCCCCATTTTTTACAAATTTAATAAAATCTTGTGTTATTCATAAACTATTGCATGAAGACTATATATATATTATTTAATCAATATACTTATTCTATTCTATATGTCAAATAAAAAAACTTATAAATAAATTTAATGCTTTGCATTATTGAACAAAAAAAATCTAAATTTACCGGTATTAATGTACTAATTCCTAATTATTACAAGACAATATAGTTAGCAAAGTACCCAACTAGGTTAAAATTAATTTTTAAACGGATTAAAGTTTTTGTTTGCTACATTCAGATTTTTGTTACAAATATGCAGGTAAGAATTTAGAAGAAAAGGAAATTTCTCTCCATATAGAGTGGGCGGCGGCGACACAAATGACTACGTCATCGAGTTACGGGATGAAATCATGATGTAGGACAAGATTATCAGGTGTAGATTAAGGAATGACTGGTCTGCCTCGTCATTTCTTGGTACGATATGAGTAACAGCGGGCGCCAACTCGCCATTTTGGTGTCACTTTCACGTCATCGAGTTACGGGATGATATTGGTGCCAAATTAAAGCTAAAATAAAGTATTTTAAGAATATTTCGGTCTGCCTGCGCATATCCTGGTACAAACCCTCGGCAGACTGAAATTTATAACAAAAAATGACGTTATATTGTAAAATTCAATATGACTACGTCATCGAGTTACGGGATGAAATCATCATGTAGGACAAGAATATTGGGTGTAGATTAAGGAATGACTGGCCTGCCTCGTCATTTCTTGGTACGATATGAGTAACTGCGGGCGCCAACTCGCCATTTTTGCGTTACTATCACGTCATCGAGTTACGAGATGAAATTGGTGCCAAGCAGATCGAAATATTATTAAAATACTTTATTTTACCTTTAAATTGGCACCAATTTCATCTCGAAATTCGATGACGTGATAGTGACACAAAATTGGCGAGTTGCGGTGCCCGCTGTTACTCATATCGTACCGAGAAATGCCGATGCAGATCAGTCATTCCTTAATCTACACCTAATAATCTTGTCCTACATCAGGATTTCATCACGTAACTCGATGACGTAGTCATTGAATTGTACATTATAACGTCATATATATATATATATATATATATATATATATATATATATATATAAATATCAGTCTGCCGAGGGTTTGAACTAGAATATGCGCAGGCAAACCGAAATATTCTTAAAATAATTTATTTTACCTTTAATTTGGCACCAATTTCATCTCGTACTCGATGACGGGATAGTTACGCCAAAATGGCGAGTTGGCGCCCGCTGTTACTCATATCGTACCAAGAAATAACGAGGCAGACCAGTCATTCCTTAATCTACACCCAATAATCTTGTCCTACATCATGATTTCATCCCGTAACTCGATGACTAGTCATATGGAATTTTACATTATAACGTCATTTTTTGTTATAAATTTCAGTCTGCCGAGGTTTTGTACCAGGATATGCGCAGACAGACCGAAATATTCTTAAAATACTTTATTTTACCTTTAATTTGGCACCAATTTCATCCCGTAACTCGATGACGTGAAAGTGACGCCAAAATGGCGAGTTGGCGCCCGCTGTTATTCATATCGTACCAAGAAATGACGAGGCAGACCAGTCATTCCTTAATCTACACCCAATAATCTTGTCCAACATCATGATTTTATCCCGTAACTCGATGACGTAGTCATATTGAATTTTACATTATAACGTCATTTTTTAGGTGCGTTCGTAATTATGTAAATACGTAGCACCTATTGTTGTCGTTCAGTCCGTCCGTCTGTCTGTCTGTCCGTCTGTCTGTCTGTCTGTCCGTCCGCATATAACAACGCAAAAACTACCCAACTGAATCTTTTGAAATTTTAAATATATAATTATAACATAATTTTGTCGAGTCACTTCAAATTTTATGAAAATCGGATGGATAGATCAATTACAGGGACAATCAAAAGATTCCGTTACATTACGGTCAATGGGGAAAAAAGTTTCAAATCATTTTAATCGTTTGACATTTAAAACATATAATTATTGTGCAATTTTGTCGAGTCATTTCAAATGTTATGAAAGTCGGATGTATAGATCATTTACAGGGACAATCAAAAGTATTCCACTACATTACGGTCAATGGGGAAAAAGTTTCAAATGCATTTTAATGATGTTACACTCATTCGAACATAATAGAATTGGCATGAATCTATGAAATATATACTAAAATATGCATTCTGTACTATCTGTGATGCAAAGAATTTTTATTATTAAATTACAGAGCCACACAAAAGTATTCCACTACATATTGCTATACGGGGAAACATTGTTTGAGGCGTGTTTTAATTATATTCAACTATTTCACATTTTATGAATAAGATATACGTTGCTGAGGTGTAATAAAAATTACTTCCTGCATATTTACAGAAACACAAAGAGTTCGACTACTGACTACTATACTGTACCCGAAGTACACTGTACAATATCAGCAAGATCTGAATATTTTTAAAACTTCGTTATCGTACGAACGCACCTCATTTGCTACGTTCACTTGCAATTTTCGACTTGTTGTTATAAATTTCAGCCTGCCGAGAGTTTGTACCAGGATATGCGCAGGCAGACAGAAATATTCTTAAAATACTTTATTTTAGCTTTAATTTTGCACCAATTTCATCCCGTAACTCGATGACGTGAAAGTGACGACAAAATGGCGAGTTGGCGCCCGCCGTTACTCATATCGTACCAAGAAATGACGAGGCAGACCAGTCATTCCTTAATCTACACCCAATAATCTTGTCCTAATAATGATTTCATCCCGTAACTCGATGACGTAGTCATTCGTGTCGCCGCCACCCGGTCTAATACGTTCAATAATTCTTTAAATGCAGTTGGGTATACCGGGTTTCTAATTGTTATTCAAAAAATATTTAAGCAAAAAGAAATTAAACGATTATACAGGATCCCTATGGTACAGAGGCATCACGAGGGGGGTTTATGGGGTGTTAAACATGTTTTGGGGGATACTCTGACCCCTAAAACGTGTAAATCCGACGAAAACCGGAACTCGAAAATTTGCACGAATCCAATACTTTCTTCTTGTAAAAATAGACAAAAAAAAAAAAAAAAAAAAAAAGCTAGTTAAACAAGGATTGGTTTTTAGCATTTTTGTTAGAGTCGATTCAAAATCAGCAACAAAGTCGATTGCATAGCAAAGCTACTATTATTCTTCCTGAAAGAAATACAGATTGTTAAAGACTAATGATATTCAAAAATGTCTAAGGACAAAGAGATTAAAACGCTTGTAAATTACAACATTTAATCTCGGCGATTAGAAAGTGATAAAAAGAGTACTAACAGCAAAATAATTGTTTTCAATTAACACGTAGGATTTAAAAAAAAAAAAAAAAAAAAAAAAAAAAAAAAGCCAGTTAAACACAGCTTTTTTATTATTATTATTATTATTATTATTGTTGGAATCGGTTCAAAATCAGCTACAAAATCGATTACAAAGCAAAGATACTATTATTGTTCCTGGAAGAAATACAAATTGTTAAAGACTAATGATAATGAAAAATGTTCAGGATAAAGAGATTAAAAGGCTTGTAAATTACAACTTTAATCTTGGCGATTAGAAAGTGATAACAAGACTGCTAACAGCTAAATAATTGTTTTCAACTAACACGTGGGGATCCTCATCACCATAAATTTTTAACTCGGCAACCTGTATATTTATTTATTTTCGCGGCTTGCTATAACGATAAAGTCTCACTATTTGACACTTGCATTCTTTTTATTTCTTTCAATGTTCTAATTTTCTCCCCTCTCTAATTTATCCTAGCTTCTTTCACTCTCTGGGGTGATGAATTTCTAATTAAGCAGAAAATTGGCTCAATGAAAGATAAAGTATCTGATTTTTAACACCATTACATAAATAAATATAAAATCATAAAGATTCATCTGAAAATGTTTATTACTGGAATTGGTACTGTTTCAAGAAAAGGAAGGTATGCGGAAAAAAGTATTTTCTTTTCTTTTACTTTTTGATCGAGATTTTTTGGAATTTAGGATACCTGCACAAAACCTGGACAATTAACAATTTTTCTAGAGGTTTAACAGAATATAAAGTTTTGTGAAAATCTGAGAATTAGTTGTTGAGGTAGAACACTTACAAAATTTTTGTCAGATACAGGGTGACAGATAGACTCACAGACATACATTTTATAAAAACATGTTTTTGGCGTTCTCTGATCCCTAAAATGTGTAAATCCGTCGAAAATCGGAATTCGAAAATTTGCACGAATCCAAAACTTTCTTCTTGTAATGATAAAAAGGAGAAGAAAAAAAAAAAAAAAAAGAAAAGAAAAGATGAGTTAAACACAGATTAGAGTCAGTTCAAAATCAGCTTCAAAATCAATTACAAAACAAAGCTATTATTATTCTCCCTGAAAGAAATACAAACTGTTAAAAAATAATGATATTGAAAAACGTCTAAGGACAAAGAGATTAAAACTCTTGTAAATTACAACACTTAATCTCGGCGATTCGAAAGTGATAACAAGAGTATTAACAGCTAAATAATTGTTTTCAATTAACACGTGGGGATCATCATCAGCATAAATTTTTAACACGGCAACCTGTATATATATATATATTCACCCCTGTAAGAATAAACAAACATTAAAAAAAAAAAAAAAAAAATGCCAGCTAAACACAGATTTTCTTTTAGTTGGAATCAGTTCAAAATCAGCGGCAAAATCGATTAAAAAACAAAGCTGCTATTATTCTTCCTGAAAGAAATACAAATTGTTAAAGACTAATGATATTGAAAAATGTCCAGGACATAGAGATTAAAATGCTTGTAAATTACAACATTTAATCTCGGCGTTTAGAAAGTGATAACAAGAGTACTAACAGCTAAATAATTGTTTTCAATTAACACGTGGGGATCCTCATCACCATAAATTTTTAACTCGACAACCTGTATATTTATTTTCGCGTCTTGGAGTAACGATAAAGTCTCACTGTTTGACGCTTGCATTTTTTTATTTCTCTCAATGCTCTAATTTTCTCCCCTCACTAATTTATCCTAACCCCTTTCACTCTCTGGGGTGGTGAATCTCTAATTAAGCAGAAAATTGGCTGAATGAAAGATAAAGTAGCTGATTTCTAACACCATTAGATAAATATAAAATCATAAAGATTCATCTGGGAATGTTTATTATCGAAATTGGTACAGTTTGAAAGGGAGAAAAATATAGAAAAAGAAGCATATTTTTTCTTTTTTTTAATGGAGTAGAAGCATTTTTTTAATGGAGATTTTTTTAGAATTTAAGATAACTGTACTAAAGCTAAACAAGTCACAAATTTCCTAGACCTCTTTATATCAGCCATACTCAAGAATAATCCTAAGAATAATCCATCCTTTTTTTTCTCTCTCTCTCTCTCTCTTTTTTTCTTTTTTTTTTTTTTTTTTTTTTTTAATTCATTTTTTTTCAGCATATTAAATAAACATAAATATCCGCAAAAAAAAAAAAAAAAAAAAAAAAAAAAAACTGTCGAAAATGACATTTGTTAAAGGCTAATATTACTAAAAAAAAAAAAAAAAAAGTCTGGACATAAAGAGATTAAACCCTCAAAAACCACAATGATTAATCAAAAAGTGAGAACAGCAAAATAGTTGCTCTCCATTAACACATGGAATCATCCCAACCATAGATTTTTAACACATCAAACCTATATATTTATTTTTGTCACTTCGTACAAAAAACTTATTACTTAATTTCAATTTTTACACCGGGAAATCATCAGTCATTCCACATAGGTCCTTTTTCCAACAAAAAGCCCAATTTTTCGAAATTTGCAACATAGCTCCTTCGTCCAAATATCCCCCCTTGTTATAGTTTTCCTGTGAATAATATTTTTGTTTTATAACAATTCACCAAAATTTTCCTGTCGAAAATAACATTTGTTAAAAGCTAATATGATTGAAAAATGTCTGGACATAAAGAGATTAAACGCTCATAAATCATAATGTTAAATCAAAAAGTGGGAACAGATAAATAATTGCTCTCAATTAACAGATGGGATCCTCACCATCATCCATTTTTAATACGGTAAACCTATGTATTTATTTTTGCCACTTTGTACAACAAAATCATAATTTAATTTCAATTTGTGCACAAAGAAATCATCAGTCATTCCACATAGGTTCTTTTTCCAACAAAAACCCAATTTTCCCAAAATTTGCAACATAGCTCCTTCATCCAAATATCCCCCTTGTTATAGTTTCCCTGTGAATAATAACTTTAACGTTTTATACCAATTCACCAAATTCTTCCAGTCGAAAATGACATTTGTTAAACGCTAATATTACTAAAAAAAATCTAGACAGAGATTAAACACTCATAAATCACAATGTTTAATCAAAAAGTGAGAACAGCTAAATAATTGCTCTCAATTAACACATGGGATCATCCATTTTTAATACGGTAAACCTATGTATTTATTTCCGTGGCTTTGTACAACAAACTTCTACGGCTTGACACCTGCAATTTTTTTTAATGCTTTTCTCGTTTTGCCTTCCCTTTTGTCTGCGGAAATGAATCTCTAATTAAGCTGAAAATCGGCTGAGTGAAGGGTAAAGTGTCTGGTTGTGGAAATCAGATGAGAGTCATTTGCGGGGAAGTTTATTATGGGAATTGCATTGTGTTGAAGGTGGAAAGGAGAGAAAGTGGGATTTTCGGAGTATTTTGTGGCTTTCAATGAATGCGAATAAATGCTTTAAGTATTGCATGGTTACAGTAAATAAAAAGAAAGGCAATAAGTATGGTGGATTCTGCATGCAAGTTGAAGTTTATAAAGTAAAACTGATTTTTTTTCTTTTTTTTTTTTCTCATCAGGTGGGTCTATGGCTATTTCCCACAAAGGTAATTTCAGAACGCATGAACATAAAATGTAAAGTACAGAAATTTAAAATAAAACACAAAAGTGATTAAATATTGCCTTATTGTGAAAACCCACCAAATAAACTGGTGATAAATAATAATTGGATTAATACACTTTGTTAAATTCACCATGAAATAATAATAATAAAAAAAATCAATGCAGGGTGCGTACAGTATTACAACTAATTGACGTATTAAAAGAACTTTATAATAAATAATTTTAATGGTACTTATAAGTACCGTCGGTAGGTAAAGGGTTAAATCGGGCCGGGGAAGGTGTTGGACTCTCTCTTGTTACTAAAAAAAATTAATTAAATCTACCCTTTTTTTTCACTTTTTATTTTTGACATTTAAACCGATTGCTTTTAAGTGCCTACACCAGTCATTCAATTCTTCTTCTCTTTTCTTTCTTTCTTTTTAATATATATCAGGGCTTTTAAAACAACATTTTATTTACTTTGTGATATTTCATTATCTTGACGTTTACTTTACAATTTAATTTGACACAATTATCCGTTAAATTTCACTTTGAATATAATTTTAAATTTTAAACTCAACTTCTTTGATCAACCGAGCTTAAATTACGAATATTTTCAATTAAGGAAGTGTTTATTTATCTTCCTGTTCTTTCGTATACATTACATTTTTACAAAATAACATGTTAAATTTTAACTTTGTATTTAATAGTAAATTTTAAACTTGGTTTCTTTACTAATCGAACGCAAATTAACGAATATTTAAAAGTTGAAAGCTTGATGAGCTTAATTATCTCTACGCTTAACAAAATCAGTTTCTTTAAAAGTTCATTTAAAAATATTTCCTCTGCTTTAAAGAAAAAAAAAAAAAATCTTCGCATTCGACCTAATTTCGAATGTGTTAAATCGATACTTCCAAGTACAAAGTTGCAGACGATCGTGTATGGTTATTCTCAGTTTTAACCTCACATGCTTAGAACTCTAACAAAAAGTTAAAAATGGTTAAGGTAATTGTCAGCAACTAACTGGTGGAGATGTTAATAAAAGCCCCTTTATTTTAATGATGTTATTTATTACGAAGACCAGAGGGTAAATTGGTGTTTTATTTAGATACTGCATTTTTTCCCCTTCTTCTCTTAATTCCTAATTTATCTCAAGGGTCTTTTCTCGCAAAATTAGATGCTAATTAGCAAATTAGTCGAGGGATAAAATGGGATGTTACCGCCTCATCTCAGAGATGGGGCGATAGGTTTGGAAGCAACTTGTCATCAAGAAAGTGGAAGATGCAAATTTTCGAGTAAATGATTTAGTTAAATGGGAAATAGATATTAAAATTTGCATGAATTACGGCTTCTTTTATACTTTAAGTTAATTAGAAGATCTTTAATTTTTTATTGAGCGGGGGGAGACCCATTATGATTCATATTAGCTGTATAAAAATTCTCTGAGGTATTAGCATAAAGGGATTTTATTTATTTATCATTCTAATTTAGACTGCTCAATTATACTACATTTAACTTTGTAATATTTTAATAAATTATTACCAATATTTCTTAAGCAAAAGATTTTTATATTATTTATGTAAAAGATTGATTCTATGATTTGTTTAGTAAGCAATGTAATAAATAGGAGAGTAAGTAACTGCAAGTAAAAGCAATTCAAATTTGCTTAAACAACACATTTTTTTAATGCAAGGATTTGCTAACCTTTACAGGAGAAAATAATTATATTTCTGTAATGTCGAATTCAAACCGGAATCTTCTAAAAATTTATTTCAAAATAAGAAAAAGCAATTATACTATGTTATTCCACCAAAGTTAGAAAAGTAAAATTTAACTAAAGGGTATAGCCGGGTTTCTTAGTAAAATATGTCTTTGAGTCAACCATATCGAGTCCTTCCTGAATCGATAGCCCATAAAAAGAAATTAATTTCTCCCCAGTTTCAAGTTTGAGTCTCAAGATCACGGAAGGGGGGGGGGGGGGTATTATGACCCTAAATGACTGTTTTGGAAAAGAGCGCATTGTGACGAAACTACTAAGCGGATTTCAAAGAAAAATAAGGGATGTATAAAACCACGATACGAATATTAGACAATTTTTTAAGATTTTTTTAAACAAAAGAACAAGTTTTCTAACATTTTTCTTGTTTTTGA
The DNA here is from genome assembly GCA_964019185.1 of Maratus speculifer. Taxonomy (NCBI): domain Eukaryota; kingdom Metazoa; phylum Arthropoda; class Arachnida; order Araneae; family Salticidae; genus Maratus; species Maratus speculifer. The sequence goes on along the minus strand of OZ025294.1, from coordinate 200,022,459 downwards.
ATGAACATTTTATTTAAAAATTTATGGAAATATTTGAGTGACCACCTAAATTAACTAATCTAACTCAATCAAATTAATCATGCGCAGTGGTATAGCCAGGGTGGGGATCCAGGTGCTCTGGATGCCACTATGTTTCTTTTTTTTTTATTAAGATCTCTTCGACTTATTTAATTGGAGATTTTCTACTATTAAGCAAGGAGAAGAAAACGCTACAATATTAATAGTATCTAGAATATCTGGACTCTATCCCTGGTTATACGCCACTGATCACGCGCTGTCATTTGAGCATTCAACCGAGTGTTTCTAGATTCAGGTAGAAGGTGAACTACACTGTACTTACGACTTTGAACAATCACCATACAACGCTTACAGTTGATACTATTTAAATTGATAACTGGTTTTTTATGATAACTGGTTTGGCATTAAATTTTCATAAGTTCTGAGATTGATCTGTCCCAAAATATTTTTTTTTCCCTTTAATAATGGCACACTAATATATGCAGCAATGTAAATTCACATTTCGCTAATACACATATAATCTACACTAAAATATTGTATCTCAAAAAAAAAAAAAAAAAAAAAAAAAAAAGGAAACGAAAGAAAATATTCTTTGAATTCTATTGAAGTTAATTTAAAAGTTGTTTTTCTTCTATGAAATTCAACAACTGTAATTATACTTTTCCTTCACAGTCACTTTCTGCAACTTACCGATTTCACACAGTTTCCTAGCTAAAATAAGCATTGCCATTCGAGTTGAAAGAAATATTTCATATAGTTTAAATAAACAGCTTTATTTTACGCGTTGCATACATTTTTCGAAAACGCATTCAAATTTTGAACAATGTTTCCATTATAAAAGAAATATGTTTTCTAATTTCCAGTGAATTTCGGCTCTATGTTTTTAAACTTTTATTTAACTTCTAAATATTTTATATTTTTACTTTTTTCCTCCCTCGAAACATGTAGAAATTAATGCCAACTCTTTGGAAAAATACTGGTAACTAAGAAAAAAAAAATACATGTTATTTCTAACAATTTTAAAATATTCTACTAAGAATAAATGTTCCTTTAGGTAATGTAACAAACGAAGAAGCTCACGGTAAGAATTCGACGAAAATAAACACCTATTGAATAATTCCATTTAAAGAAACATTTGTTAAAATTTTGATTATTAAATTTATCTACACCTACGATAATTTATCTTGTTTTATCTTAATAAAGAGAAAAAAAAATGCTAGAATGTTTAACATTTTTCATCTGCCTGAGGTTTAAATCATTTGTAAAATTTCTGTCTCCTTATTAGCATTTTTTATTGGCATCAGGAGAAAGATTCTGTTTAAAATAGGAGATAAAAATTTCTTTATCGGCATAATAATGTTTATTTTACTACAGAATTTGTTAAACTAATTATGTATCATATTTACATACGACGTTGTAAGGAAAAAAAAAAAAAAAAAAAAAAAAAAAAACGCTGTGAAAAGCACAAATTGAAAACAATGTGTTTATTGAATCTACATATTTTGGATTAAGGGAATTCAAAGTAATTGTAATATTAAAATAGAAGTTTTGTCAACAATGTTTATTCATAATTTTTTAAAATATATAACATGTACATTTATTTCTCGTGAAATAAACCTAAGAAGGAAAGAAATTGATACTAAATTAAAAAGACAAAATACATCTTATTTGTTATATATGCATATATATATATGTGTGTGTGTATAACCATTAACTTTAAAACAATTTATAACAATACAATACAAAAAATGAATAAAAAGGGAAATATTTAAAATTTGTAGAACCATAGTAGATTCGTCAGACCCCAAATACTATGGAACTACAAATAAAGTGTAGGTTTCATCTTCGAATCAACCATGAAAAACCAAAATAATACGAATTTAGGGTTACCAATGCATATAAAACCAAAATAAAATAGAGAAAAACATTAAAAATAATTATAATACGTGATTAAAATGGATGGAATATATATATATATATATATGTACATGAATGTACCTGTATTTATGCATGTGTAACATGATCATATTGCCTCTCTCTCTATGAGTATATGCGTACATGCTTACTTATTTCTTTATACTATTATTTTAAGTTTTCGTGCGTGAGTATTCATTTATGTATGCATAGATAAATAATAATTATGCATGTATTTATAAATAACTAATATTATATAAGCGTTTAAGTATACGCACATAATAGTGTTAATTATTTATAAATATATGAATACTTATAATACTTAGTATCGTAGGGTCCCATACAGAAATGAAAAATTTATTAGAATTATAAATATTTAGAATTTTGAAATTGGATTTCAATATTGTATTAGCTTCACATACATAAATAATTTTATTTGTGTTAATGCGTACATTAATCTCCTTTTATAGGCTCCGCATTTACGTAAATCCTCTTCTACCATTCGCATCTCTCTCTTTGTCTGTCTGTCTGTATATAAGAAATTAAATGCAAACATACATCTATTTATTTATAGCATTGTTTAATTACAAAACTTTACCCAAGAGCGCCAAAGTACATATGATGCACCAACAGAAGTAATTTCAAAGAATTCTGAATCTCAACTAAAATTCCTGCAGTTCTCCTTTTGCAATATTGATGAATTCGAAATAAACGAGATGAGATTCTTTTACGTCTTAAAATATCTGTCTCTCGAATACTTCGTTTATTTGATAGCCCCCCCCCCTCTCCCCCATACTAACCTATAAATTAAAAGGAATGCATATCTGGAAAAGCATCCATCTGACTTTAAGAATAGATCTTTGTTTTCAAACGATTTACTCCGCAGTCGAATCTGAAACGAATATTTTTCCTTGAAAAGGAAAAATCGATACATTTGCTATCTAAACTTCTACAACCGATTAAGTTCCGCAAAATTTGCTCAAAAGTTATTCATCCTTTAAATATTAATGCCTTATAAATGTTGGGCTTTACAAGCGATACGCGTTCAACATAAAAGCAGAAGTTATCGATTTGCCTTTACGATTCATCGATGAAACTGTCTTTGACGTGGAATAATTGAGCTACAGCGGTATATATATTCCAAGTGCACATTAAATAACTAAATCGCCATTTAAATTAAACTACCATTCGCTGTGAGGGAAAATTGAATTTCTGCATTTCAGAATGGGGAGATCTTGAAAAGAGTGATTGCTTTTGGCGTGTTCCATGGAATATTTTCCGGAGTTTTGAAAAGATGCCATTTTCACATATATATTTAGAGGATATAACTCCAAGTCTGATTCAGTTGCCTGGACGCATTGTTCTCCGCTGTTGCTGCAAATAATTAAACGTTTGTTAATATTTATTGTGTTTTGAATCGCTTTTCTTACTGGTTTTTATATCCCGTTGAATTTAAGTTATATAAATTACAATGTTATTATCGTATTATATTTGTTAGTTTATTTTGTGAAATTATTTTAAATTAAAATATTTACTGAATACTAGGTCAGAATTTGAATAGATTAAAAAACAGCACTCTTAAAAAAAAAAAAAAAAAAAATTGATTTTGTTTACAGCAATTAAATTTCAAATGTATTTTCTAGCCAGAAAAATTTGAACTGAATTCGATTGAATTGAATTTAACTTTTTTTACTATCGACAGTGGGAGAAATAATTTAAAGTTGTAGTGTATTTTAAAATTAAAATTTTGTAGCAGTTGCAACGTTATATATTTCTGCTTTAACACTATTGCTACGTGTGTCAAGTGATAACTTATGAGGTTTTTATTTATGGTTATTTTATTTATATTTAGTTACAAAGAAAATAACCACCATAAATTTGCAGCGTTATGTACTTTTTCTTTAACATTATTGCAAAGTGCGTCAAATGATAACTTTTGAGGTTTTTATTTATGGTTATTTTATTTATTGTTTTTATATTTAGTTACAAGGAAAATAACCTCTGTAAATTTGTAATTTGTACTTGTAAATTTATAATTGATAATTATCGAAGTGGGTAATTAATGTGTTAACAATGATTTCCAATAGCTTTAGTTGTTAAATTATAAATAACAATATCATAAAACTAAATCTTAAAAGTACCATTGACATCAATAGAAAAAGTTTCAGTTTATGAATTTTTTTCTGCATTGGTACATTAAATCGTAGATTTAGATTTTCATTCATTTGAATTTATGTATATTTTACCATGGGGGAAAGAGATAGATGGAGATGCAATATGCTGTAAAAACAATCTGCAATATGATATGCGTTATCGCTTAAATTTAAATGCCCTTATTCGGTCCAAACAAAACAAATGCGTGGAACAGGGACCAAATTCTTTGACATCCCGTGCATTTTTTTTTTCTCTAAATAAAAATGATCTGTTTATATTTAAGCATTCTAAAGTAACATTTCAATGTATTATGAATTAAAATCTGTATTACTAAAAATTGTCTCCTTTTTTTCGTAAAAGCAGATGGTTTTGTTTGGGTCGAATGTAACGGATTTTAGGGTTACATTTTTGATGTTATCCTGAGCTCCCATATTTCATCTTAATTCATTCTTTTTTCCCTTTACTACTTAACTATTGAACTCCAAAACTAATCACAGATACACCTTCTCAAAATGAACAACTATCCAAAAAACGAAACAAATCAGATAATTCTGCACAAAAATCTATTTACGTAATTTAAGGGGGATGGTTCCCCATTCCCCCTTTTATACTTAATCATTAAACTCCAAAAACTATTCAGGGATTCGCCTTACCTGAAAGAACCTGTACTCAAAATTTAAAGCAAATTGGATAATTCAGCATAAAACCCCACTTGTCTACTCTATGATATTTTGCAGTTATCAAATTCCTATATCTGATTTCATTTATTTATTTTAATTGTTACACTGATTTGTAGGTAGCTACAACATTATGAAATTCTATTTTAATTTTATAACTTCCAAGATATATTTATGTATTTACCGATTTATCAGAAAGACGAATTCATTTTTAATGGTATATATATAAAAAAATCTCTACATTATGAGAACGAATTTTTACGTTTTTATTTCCATCGCTCCGATTTATTTCTTTCATAAAATGCTAAGATGTTTCACAAACATTGCAAACGAAAACAAAGTAATCAGTAATTCCGTAGAAAAATATTTATTTTTATTATTGAAACAATTGTTACTCGCACAATGATACATTAGTAAACAAAAATTAATTTTCTCTCTCTAGTTTTTTTCCCGCTGTCATCTGATGTATGCAAATTCATATTATATTTCATAGCATGATAGGTAGTAAGGGAAGAAAAAAAAAATCATTGCTTTCTCGCTTGGGTTACTTTAATCGTTTAGATGAGATCGTTTGGTTTCAATTGAAAGTTGAGTTATTTCTTAACTGCGCTGAAAGAAGATAGAAAATGATTTTTCTTCCTTCATAATAGAAAATAGAATTGCTATTATAAACGTGGAAATGTTCTTTTGTATAAATTTATTTTCTACCATTGTTATAGTGATATATTTTTTAAACTGTTTTTACTAGAAAAACAATTTAAGATTCACAGATCCCTTTTACAAATGTAATTGTTTTATTTCATCCGCAAAAATATCGCACGAACACAAAAAATATAAAATAAGCTTTTTAAAAAAAAATATCAACCGACTTCAAAAAAAGCGCTTAAAAGAATGAAATAATTCTTTAAAATTCTCTAATGACAAAATGTTATCCAAAAATCAGACATCGGATATCAGGTACCGGCATAAAAACAGTTAAATTTAATATATGTAATTTAATATCCACCAAACATGGATTTTAGAGAGAATATTTTTTAGAAGAGATGAATTTGCATATTTATCATTTAATTTATGAATATATACATATAAATGTAATGAATTACTTTTTGAAGTTGGTGCCAAACAAGCAGAAACGATAATGATTTTCGCCATTTTAATTTTGGTACTAGGCACATTATACACACAATTCTTATTATATTGAAGATAGTTTGGCACCAACTTCAAAAAGTAATTCATTACATTTATATGTATATATTCATAAATTAAATGATAAATATGCAAATTCATCTCTTCTAAAAAATATTCTCTCTAAAATCCATGTTTGGTGGATATTAAATTACATATATTAAATTTAACTGTTTTTATGCCGGTACCTGATATCCGATGTCTGATTTTTGGATAACATTTTGTCATTAGAGAATTTTAAAGAATTATTTCATTCTTTTAAGCGCTTTTTTTGAAGTCGGTTGATATTTTTTTTTAAAAAGCTTATTTTATTTCCTACTTTTTAGTTATTCATACTGTAATACTCAATTATGTGTACTGACATATGATGTCTCTTTGCAGTGCATTGTCTAATTGATGTACTTTGCTGGGTTTTGAAGTATTTGATTTGCTGATCAATTTCCTATTTAATTTTCAGCTATTCGCAAGCAACTTACAATGCCGGTTAGTATCATTGTGGATCTTTAGGTTTTTCGGATGTGGTAACTTGTTTGGATAAGATCTCGCTCTTTGAAAAGTTATCGCATTCATCAAACTTTAAGGTTCACATCGATTTTTACGCAACTTATAAACGGGTATCGACACATACGGTTTTCCAAACTGCATAAAATGTCCGAATCTAATCTGAATCTACATACATGTGACTTGTGTGCTCGACATGAAGTCTGCTTGTAAGTCATCATCAATATACAGGGACGAAATAGCACAAGGACATTTTACAAGACAAGAAATTATACAACCAGGAGATCCACATAAAGAATGCGTGCAATGGAGCCAGTGGGATTCGAACCCCCAACCTCCTACGCTCGAAAGCAATTAGCGGCGTGGTGCTTTGACCACTCGGCCACGGAGGCCCTACATAAAATGTAGGAATTTTCTATTACAAAACTTGGCAATTTCGCCTATGAACAAGTACGATTATAGGAGTGCAAGAACAATACACACATATACACTTGATTTGAGTGCTCGTCATGAAAGCCTGCTTATATTTCATCGTCAATATACGGGGACGAAATAACGCAATGAAATGTTTATAACACGAAGAAAATACATCTGGGTGCTCAACGCAAAGAGTGTGTGTAATGGAACCAGCGGAATTCGAACCCACAACCACCTACGGTCGTAAGCGATTAGCGGCGTGGTGTCTTGACCACTCGGCGACGGAGGCCCGAGTGAAGAATTAACTAGCTTCACTTTAATGGCAGCAAAATGTTTCCCCATTTTCTTTTTGTCTATATTCTTCTCAACTTTTCAAACATCCCTGTATATTACCACTTTGATATCGAGGAATTCTGTCAGAAGAAAATCTGAAAGCATTCCGGAATTATATCGGTAACCGAATTTGAATCTCAAGACAATATCGATACACATAGCAATATATTTTAATTACTTTGTGTATCCGCCTTAAAAAAGCACCCTGATACACAGGCATTTGTGCTCTGACATATAAAGGTACTTTAAAGGTAGATTTTCAGCTTTTTGACACCTATTTTGTCATGTCGGTAAGCATCAATGCAGGCCTTTCATGTTCCATGATGCAGGCCGGTGTATACGAGAATTGATGCAGTTAAGATTTCTCACTTTGGAAAGAACTCTCATCTCTGCAACAGTGCACTGTTAAAAATTTGACCCTTTTGCTGCAGCGTCATTCCACCGCTTTTATCGAAAACGATTACTTTACTGTGTTATTGAGCATTCTCATTGGTCATAAAATAGGTATTCTATAAAGGCTGTGAAGTGACTCTGTAGCAAATGGATCCAATTTATAACAGTGTATACATAATTGTTTCAACCATTTAGAGTAACGAGACTGACCAATCAGAATCCTGCATTTTTGCAAACTTTTCACTGAAGTAAATAGTGAAGTAAATAGTGATTACTTGAAGTAAACAGTGAAAAATTCGCAAAAATGCAATGCTTCTAATTGGCCAATCTGATTTTGTTAACAGCGAAAGAGATCTTAGGTGTAATCCGGTAGATTTAGCTCTATTAACGAAACCAGATTGACCAATTAGAAGCCTGCATTTTTTGCGAAATTGTCGCTGCTACACTGTTAAAAATTTGACCCATTTGCTGGAGCGTCACTCCAGCGCTTTTATAGAAAACGGTTACTTTTCAGTGTAATGGAGCATTCTCATTGGTCATAAAAGAGATATTCTATAAAACTGTGAAGTGACGCTGCAGCAAATGGGCCAAATTTTTAACAGCACTGTAAAAAATTTGACCCTTCTGCTGCATCGTCACTCCCCCGCTTTTATAGAATATCTCTCTTTTGACCCATGAGAATGCTTCATGATAGGCTGAAGTAATCGTTTTCTATAAAAGCTGTGGAGTGACGATGCAGCAAAAGGGTAAAATATTTGACAGTGAGTGTAAGTAAGTAAATTTTCTTATTGGCCAATCTAAATTCTCAATAGCCGAAAATCTACCTGAATCCGGTTCATCCAAAAAATCGCAAGATCATGTATCTGCGTAAGAGTAACAGCATGAAAAATGGACGTTTCTTATTGGACGACAGCTTCAAAAAGGATTTGAATTTATAATGTTTCTATTTTTAAAAAGTTCTAATTACTAGAATTTGATGAAATTGAAATGGGACCACACGGGCACCTTGCACTTTCAAACAAAAAAAGAATTATCGAAATCGGTTCACATTTGCGGAAGTTATGGGTGAACAACAAATACATACAAGTCGAAATCATAACCTCCTTCTTGAAGTCGGTTAAAAATAAAACAAATTGGTTGCTTGCAGTGCCATCTGTTCGGAAAACTTGCAACTAGCATCAATAAATACAGCAAAACTTAAAGAAGATGGAATCCAAAAGGACTAGCGAGGAGAAAAATTACATTTTAGACAGGTACACTGTCATTAACAACTTATCAGAAACACTATTATTGAAATTATATTGTATTATTATTATTATTATTATTATTATTATTTTTTTTTTTTTTTTTTTCCAAAATCATGACATTTTTCCATTTAGGTCAAAACACCATTACTGAATGTTTCGTTTTGACCGGTTTTAGTGTATCTTACATAAGATTTATCATTTACATACACATACATCAGAACTGTAAAGAGTGATAATACTTTACGAGACATGCATGTTTTTTTTTTTCTTTTATAAGAAACCAAGATTCACTTATTCCATCAAAAATAAGAGGGTGGCCCACACTAATCTAAAACTTGATTTTCTTTCGAAATAATAATAAATATATTTAAAAAAAATTATATGAATTCAGTTAATCCATGTATTTCAATAATATTTCTAAAATGTTCTATATTAAAAAAAAAATTTTTTTGAAAATGAAATTAAAAAGTAAAACATTGCCATATAACTATTACTATCAGCTATCAATTCTACTATTATAACTATTAACTCAAATAAACATGTGTAGAAAAAAATATGTTTAATGCAGATCACATAAATTAGTTTACATAAGAGATCCCACAATATTGTATATTCTTTTAAAATTTTTAGTCAACCGAAAAACGTATAAAAAAATAACGATGTATCAGTAGATGTACACAGAAAATTTATTCTAAAATTTAAAAAGATAAAATCTCTTAAAAAAAAAAAAAAAAAAAAAAAAAAAACATTTAAAAAATGAAGCAGTGAGATAACTAAGTTCTAAGCCAAATATTTATTTAGGAAAATAACTTTTGAAATAAATGGATATTTTTAATCAAAATTTAAGAGAAAAAAGCTTTTTTTTTTTTTTTTTTTTTTTTTTTTAAATTACATAAAAAGAAGTCTCAAAAGGTAACATGAAGAAGATTAAAAAAAGAAGAAGTATTAAAAATATTGATCTCAATTTTGAGCCATGAATTGGCTTGGGGTTTTAAGTTGAGTTTTTCTCCTAAGCAGCCATATAAAATAGACATTTTAAAGAGCTGTTATTGTTATTATTTTCATTTCGTGTTTTTCGAGTTTTAAAATATACAGGATACAATAACAATGATAAATAAGAAAGAAAAAAAAAAATCATGTATCAAAGATATACACTCGGCTCTCGTTAATTCGAACTCGTCGGGACAACAAGAAATGTTCGAATTATCCAGAATTCGAATTATGGAAAGTATGAGAAAAAAACATGTTTAAAGGGGCACCACTACAAAGGAATTAATGTTATAGTATTTTTCAAATTGTTTTCTGCTGTTATCATTAGAATATGACTTAATATTAAATTGAAAGATATAAATACATAAACCAATTAAGGGATTAGGAATAAATACAAAGAAGATGGAATGGAGGTGTCATTGACGGGGTACTAAAAAAGCGGACATCAAATGCATGGGACTATATGTACATCTGATCAGAAGAATGACAAAAATGAAAGAAAGAAAGTTATTTCAAGGATCTGAAGTCCAGGAGAAAGTAAGGAAAAATGAAAAATCGGAGTATCGTTAGCTCGAATTAAGGGTATAGTTTAGAAAAAAAATGCAAAGTAAGTATTAAAAATAACATAATTAGGATCTATAACGATTAAAAAATGTGTTTTAAAATTATGTCTTTGTAGCTTACTAAACAAGGGTAAATTTCAAAAGACTGCTTTCAGAACTGTACAATGACAGTATCACTATTCCATTCCAAACAATATTCTGGCTCAGAATCTGCCATGCAGATCCTAAGAAAAAATAAACTGACTATTGTCGGATTGAACATGAAGATTCCTTTCTTCGCATCAGATAAAGATCAGCCGGGCCCACCCCTTTTCTCCTACACGATAAGGGGTCATATATGAAAAATCTGTAGTTAACAAAAAAGTAGAATTACCAAAAAATGAAAGTTATCGCTCCACCCCCCCCCCCCCCCCGTCGAGAAGTGTGAAAGTCCGCGCCATCTATTGACAATAAGCGTTTTTTTACTTGACTGAACGATAGCTTTAACTGATCCGCTCAACAAGCGAAAAACGTTTAGACACATTTACAAATTCCTTTTTTAACAGAAAGTTATAAAATTTCAATGCCTGACTCTGAAAGCGATTTCGAATTGAACTATTTTTTCCATTTTATGATAATTAAATTACTTATCGAGTTATAAGCTATTTCGATGACGCAATCACCGTTTTTCTCCTCCTTTTCGACCGGTTTTTCTGCTTTCGTCGGGAAATATGCTCAAAAGTGTCAACTTTGAAGGCTTGTTATGAAAAATCTATTGTGTTTTTTAAAAAAACAAAAGAATGAGTGCAATTAGACAGTTTCTGAATAACAACACCTGCTATTTTCATGCATTTCCGAATAAAAATAAATTAATGCATGTGTCACAAAGTTTCTCTTTTTGATTTAAGAACATCCTTAAACGATGTCAAGATAAAATGAGTTCGAATATAAGAAAATGTTTAGCGTTGCTCTGTTATTGAAAATCTCGGGTTCATGTTTAGTTCGAATTAAGAGAATATTCGATTTATCCGATTTCGAGAGTCGACTGTTTTATGAAATATTTTCCAGCCCATTTAGAATAATGTAAGAAAACATCACTGTTTAATAAGTTGAAATAGGTCGTATAATAGAACCACCTAGAAACGCAACGCCGTGTGAAAAAGGGGAGGGGCGAATGGGCAGTCGCCCCGGGCGCGGGAATTTAGGGGGCGCCAAATTTATACAGTAGACTTCCTCAAATCCGCACAGCTTGGAACCAGAGGTTGTGCGGATTTTAGATTTTTTCTGTTATCTGGTCATTGTTTTGTTTACATTTTTTAAACAGTAATTTGAATATAAGGTACTACTTGGTTATCCCGTCGACGAAAAAACTTTCGCCAAACTATAAGATTAACTGCCAATAAAGGATAATTGTGAATGTCACATTCAGTGACCAGGGCCATCGCTAAGACTTTTTATTGGTGGGGGAGAAGACCTTAAATTGCCAGGTTAAATTTTCATATTTGCCAACTCGTTTTATAGTTTTGCCAAGTTAGAAAATGTAATACAGTTTTTATTTGTAAAAAGTTTAATAATATTTCCAATTAGAGTTGTAACTTTTGCAAATTCTACCAAAAATAGGAAATGTATTGCAGTTTTTATTAAAATTTTAATAAAATTTGCCATAAAAGTTTTAAATTTGCCAAGTGTAACAACATTTGCAAATATTTGGGGGGGAGGCTCCCCCCCTGTTCCCCCATTAGCGAGGCCCCTGTCAGTGACATTAAACATGGTACACATGGGACCATATGAAAATTTACCATATAAAACAAAATTTATACAAGTAATTTATTTATTTAAATTTTATTTTTTCTATGATACTACATTTTTAAAAATATATCAATTACAATAAAATAACATTATACTTCAGAATAGTCCGACATAGAATTCATTAAATGGTATGAATTTATTTTACATTTACTTAACAAGAACACTTTCACGAAAGAATAATTCTTTCCTTTTCTTGTTATTTATCTTTGAAATGTAAGAAGAGATTTTCTTTCTCAACCGATCATTGCTTTATTTTTAATGCTGGAAATCTGAGACTTATAGTTTGAATAAGTATATCTCATTAACACTGAATTTTTTCCTCATAGGATTTAGATTGTCAGCAAATACCTTTAGACTGTTAAAAATAAATTGCTGGAGAATTATTACTTTTTTTTTTATTCAAATATATATATAAAGCAGTGTGGAATGCATCGATTGTCATTTTTATAAGATAAATTGACTTAAATAAATCGTATATACTTATAACATGCTGCGTACTTTTTCCCTAAAAATAGAGAATAACTAAAAATATCAAAGATTATTCAATATTTCATATTAATTTTTAGCATGAAATTACAAACTAAATGTCTTAATTAAAATTTGTTAATTTGTGTTATAGTCACAAAATGTATTTCATCAAGATATTTTTAACAGTTTTCGGAATTTTCATTTAGTTTCAGTGTTACATGTTATTTTTTTAAAGGGGTTATAATAAACAGCTATGAAAAGTTATAACACAGCCGCTGTATGTATAAATGCATTTTCAAAAGATTGTGATTTAAAGTAATATGTTTTAGGATGAAAATAATTAAAGATTTCAAAACAAATTAGAGAGCTTTTTTCTACACCGTAAAAAAAAAAAAAAAAAAAAAAAAAAAAAAAAAAAAAAAAGATGGTGATATGAAATTTATTTTTCCTTCTGAAATTGTGTTGATAAATTTTGCCATATTTTGAAGTACTTCATTTTACAATTTCATAAGACTACAAACATGTGTTAAAAATATCAGAAAATTTAAATTAGTTACACTGAATACTTCTGTTTTTATATGGACTCGAAACTAAAGCTCTGATACATGTTTTTCGGTATCTATCAAAACCTAAGCGCCTGAGCCCTCTTAATCATTTGCGGCGCAGGGCAAATTAATTGCTTAAATATTGAAATTAATGATTGACACCGGAATTTGAAAACAACTTTTTTGGTAAATAAGAAAAAGCTAAATTTCACGCATTCAATAAATCGTAAATTTTTTTACCAAAATTCCGGTGCCGATGTGGCGCCAGGGAATTAAAATTAAGTGTTTTCGTAGATATACCATCGCGCCGCAAGGGGTTAGTGAATGGCATTCTTATAAAACTTCGTCGAAATATTTATATTTAAAATTATTTGTTTAAAAGCTGAATAACCCTTGATATAACTTATTTAGTTATTATTTCTACATTAGAACCTTAGGAAGCGCTTGGTTGTTAGGACGGAGTTCATGACATCATATCACGTATTCCAACGCCTACCCAATCGGCAGAGCCAGCTCTTGTTTGATGTAACGCCCCTTGCTAGGACAAGTTTCTCGTGTGATTGGATGGATGGGAATCACATGATCTGACGTCATGAACTTTATCCTAATCCCGCTTTAACAAGCAAAAGCTTCTGGGGCCATGTATGTCAATATAGCAAGCACATAGCAACAGCTTGCTCCTAGTTTCAGACTGACTCAGCATTTTCCTATGAACATAGTTTGTGACGTGTGTGAAGAGTCACCATTTAAGAAATAAATAACCTAGCACATTTGGCGCTGAGAAAATGTAAAAGGTAAGTGTAGAAGTAGTTATGCACTGACTGTTAAAAGAGACAGCGAATATGATTCGGCTAAAAACCCGCACTGATTATTATCACCCAAGATTTTATTAAAACTTATTAATTCTCAAGCTTTTGACTCCAACATTGTCTTGTCTCAGTACTTTCCAGTACTTCATATGTATGTGATATCACCACGTGTGTACGTGTACGAGATATTGAGATTGACATATCCGGCTACTTTTAAAAATAGCAAGATAAAGAAAAGTTGATGTAAAAGAAAATTTAGCCATAGAAAAGAGGGGGTAAAGAAAATTAGGTAGAAAATAAGATAGTAAATTTAGTTAATCAAATTTCAAAAATCACAGAGGAACAATGAAACTCTGTATTCTTAGTGGTATTTATAATACAAATTTACTGAAATATTCCGTTTTCACTTTATCCACTTTCTGTTTAAGATTCACGAGCTAATCTAAGAGCACACTGCTCAGATTTTTCAAAAAGAATATTAAAGCTTTAAAATACGGAAATGTATTCCGAAAGAGAATAGGAATTGCTAGAAATCACCCCTGTCTTCCAGTGTACAGTGCGTGTGTGTTATAAGATATAAACGTACGAGGAAAGAATAAAAATTCAACATTAGCATTCTTCACAACAGTATAACATAAACCTCACTCAGCATTCCCATACTATGCTCCCAAACCTTACTTAGATGAAAGTACGAGTAAATATTGTGCATCGAAAATGATTGTGGTATTAAGAATTTACTCATAATAAGTTTTCAGATGAAAATAATGAAATGATTTCAAAACAAGTGGAAACAAGTTATTTTTTTCCATTAGCTCAAAGTATAACATACATTGTTCTTTTCCCTATTTTGATATAATAAGATAATCAGAAATATGTAAAAAATTCCAGGACAAAAGTAAAAATATTTTACAATGTGTTAAAAGGGAAAAAGGTTAAACATTGTTTATTATAATTATTATTATTACTATTATAATAATTATTATTTTAATTCAAGCATGTGATGATGATGATGATTATGATGAAAGTTTTTGACATCATTGAAAGAATTAAACAGTTAAATTTGAAATGGGTTGTGTACATTGCAAGATGACAAAACAATAGATGGAGCACAAACACATAAAGCATAAGGATATACTATTTAGATCATTCATAAACAATATAAAAACTCTAAAATACGGAAATATATTCTAAAAGAGAATGGCAAATTTCTAAAAATCCCTCCCTGTCTTCCAATGTATATGAACGTGTTAAAAAAATATAACCGTACGAGAAAAGAATAAAAATTCCACATTAAAATTCATTCGCAACAGGTATAACATAAACCTTACTCAGCATCACACCCCTCAAATAACTCCTAACCTCAGCAAGCAGAAGGCAATTTACAACTCTGCAAACCTCCTCAATCTATGTAGACGCTGAACCTTTGACGTAGCTCCGATACGTGCACAAGGAGAATAAGTAGGAATTTATCGATTCCCGTTCCTTTTCATCGAATGCTAAGAATCGATGAAAGTCCCCCGACACCAACGTTTTTTCCTCAATATATCGGAGACCCATTTAGGGCCCTGTCAATAACGGGCCCCGGAAATCAACAACTGAAACCATTATGGATCGTGCACAGACACCTGGAAGTCAGATAACAGGTTACGACATGGGGACAACGCGTGATTTTTATTTATTTATTTATTTATTTTCCTGAAGAAATTCAAAAGTAATACATCTTAACTTAATTTTCTTTTAAGCATATATATAAAGTAAATTAAACAAATAAGATTTCCCTTTTGTAAATTCCAACTAAAGGTTTTATTGAACAATACTAATAAAAAAAAATCTTAAAGTTATTGTCTTATGTACCTTTGCATTATGTGCTTGTTATAATACACAGATTTCAAAATAAATACTTTTTTTTTTTTCCAAATTGCATTCAACGTTTGGAGTCTTATCGATTCTATGTTAGATAACACGTGGCATTTATTTTTAAAATATAATGCTGCAAATACAAAATAGAGATAAAATCATGAGTAAAATTTTAGCGTACATTAAGGATTAAAAACATTGAAGATGCGAACTTATTGGTTCGATTTCGCATTTAAATGTTTTGAAAACTTTATAATTTTTTTAATCTTTTTTTTTTTTTTTTTACGCTGCTAAAGAAGTATTTTTACAAAGTAACTGAAAATCATGCAATACTTTACTATAAAGTTTTTCAAGACGTCTGACTATTTTTAATAAGAAAATTAAGAGTATATATAAGTTGAGATGGGGCACAAAAACGTTCTACTGTTACTTTCTGTCCAAAGAAGCTTTGCACATTTTCTGAAAGTGTCAGATGGTCACTTATAACCATAATGCAATGAACAGAATACCTGAAGTATATAATTTGAGACTTTACCTAAATATTTTTTCCTGCAATTAAGCATCCCTAAGCCACCACCCTAGCCTTACTTTTTTATTTTCATTTTTGATACTACATAATACGAATTAATACTGCTACAAAAGTACGTCAAATTATTCTAATGTGAGCTATTAAAATAATACATATTGAATATATATTTTTAATTAACCTTTTCGTGACGCACGTTACATCTTTTAATTTAGAATTTTGGACACCAGTATTTTACAGAAAATTTCATCTTATTTAATCTCAAATTTATGCTGATTTAACAAAGCAAAATTACATTATAAAAATCCTAGCGAATGAAATGTGAAAAAAGTTGATCGTAGTAGTTTTTTTTTTTTTTTAATCCACTTTAGAAGAATTTGTATATTTTTTTCAGTCGTGCTTTATTTTTTTATACATATTTCTTTTTTATTTTTATACGCCTCTAAATATACAGATTGGGGGGGGGGGGGAGGGGAATTCTGCAACATAATGTTTCTGCAATTTCAACTATTCAAATTTCCTTTTCAACACTTTCTATTTCTACACATCAGTTCTGTCGTGAGAGGACTTCTGCAAAATCATCTGTCATATATGACAAGACCACTCTCCTCTAATGGCAGCCTTCCGTTCAGGACCAGAGGGGATATTCCTTCACTAACACCTGTTCTCAGCAAATCTGTTGCCACCGAGGCTTGAGGAATTTTTTTCCCATATTTGATTTCTAGCTGTTCTTTTTTCTTTCTTTCCCCCTTTTGCTCTGGATTAGGTAGCATAACCTTTTTTTCCTTATTTTTTGCGAAAGTATTAGACTAATCTAAAAACTAGGTTTGTGTTTATTCCGGTTGCAATAAGCGCCTTTTATTCTTTTTTGTTTGTTAGGAATTTTTTTCTACTGTCTTTCTATACCTTTTTTGGGCGGATTATACATATAGCGCCTTAGTGGTCGAGCTTGTTTTTGCTTTTATCTTTTGGCATCTATTGGATTAATACACAACGCTGCTAATCTATTTTGCTCCTTTATGAAGAAATAATCTCATCAGAAAGAAATTACAGTCGACTTACTTTCATTTTTCCTTGGAAAAAAAAATCCATATTAATTTACATTTTATTTAATTTTGTATATAATTTTCAGGATTTTTTGAAGAGAATATATACAGTCAACTCTCGTTGATTCGAAATCAGATAATTAGAATCTTCGCTTAATTCGAACTAAACATGAAGTCCCGAAATTTTTAATGCAAAATAACGTTAAAAAATTTCATTAATTCGAACTAATGAGAATTCCGATTTTTCATTTCTCCTTTTTTTCTCACGGATTTCACGGAATATCTTTCTTTGATTTTTGTGAAAATTGTTCCGAACGAGTATATATATAATCCCATGCATTTGATACCAATTTTTTTAGTACCCGTCTGTCCATCAGTGACGCTTCAAATTTTTCTTCAAATGTGTTTGTTCCTAATCATTTAATTACTTTATGTATTTATACAGTTTTTAAAAATTTAATATTAAGTCATATTCTAATGATAACAGACGAAATAAATTAAAAAAAACACTATAACATTAATTCCTTTGTAATAGTACCATATTAAGCATGTTTTCATTTCATATTTACCATAATTCGAAATTCGGTTAATTCGAAAATTTCTTGTGGTTCCAACGAGTTTGAATTAACGAGAACCGATTGTATATAATTTTCAAGAATACAATAACTGTAGAAACTAGCTTAACAGAGTATTTTTTCCTACAGGGTTCCCATCAAAATATTACGCACAATTTCACTGACCAAATCTAAAAAAAATTCAGAATTAATTGTCCATGTAACGAAATTCGCTATTTATTTTCACAATCCTTTTCTCAACATTAGCGTTTTTTTACCTCTGAGATTGCACTTTGAATTTCTCTGATGTATATATACATTGTGGTCGTTTGCTGAATTTCACATTTCACATTTCCATTTTGCTCCCCAGGCTTTTCCATGACTTTTTAAAAAATATTTGTAAATTCCCCGACTTTTCTTACATATTTTTAGCTCACAGGCTATCATAGCCTGAGAGCTTATGTGCCCGTCCGTTCTGTATGTATGTGCGTAACGCGATAACTCATGATAAAAATATCGGATCCACTTGAAATTTTGTATATACGTATATCCTGACAACGCGCTTCCCTGATTAGTTTTTGGAGTTCATTCGATATGTATAAGAGGGGGAACGGGGGGCTCATGCCCCCCGTTAGTTGATATAGATGGGATTTTCATGCAGAATTAAGTTTTCAAAATTTAGATTAGGATCATTCTGATGAGGCGATTCCGTGACTGTTATTAGGTGTTCATTGATTAAGTATAAATAGGGGGAACAGGGGTTCTAATGCCCCCTCCCGTTAGTTGATATAAATGGGATTTTCATGCAGAATTAAGTTTTCAAAATTTAGATTAGGATCATTCTGATGAGGCGATTCCGTGACTGTTATTAGGTGTTCATTGAATAAGTATAAATAGGGGGAACAGGGGTTCTAATGCCCCCCCCCCCGTTAGTTGATATAAATGGGATTTTCATGCAGAATTAAGTTTTCATTCAAAATTTAGATTAGGATCATTCTGATGAGGCGATTCAGTGACTGTTATTAGTTGTTCATTGAATAAGTATAAATAGGGGGAACAGGGGTTCTAATCCCCCCCCCCCCGTTAGTTGATATAAATGGGATTTTCATGCAGAATTAAGTTTTCGTTCAAAATTTAGATTAGGATCATTCTGATGAGGCGATTCCGTGACTGTTATTAGGTGTTCATTGAATAAGTATAAATAGGGGGAACAGGGGCTCTAATCCCCCCCCCGTTAGTTGATATAAATGGGATTTTCATGCAGAATTAATTTTCGTTCAAAATTTAGATTAGGATCATTCTGATGAGGCGATTCCGTGACTGTTATTAGGTGTTCATTGAATAAGTATAAATAAGGGGAACAGGGGTTCTAATGTCCCCCCCCCTTAATTTATATAAATGGGTTTTTCAAGCAGAATTTTCAGATTTCGTTCAAATCTCTGAATAGTTTTGGAAGTTTAATGGTTAAGAATAAAAGAGGGGGATAACTCTTTTTAAATTATATAAATGCTAAATGGGTTTTTATTAAGAATTATCTAATTTGCTCTGAATTTTGGATATAGATTTTTTATATGATAAAGCATGTCTTTGATAGTATAGGAGGTTCAATGATTAAGTATAAAAAAAGAGAAAAGGGGAAAGCTGTTTCCCCTTCTTAATTTTTTTTTTTCGAACGGAATTAACCCTTGAAAATATAAAGCTTTAATGTGCAATTAGTATTTGTAGCCTGTGAGCTCAATGCCTTCAGTTTAACTGGGCAGTATTCTTTATTTAATTTCCCTGACTACTTTGAAATTCTCAGACTTTTCAGATTTTCCATGTCACCGAGAACCTTAGCCTATTTTTGTATATATATTGTTTCACTGATCACTATTAGACACGCAGGCGGCAGATCAGACAATCACCTCATCGAGTTCAAGGATGAAAATCTAGGGTTAGTTAGTTAAATCTCGATTCGCATATTAAAAAGCAATCGGTCTGCCAAGTCATACACTGTAAAAAATATGACTATTTTGCTGCATCGTCATGCACTCTTCCGCTTTTATAGAAAAAGACTACTTCAGGCTATCATAGAGCATTCTCATTGGCCAAAAGGCCAAAAGAGTGATATTCTATTATATTTTTTCATTTTTCGCCAAAATACGATTAAAATGCATCTTTTTTTTTTTTTTTTTTTTTTTTTTATAGACCTAATTGCATTTAATTTCACTGATGTACGACAGCAAGTATGATAACGAATGATTGCCATATAAATACCTCATATTTTTAGATTCGCTTAATAAAAACTTAATCAATGCCGGGAAATATTACAAATAAGAGGCATTTTATTACGTTCATCACGCAAAAGAATTTAAAATTTTTGAAAGGATAAAATGCTGCGGTGTTTTAAAGAAAAAGGCTTAACATTTTACAGCTTCACAAAATAGAATGATGTAGGCGCTCACATGTGTACTGCAAACGCCATCTTCATAGTGAGTAATACGGTGCAGTTTCAAAATAAAATTAAATGCTGTAACGTACCATATTTTCAAATATCTGCTATATTTTCAAGTTAAAATTCCAATTATCTTGAAAGTGAATCTTTACAATGACTTACCTGAAAAAAGAAATAAATAACATTAGTCTAAGAAATATAAATATTTAGGTCTTATTATTTTTTCATATCAATACACGAAAATCATTTTACAGATAAAGTGGTATTGGAACATTAAAAAAAAAAAAAATAAATAAATAAATGGAAACTTTAAACAGTCATATTCAATCATTTTGTTTCAAATAACTCTCCTCCCCCCCCCCAAAAAAAATAACAAAATTAACTAAAAATAAATAAACTGAAAGCAAAAATCTCTGATTCCTGTTGCAGTAATCGTTTTATATCAACAACTATGAGGTGACGTTTATAAAAAATTAAATTAAATAATGAAATAAGGGGAGTATTCAAATCTCACTGTTATTCTTAATAATATTACGCAGTTGTTAATAATGTTAACATTTTTAAACAAGACTGGCACTTACAACATGAAAAAATAATTTATTATACTTGCATCTTTTTCAACATCAATTTTATTTAATTGTTTATAAAATAGATTTAATTTTCTCTCGAGAAATTATATTGTAGGTTAGATTTTCGTTACACTAACAGATGAATGTTTCACAAAACAACTTCCGATAAAATAAAAAAATACAATACCTCTTGTTCTAACTGCATTCGATACGACATTATTTCGCCGCCATCTGTGGCAACATATTACCTTTCTGTCTTTCACAAAACAGGTGTTAGTGAAGGTATATCTCGGGAGATTTTCTGGATCGTAAGACAGCCATTATGGAAAAGTGGCCTTAGCGTTAAAACAAGGTCTGTCACACTTGACGCATGATTTTCATTCTCATATAGCATGAAACGACGCAAAAGCGTAATTCCGAAGTCTCATTCCGCGAGACATTTTGAGTCACAGAATAGAACGTAAAGAGCAAAAATTTATTTTTCTGAAAGGTATATCTTTTGAAATGTATGGCACAGACGAATACTATTTTCAGGAAAAATAAAAGGTTATCCATAATACACGCATAAAACAATATTGTTATTCCCAGTAAAGTTCTTTTGGGCCAAATGGTAAATTTTGTTGAGACAAATTTTTTTGTTGTTGTTGGATCAACAAACGGAAAAAAAAGTATTGTTGATTCACACTTTAAATACGGTTCAATAAGAATTTTGTTTAAAAGCAATATACAAGGTGTTCCTTTTTATTCTTACCTAATTGCTAATCTTACTTAAATGCTCTAACATATTAGTTCTAGAGTTATAGTACTAATGAACCCAGTGTTGAATTCAGACACTTTTCTCCGGGAGGGACTTCTGTGGCTCCGGGGGAGGACATTATAGAGTTCCAGGGGAGGGGGGTTGCAATTTTTGACCATTGAAAATACAAAATCTTAAATTTTCCGGGAGGAGGGACATTTCATTGCTCGGGAGGAAATGTCCTCCCCGGGCCACCTCCTGAATTCAACACTGAATGAACCCCATCAATGTGACTGACGCCACAGGCTAGGCTACTCAACTCAGCGTATCAACCGCAAATTGGATCCATACAAAGATCCTTGTGTATCTTTACAAAGATCCATATATACATCCCACAGAGTTTAGCGTATATTAGAAATGCAGTGTGCTTGCAATATGAAGGCAGTTATCACTTAAATCATTAGGCCCAAACAAAACATGAATGTGGGAAAAGGGCTGAATACATTGGATGGGGGAGACATTTTCAAACCGAGCCCCAAGTGTTTGGGCTTCATTGTGACCGGCGTTTATCTGTTTCAGAGTTGATTTTTAGCTTGCCGCCAAATCAACATATTTCCTCTCCCTCTTTCTCTGAACTCTATGATTTGTGTTGATCCAGTTTACTCAAATGTGGAGTCTAGTTGTTTGTGACGCAGGGGTGATTCTGAGTGAAAAAAAACATTCGGAAATTCACATCTCATTTTCGGAATTTGGCGGGGGAGGGGGGAGAAGAAGGGGGTTACCCCCTCCCCTCCCCTCGCGATCTACAGACGAAATCGGCGTTTTACCGCGATCTTCAGACAAAATGAGCGATTTACTGCGATATTTTAGCAAAATCGGCAATTTATTGCTATCGATTGTCGAAATCGGCGGTTTTTCTGCGATCTTTTGATGAAATCGGCGTTGTGTCGCGTTTTTTATTATGAAATCGGCGTTTTTTGGACAATCTTTAGACAAAATTTGCAGTTTTACGCGTTCTTTTCTCAAAACCGCGTTTTATCCCCGCGATCTTTTGACAAAATCGGCGTTTTTCCGTGATCTTTTGACGAAATCGGCCTTTTTTCAAAGGTTCTTTTGACAAAATATTTTTAAGCGATCTTTTATCGAAAACGGCGTTTTTTACCGCGATCTTTTATCGAAATCGGCGTTATATCCGCAATTTTTAGACGAAGTCGATGTTTTCCCGCGGTCTTCAGACGAAATCAGCGTTTTATTCCGTAAGTTACCCCCTCCCCACAGCGATTATCCGCGATCTTCAGATGAAATGAGCTATTTATCTGCGATATTTTAGCAAAATCGGAAATTTATTGCGATCATCTTTTGTCGAAATCGGCGTTGTTCCGTGTTTTCTTATTATGAAATCGGCGTTTTTTGGACGATCTTTAGACAAAATTTGCATTTTTACGCAATCTTTTCTCGAAAACGGCGTTTTATCCCCGCGATTTTTTGACGAAATCCGCCGAAATATTTTAAGCGATATTTTTACGAAATCGGAGTTTTTTTCCCGTGATCTTTTGATGAAATCTGTCTTCCCCCCCCCCCCCCCAATATTCTTTTGACAAAATATTTTTAAGCGATCTTTTATCGAAATCGGCGTTATGTCCGCAATCTTTAGACGAAATCGACGTTTTCCCGCGTTCTTAGTCGAAATTGTCGTTTTTTCCGCGATTCGAACAGGAAATTCGCGACTTTCAGAAACCTTTTTGACAAAGTTCGTTGACAAAAACATTGACGAAATCGTCGTTTTCCCACGAAATATTGACGAAATGTGTGCTTTTTCGACAATCCTTTCACGAAATTTGCATTTCTCCGCGATTGTTTTTTCCGAACGCAAAACCGTACAAGTTGGCAACTATACGGAACTGATAACCCAATTTCAAATTTTCGGAATTGGATGCCTTAAATTTTCGGAAATTTCGGACGAGAATCACCCCTGGTGACGTCATTAGTAATGGGTTTTATAGCAAAACTGCTTCAAGCGTTGTTATTCTTTTTCATATAAAAATCCATTAAAGTCAAATTAGTCATAAAAAAAAAGTTACGAATTAAAATTTATTTTTACACGATCTCTGACTAATAAATTATATTTAAAATTAGCGATAACTTACATTTAGAAAAACATTCATTGCATTATAACAAATAAAATTTTAAAAATTCCATTTCTGTATGATCAAAACTTGACGACGATACATTTTTTTTTTTTTTCAAGGTGTCACTAAAAAAGAGATTCTTGTCTTTTCGTTTTCATGATTTTTTTAAAATTTTTCAATGCGTATAACTTTCCCATAATAAATTTTATCATGATTTACAATGTGTTTTGTGAATTACTAACAAGGAAGGTCTCCATACTTCAACTAGGCTACTCAGCTGGGCAACTCAGATTTTTTTGAAAAAAAAATACTAATTAAACTACTCATGTGTGTAATAAAGGATCATTGAAAATTAGCGGTGGAATTACATTAGAAAACATGTAAAAAAATAAAATACTTCCGAATATTTGGCGTGAAAAGACGAAAGTGTCACACGATTTCGCAACGAGCACATTTCTCTGCTAAAAGCAAACGATTTTAATGCAACTGAAACCTTTTGGATTTTTAGAATCCGTAAATCACTTTAAGCATAAACAATGAGCGAGTTTAATATATTATATACATATATGTGACGATTTAAAAGTTAGGAGCCAGAGACATCAACGCCGGGTTTCCCTTTCACCGCAGAGAAGTCATGGCCACCGAGGAAGATAAATAAATAGATGTAGAGAATCCAAATAATTACTCATTGGCTGCTGTAAGTTCATTTATTTAATCCGTAACCATGAGAAAGGGAAAAGCTCCTTTTGCAAACTGTCTTTTACCGAAACATTCCATCATTATTTCAGCGAGCCGTACTCATCGAAGAAAAAACCCAAGAATCTTCCTTCTTAGCTCGAGGCTTCCCCTCTTAAATCTAAAAAGAAAATTCTAGAACATTCTGTAACCTCAAACCATCATTCTTTTATGTAAACAGAATTCTTGTCCAGCTTCGAGATTAAACACTTCATTCAGACGATATATTATTTAAAAAAAATATATTATTTAACCAATTTATAATCGACTCAGGATTTCTTAGGCAGACGATTTTTAGAGATGATTAATTTTAAGAGAAAAAGAAAAGAAATGAATTTATTAATATGCACACTATCAAAGGTTGACGGAGGAAAAATAAATAAATAGATAAAATAAAATAATGATATTTTTTTAAAGGTATGGTTTTGGGATAAATTTAATAAGACTTTCTTAAAAAGGGTTGATAAAAACATAGAAAAATGAATTTTATTTGGAATATTAAGAAATAAAAAATTAATTAAGAATATTTTTAGTTTAGAGCCATCTTTTTAAATTTACGCATACTGGAATAATGTTTTTTAAGGCAAATTAAGAATTTATATCGTCTGCATAAAGATTAACAGATTAGATTTAGAAACAAGATTTTAATTTAATAATTTGAAGTAAGTACGGAACATTATTATAAGAAAATTAAGATAGTATAAAGGTTAGTTTTGGCGAAAAAAATTTTAAATTTGTAATATATATATATATATATATATATATATTAAATTGCATGTATATATATTATTTGTTGCTGTAGTTATTTAATTTACCTCTGAAAAAAATATTTCCATATATAAAAAATTCTTATTCAATAAAATTACTTTCATTACATTTAAGCGTATTGAAAAATAAAAGCCAGGTTTCCATAGCAACAAAATCGAATTGACAAAGCTCAACTGGACTTTGAACGTGAAGCAATTTTTATTAATTTAAATTTGAATTTCGTTTTAAATCTCAAATTTTGATGATTAAATTTGAATATAAATACATATAAATATTAATATAACGAAATTATACTTAAAGGAAACTAAATCTGGCAAAAGAAAATATATTTAATTTATCTAAACACGCTGAACATGAAACTTTTTTCCTTTAAAATGCATTTGACATGAAAACATTTTTTGAATTTGTTTTCATCGCCAACCGATGATAAATCGCCAAATAACGAAATTTTCATTATTTTTTTACGGACAGGGTTCTGAGGTTCTGCCGAATTTTTTTTATAAACGTATATATCCTCATGAGAAGAACATTCTGTAATTTTTTCAGATTTTTCGGAGTATGCCCGTATGGAGACCTTCCTTGTAACTATACTATGTGAAATATTTTAAGTAAAAATATTCGATAGACATATTGAGAAGATAAAAAGATTTTACCTCCTCCTCCTCCCCCCCCCCCCCCCATATCAAGAACTAATCATTATATTTTTCTGGTGTAGGTAATTTTGAACGCATATTCAGCGAAGAAAAAAAATGGTTTCCTGCGACAATTGCAATGTGAGAAATCGTGTGCGCAAGGCATATAAGGTGAACTCATTTATTAAAATACATATTAAATTTCAATTTAAATAAAAAATATTTTTTTTTTCAGATTTTTCAACTTTTTTTTTCAGGAAATTAACGGTTACTATGTATCTCTTTTAATGTGTGTTTAAAACTGTATAGACAAACATTAACCCGATGTGAACTTAAGCCATATATTAAGTTCACTTTTACATTTAATTTGATATTTTCAAAAGTACTTCAACTATTAAAAAAAAAAAAAAGAAAAAGAAAAAAACCCTACTCGTATTTGAAAAAGACACAAAATGGTTGGAAGAAAGCAGTTTACACTTTGAGGCAGCATAATATTTAATTCCATTACGAGCTGCAAAGAGAATCCGATGAGCTCAAATTGCGTGCACTGCGCATGATGAAAATTTGAATATCTTGCAAAAAACAATTTTGGATTCTATTCTCTGGAGTGTACAGGTTTGATTGAGATTTCAGAGCTTCCCTCATCACTTTTTTAAGTAAGCATTCTGTTGTGTGCGAAGTTTGAAATGAATGTTTCGTATCATTATATCGCGCTATACATTTTTTTAAATAAAAAATCGTTAAAAATAGAAATTTAATTTTCTTGTAGAAACTAAAAATAGTATTTTTGTTTTAATTGTATATAATATTTAAATAATTTTGCCATAAAAAAATATGTATGATGTTTTGCTCCATTTGCAAAAGATGATACAGGTGTAGCTAAGACCAAATGAGAAGTTGAGATGTATTTATAATGTTATAGAGTAATTAACATACTTTTAACAGCAAACGTCTGACAATTGCAGTCATGTTTTTTATTTAAATTTCTGGAATATGTATATTTTTTTATTTCTATTAAAATGCAAAAGCCGAACTGTAGCAAATATATTTTGCAGATGATATTTAAACGATTAAAGTCTTATTTCATCGTTAGTTGTAATATAATTTTTATCATTTTAAGAATGTTACTGTTACAATATACATCTTTTTTTTTTTCTTTTAAGTAAAGATATATGTGAATGCAAGAAAAGTTTGGTAAGATTAAAGATTTGATTTATCATACAGAATGCGAAACAGAAAAGGTATATGTACGTGAGATTTTAACAAAATTCTGGTACAGTGAAATTTGTGTTTCTTACAATTGAAGTGTACTTTTATCGTATATTTTTAGTACAGAATATGAAAGAAATATTCAAACATAAAACTTGTAGTGTGGGACATATGTTAAATCGCACATAATTTTTAACAGCAAATAATAAAAATACACAAAAGTGCTATATCATGCATCATTTTTAGTAATCACACAATAATGGATTGACAAATGTAATAAAACTTTCGTAAAATTGAAGATTTACTGCAATATAGATCGCTAAAAAATTCCTTCCAATATTAAAAATAAAGGTTCAGGTATTTCCAAAGCAAAATAGAAAACATAAAATCCTAGCAGTATTTTATATGGAAATAATTAAAGACAAATTTCTGGAAGATGGTACCAAAGGAGTAAATTTTGGGACCCACTGGTGTAACACAAAAGTCTGTCATATTATAAAATAGCGAATTTTCTACATGAATAATAAACTGCAAAAGAAATCAATTCCGAGGGAGGTGTGTATATGTGTGCGTAAAAGAGAGACGGAGAATAATAAAGTGTTGGATACTAGGAATTAGGAATTGAATAGAAGTGACAACCCTTATTTTGAGAAAAATTTCTTTTTGAACAATTTCATCTTATCATCTGCGTAGCACTGGCTAAAACAAACGATGAAATAAACAAAAAGTTTATACATTGCTTTAAAAATGCATAAAAATGAATCACAAATAAAAGAAAACGTGAAGAGAAAATACTATAAACAGCTATCGGTGAGAGAACAATTAAAGTGTTGAATACTAGGAATTAAAAATGGATAGAAAGGACAACCCTTATTCTTAAGAAAAAAAAAATTCTTTTGGAACAATTTCATCTCATCATCTATGTAGCATTGAGTAAAACAAACAATTAAATAAACAAAAGTTAAAATATTGCTTTCAAAAATGCGTAAAAGTAAATCACAAATAAAAGCGAATGCAAATAACAAAACACGCTAAACAGCTATCGTACAAAGAAAAGCAAATGTTGGATAGTAGGAATTAGGAATCGAACAAAAGCGGGAACTCTTATTTTGAGAAAAATTTCTTTTTGAATAATTTCATCTCATCATCTAGGTATCACGGACTAAACAAACAATAAAATGAACAAAAATCAAAATAATGCTATAAAAAAAGGGAAAATAACAGCAACGTAGAAGTGAATCACAAATAAAAGCGAATATAAAGACCAAAATACGCTAAATAGCTACCAGAGAGAGAGCAATAAAGTGTTGGATACTAGGAATCAGGAATCGAATAGAAGCGGCAACACTTATTTGGAGACATTTTTTTTTTTTTTTTTTTTAATTCCATTTTCAAGCAATTTCATATCATTATATATGTGGCGCTGACTAAAACAAACACTAAAATAAACAAAAGTCAAAATAATGTTTTTTAAAAAAATGCACAAAAATAAATCACAAATAAAAACAAATGTGAAGAACAAAATATGCTACTACGATACGAGAATGATTGACTATACAGAAAGGGGAAAAATAAATAAATAAAAAATAAAAACATCTAACGAGAAATGACATCTGTGTTGCAGCAAATCTCAGGGGTTATGAGGGTGAAGAAAATAAGGTAAAGAAGGAGAAAGATCGTAAAAGGAAAAAAAGAAAGAAAAGAAAAGAGAAAGGTAAGGGGCATAATCAACTGTTCATTTACCGTGTTTGGTACAAGTTGCAGATGGGGATTTTTTGCTTCTTTTTTTTTTCGCTTTCTTATTTTCTCCCCTCATTTTTCCCCCTGCAGGGCTCCACCTGGTTACTTTTTCTTCTATGGGAATCACGACCTTCAGTAACAGGGATAAGGTGCGTGATGGGAATGGGGAAAAGGTACAAACTGCGTTCTACAGTTTAGTAGCCTTATCCCCCCTCTCCCTCACCGAAATTATTGTGATTAACGGTAAAAGTGATTTATTAAGGAATATTAGTGAATGAGTAGAATAATGAACAGGGATAAAATTCGAGCTGCAGTGAGGGAAAAGTGATACAAATCGCGATGTGACAGAAACTGCTAAACGAAATGAAATGAAGAATAATGAAAAGGTGGGTGGGGCGGATAGACGCGTGACATGTTTGCGTAATTTGATACAAGCTTTAAGCACTTTTCTTTTTATTACAAGCTTACAATTGAGAAATAAACAATGTAAGTGGTATGAGTAGTATTTCAGTAATAATTATACTATTATTATAGCATTGAAAATAAAAGGATTACAAGAGATTATTATTTTTTATGCGTATAAACATATGTGCCAACCGCTAACTAATTTTCCGTAATAAGTGGGTTGATTTGAACCAGGTTTAATGTGTTTCGAACCGGATTTTTTTTAAAGAAATGAAAATAAATAGTTCCATGTAGAATCCTGGAATTAAATAAAGATTCACCAAATAAATTATTTTGTTCGAAAAGTCGGTAAGAACACCTTTCTTCTTTTTCATAATTTTGCGATTGAGAAATATACAATATATAAGTAGTATGATTAGTATTTCCATAATAATTATGTTAATATTATAGTATTGAAAGTAAAGGGATTACAAGAGAATATTACTTTTTATGTATGTAAGGTACCCTGGGGTAATAACGCCACGTTAAGGTTCTACCAATTTTCACGGCTTAGTTTTAGATTGTATTTTTCAAACAAATATAGGATCTGATACAGCAACTCATTGACTATCTATATAAAATAAAATAATTTAACATATATGTATTCATAAAATGTAATGGCGATTTTTCTTGACTAATGCTATTTGGCGTTATTACCCACCTACCTATATGGGTAATAACGCCATGCAAACAAAACTATGAAATGAGATGAAATAATTGCATGTAGATAGCCCAATTCTAAAAATACAAACTCTGCAAACTTAGAAATTGACAAATTGCATTCTAAGCTATTGAAAATGTTCAATTTTTGTGAAAGTATAAGAAAAATAAAGGTATGGTGTGGGAGGGGTGGGGATGAGGCAAAAGAATATCAGACCGTAAGCTTCTTTTTGCTTAAAAAGGACCGCTTAAATAGAAATATGAGAAACATTGCACAGTTTTAACTGTGTTTATTTGAATCAGTATTTAGGATGTAGCTCGGCCACTGTAGGGAATCAACCGGGGTATTAATGTCAAGGATTGGCGTTATTATCCCGATATAGTTATTGCGCAGTACATTTTAAATTACAAATTATCTCGAGAAGATATCCAAAATCTTCAACAACATTTTAAAAGTACATGAAATGCACTACAAATTTATGTAATTAACAAAGCATTTCCGGATAAAAAGATAGTCTTCACATCACAAAACGTATGTCGCAAATTTTAGATCAAGCGTTAATTTTAGTTGTTTGTAAAAACAATAAGACCTAAAAATGAAACAAATTAACTTGAAGCTGTTTTTTGCGATTTATATGACAATATGACTCAAAACCCTTTTGCGCAGAGCACATGGGTGTCATTTACCTGATTATTTCATAATTATGCAAAGTATAAGCACTTGGCGTTATTACCCCAGGGTACCTTAGATTCAATAACAAGTAGAAATCCCTTTCTTCTAAAAAAATACACGAATAAAAATGAGAAATAAGATATTATAAATAAGGTACCCGGTTAAAAAAAAAAAAACAATAAAATTATGTGATAATATTTAAGTTAAAAATAATTTAGTAATCAAAGCAAGAAATTCATAACTGTGAGTAATTTAGAATTATAGTACGATGATTTTTTTCAGATAGAATCTCTAGCTTTGTTACGAAATAGAAGCAACAAATTTCTTAGTACTGCAGCTGTTCTTTCAGAATCATGACTGGAAATTTTAAAACGACAGGTGGTTTGTATTTTCTTCAGGATTGTTCATCTGGGATTTGAAAATGTGTCCGTTGATTAAAAAAAGAAGATTTTTTTTTTTAAATTTATTTATTATTTTTTTAAAGATTCATACTTTTTAGTGATTGATAATTTATGTTCTGCTTTCGTGTTTCACTGTTTTGAAATGGTTTCTTGATATTTTTAAATTTTTCTTTAATTTCTTAAATCTAATTAAATTTTAATATATATATATATATATATATATATATATATATATATATATATATATATATAAACATATGTTGCGGCCAATACCCGGAGCCTGGCCAATTCTAGAACTGGCCGGCCAAAACCCGACCTGGCCAAGCTTCCTGGCCAAAACCCGAAATACATGAAATGAATACCGTATTTCGGGTTTTGGCCGGCCAATTCGCGAACTGGCTGGGAAGCCTTGGCCAACAACCGAACTATGATGCATAGGTTCTAATTTTTTTGTAATTAAGATAATGTAACATTAAAATGTACAGTAGAAAAGATTCCCATTGATTATATTGAAACGAAATATTTTTGTGTACCCAACTAAATTAACCAAAAAAAGTACACAATTCTCCTTCAATATCGAAATTAATTGATAAACCAAATACGATGAAAAATACACATTAACCGGAAACTTTACTCGAGTTGGATCATGGACAGGCTGACGTCTAGACCATTTGAATTCATAGACACTTTCAACTATGTTAGAAAGAATTGAGCCGAGTGCTTATATCTATTTCGCGAATTGGCCAATCGCCTCTGGCCAGTTCGCGAATTGGCCAATTGCATCTGGCCAGTTTGCGAATTGGCTGGCCAATTCTAGAATTGGCCAGCCATTTTTTAAAGTTGCTGGCCAATTCGGGAATTGGCCGGCCAGTTCTAGAATTGGCCAATTTCGGGTATTGGCTGCAACATATGTTTATATATATATATATATATACACATATATATAACCCAGAAAAAATACAAAAAGGAAGTAGATAAAATGTCTGATTACTAAATTTTGCAACTTCATCCCCCCCCCCCCCCGCCTTCATTATCTTTAAAAGCTTTCTTTGTATTTTTACATCAATCCAGAGAATATCCAAAATTGCTTTAAACAAGGTGGAATTCTCTCATTAGGAGGTAATAACTCAACATACATTACTTTCAGAATTTCATTTGTTTTACACTTAAATAAAAGAAAATGTCTAAATTATTATTTTCATTCAGTGTTTTTAAGAAATATTAATTTTTACAAAAATTAAAAATTTGGAAAAAAATGTAACTTTTTTATAATATATATATATATATATATATTCATATTAGCTGAATCCCAATTAAAGTAAAACATTTAAAAATATTTATGTTCCAAATTTGAAGCATTTATCTTTAACGATTCTTGATTTGTAACTATTTAAATTCAAAAAATTGTGGGAAAAAAAATACATTATGTAAAAAATCGCATTTTTACAAAAAGTTATTTCATGACAACCAATTGCTTGAAAGCTAGATTTTAAAAGCAAACCAAAACGAAAAAAATAATATTTCCACTTTTTTTTTTTTCCTATTTAATCAGAAACATGATTTAAATGTTATTTTAAACATTAAAAAAAAAAAAAAAAAAAAAAAAAAAAAACAGAAAATTTTTAATGTAACAAAATTTTCTAGGAAAATTTGAAGATTTTTGTGTCTTGGACTTCCTTAAAGGGTTAATAAATATTTAAAAAAAAAAAAAAAAAAAAAAAATCCAAAACTAACAGACTTTAACAAAATTATGAGGTAATATTCAAATTTCAAAACATTTAATTCTGAATTCCTCACTTTAGGTGATTACTTCTTGCGTGTTCCCTCTCCAAACTTTCATTAGAAATTAAATGAACCAGTGTTTAAAATATTTCCTAACAGAAAGAAATTTTTATATTTTTCATCCCCGGGAAATGGAATTAGCTTTTAAAATCGCGGAACTTGAAGATTAGTTGACTTCATCCGCAAACATTTAAACGAATTTTCGGAATTCGTCTTGATTTTAAAGGCTCGTAAATTTAACACTACTTTCTAGGAAGTGAGTCCTTAACTTTAAAAGGGCTGCGTATTTTTATTTATTTATCTATTTATTTTACATTTTTAAGGCGTGTATCCTAAAATATTTCTTTTCGATACATTTTTTTAATTTATTTTTTGACGAACTAAACATTTGTACAGTTTGATAGATTAAATAAGATTATTTTCATGCATTTTATCAGTTATTAACCCTTAACTACTGTGACGTAATTTAACTATTGTGGGCAGTGCCGATTGACATCAGCATAAAAATCTAGATTAATTCATAGGCATGGCTGCTAACATCATCTGCTTTTTTGTACTTCAAAAAAAAAAAAAAAAAAAAAAAAAATATATATATATATATATATATATATATATATATATATAGTAAATTTTATAACTTTAAATCGCCAGAATGCGTTGATTAAATTATGCAAAAATTTCAGTTAATTTTTTCTAGTCAAAAAAGTTGGAAGAATCGGCAGCTATGCTCATAGGATAATGTTTTTGTACTAAACTTTATGTATAGGATTTTTATAATTAAAATCACCTATTCTTATAACACCCAAGGCTCCAAACGAAACCAAATATAAAGGAAGAGTTTTCATTTTTCAATAATTTTGTTTATTTTTGAAAATTGTTGACGAAGAACGAAATGATTGCGAACAACAATAGGAACTGCACTAGAGTATATGGTTTAAGCCTACAGGTAACTGATATAGAGACATTGATGGCTGAAGAAGCAGATGAACTATTGTTGTTTGCCTATGACCTCTAACCATATCCTCAACATTCCGCACTGCTTCTTCTGTCGCAATCTCAGCAGGAAGACCACTTCTTTCTTCGTCAACAGCTTTTGAACACCCCTGCTCTTCTTGAACAACTGTTGTCTCATAAATTCGAAATTAACATCCTAGAGTTGGATAATGCTGCCAACTATGGCCATATTTGGAAACAGATTACTACTAATTTCTGACTTCTCATATCGGTTTGTGACTTATTTACTGAGTTTCCCCCGAAAAATTTTACAAGTTTCTATAATTAAACTGAAAATTATAAATTCAAAATTGCAAAAAGTTATTATTAGATTTAACTTTTAAAAAAGCACTCCAAAATCTGAGAAACTACACCTAAACTTATTTCCATGTTTCATAATAGCCAGCTGGGTATTATATATACATCAGCTCATATATTAGACAAAAGTGTCACTGTCGAAAGGTTTTAAAAAAACACACTGAATTTACTACAACAAAGAGTTTGAATTTAAAAAAGGATTGCTTCTCCAACATATTTAATACTAAATCAAGAAAATATATATGTTCGTGTTATTAAACTTGTATAATCAGAAACACGATATTTCCATTTTAAACATCAATCTCCATTTATGCATACACTTTTTCCTGTAGTTGAATGCGTGTGGCTTTTATAAAACGCGATCAAATTCTCGTAACAAAAACTGCACAAAAAATATTCAAGCAAAAACTAGGAATAATTTAATATCACAAAAATTCTTGTGCAGAGTGTGATGGATTACGAGACATGTTTGTCTTTTTTTCTTTGGGCCATCTGAAAAGAGGAAAGGATATTTCTAAGCATTAATCATCGACCGAAATAAGTTTTTAAAAACGAAACCGAATTTTGGTAAACTTCCTATTTTCGGCCAAAAACGAAAATGTCCATAAAATTTTCTTGAAAGTAATTAATACATATATAGATATAGATAATTAATTAACTATACATTAAGTGTAACCCAAGTTGGCTGTCTGTGTCTCAGACCAAAACTTTGTTTTCATATAAATAAAAATGTAACAAATTCATCAAGGACACAGAATGATTTTCTAATTATACGAATTTCATCTAATTTAAAAATGCTTTTGATATAAATATCACGATTTATTTTTTATAATGATTTTTGAAAATAATGATCACCTGTTTTCTCAAAGAATATTTGAAACACTTGTGCAGTTTCAAACTAAAATTTTTCTGTTACTGTTAGGTTTACAGCTTTCAAAGAGCACGTAAAAATCGTCTTTAAATTTCGGTTATATAGGCATTGCATGTTTTTTAATTTGCACTCACGTCTTAAGCCAGTCATGACTGATAATTAAAAACAGTGAAGCTCATAGCAATGAACGAAAACGAAAACGAACTTTCGGTCGATCTGTAATTAATATATGCACTGCATTTCAATATTTCAACATCTATTCTAAAATGACATTTCCCTTTCTTTCAAAAATTCTAATTTTCGAATCTACAATTTACCAGAAACGAAGATGATGCCAATAATCATGGAAATATTCACGTAAACTTTGAATTTGAAATTAGAAAGAAGGGTCGACATAGAATAATGTTGTATATGCATTTGTAAATATTCGAAGACATTTTCCTTGCAATCCAAGCATAAAGCAGCAGAAAATTAAATGTTATTTTATGTTCGGTTAGTTCAGTTACTATCATCAAAGGAATGTCTTGTTTGCTATCAGAACATGTTGGTGTTTCTATATTTTTGTTTGATTATCGCTTTAGAGAATGTATGCTTAAATGTGCGTAAGTTATATAATTTCTATCATATAACGATTCTATACTTGATTGCCTTGCGAAATTCCTGCAAAGAATTTTTTTAAGTTTTTCGCCAAAGATCGAAAAAAATCTAAATTTCTATGTGAAACATTTAAAAAAAAAAATTAAACCACGTGTACTATCAAACATTAAATATTCGGAAAAAATATTATCAAGAAATGTTGTAAACACATTTGCCAATAAGTGGACGAAAATTTTCTGGCGATGCAAGCGTAACGCATGAGAAAATTAAACACTATTTTATGTTCTGTTAGTTCAATGCTCAATGCTGTCATCAAACGATTCTCTTGTTTGCTATCAGAACATGCTTGTGATTTTTTTGTTGATTATAGCTTTAGAGAATTTTTGCTTAAGGTGTCTAAAATAGATTTTTTCTGTCGTATAATGATCCTATACTTGATTGCCTTGTAAAGGATATTTTTTATTCATTTTACCAAAGGTTAGGGAGGAATGCTAATTTCTATGTGAAGCATTAAAAAAAGTTTGAAAACTACATCGATAAATACTCTGCAAAATATTAGCTAGAAAATGTTGTAAATACATTTGTAAATAATTCGAAAAAAATTTCCTTGCAATGCAACCGTAAAGAAAAAGAAAATTAAATTCTATTTTATGTTCGGTTAGTTAAATGCTGCCATCAAAAGATTTTTTTTCAATCAGAACGTGTTTGTATACTATTGTGTATCAGTGCTTTTAGAAAATTTTTGCTGAAATTGTCTAAAGCCCGATGGTTTTTATCATATAGTCATTGTATACTCAACTGCCTTGTGTAATTTTTGCAAAAAATTCCATGTCTTTTGCAAAAATCAAGAAAAATGTATAAAAATTACAAAATAAATAAATAAATAAAATAATAATAATAATAATAATAATAAAAATAAAATTATTTTGAAAAATATTATGTTGTGTTATTTATACAGTATACAGCTAAACAGAAAATTTTATCTGAACAAATAAATATAAAATATAAAACAAGAACTATTAAACTTGTTTAATTGGAAATATCGTTTTCACTTTTAATATCAGTCTCCATTTAAGTTTTTTCCTCACTGTACTTAAATGCGCATGCCTTTTACAAACGCAATCAAATTCTCGGGACAAAAGCAGTACATTAAATAACAAATAAACGAATATTTAAGAAAATACTAAGCATTATTTAATATAAAAAAAAGCCTTTGAAAGTATGGGAGAGTGATGGATTATCAGACCTGTTTGTCCTTTACTTTCATCTTCCAAAAAACGAAAAGATTTATTAGGCGCATTGCTTTTCATCACTTCCTTTCTCTTTTCTAAACCGACGTTTTCCCCAGCTTTAGAAAATTCTAATTTCGAAATCTTCAATTTATGAAAAAACGAAGAAGATGCCAAATAATCACGGAAATATTCTTGTAAACTCGGATTAGAAAGAAAAGATGACCGAATTGTTTCTTATATGAAATATTCTCTTCTCTGAAATAGCTTTGAAGGCATTTGTAAATAATTCGAAGACCTTTTCCTCGCAGTAAAATCGAAAGGAAGTTAAATGTTATTTTTTGTTCTATTTGCTCGATGCAGACGTAAAAGATATTGTTAGGTATATAATATCTGAAAGTGTTTGTTTGTTTTTGTTTGATAATCTTTTTTAGGGGAATTATACTTAAAGTAGCAGAACATTTCTATACATTATATAGTGTCTTGCTAAATTCTTGGAAAACATGTTTGTGCCAAGTAAAAGGTATAAATTTCAGTTTGAAGTATTATCATTATTATTATTAAAAAACTTAGTATATTAAAAATATTTTACGAGTATTGCATACACCGTCTTCCATTACTGAATAAATGTAATATACTTTACCAGTCCTGTGACCATGCATGGTGTATCGACAATTTATTTCCCCAAGAGAGAAAGAAAGGAAATTTTGAAAATTGAAAAGATTGAATTGTAAAGGAAAATTAAAAATTTAATATTTCCATACATTCAGTTTAAGAAACATAAATTGAAATGATTTGGTTTCATGAGTTTGTGTATTTTATGAGTTTTCCGATTACATATCTAGATTTAATTTTTACTCCCCCTTCCCCCCCTCAGACAGCATCAAAGGCTGTCTGATACATGATTTATAAGTAAAAAATTGCAGACAGAGATATCGACGATTTGCTCAGTGGTTAGAGCAACAGCCTAGTACGCTGTGGTCCCTGGCTCGATTCCTGGCTCTGACTAATTTTCTACTCCACTTGAGTTTATCTTTTTTATTGTATGTTTGCTTGTAGAGTATTTTTTATATTCCTTTAAGTAATTAAATGAAGGCGTTATTTAAGTATGTATACTTGTTTTAATATAGGGTAACATCACCCAGTAATTGGCACATTAAGGTTTTGTCTTTAAACTTACTTCTATTTCCATTACCAAGAAATAAAATATTTCCTTGCAAATATTTTTAAATCAAAGAGTGCATATCTGTGCATCTATTTTGCACACTAAAAGAAAAAATATTTGAAAAGGTATTTTTTATAAAAATGTATTTATAAAAAGTTGCTGTAATCACCAGTAATTGGCACTTAGACTTTTACACAATTAAAGTAACCCTTTTCAACTAAACAAAACTGTTGTCAATTAAAATTTAAAATATTCTTTAAATCAGATAATAATAAATTGATATTAATGCCTTTCTTAAGCCAGAGAAGAAGCATTTGCAACAAAAATGGCTAATTTGATACAATCCATAATTGTTTCTCTTTCCTAGGCACTATTGTCATCCAGTAGCATAAATCAAAGTTATAATTTGTAAAGTAAATGAGCATATAACTGGTATAGGTCTTGCATTTTTAAAAGTCTGGATATAAATCTTATTTTAGGACATTTTTGTAGGATGTGCCAATCACTGGTGCCTGCCAATTACTGGGGATGTTACCCTATATTGTGGACTGTTGGAATAGTAAAATTTATTAATCTTTGTCCTGTCATCAAGGTTGTCTGATAGATGGCTGATGACATCCCCTGGCATAGTTTATTAGTGAAAAATTGCTGATCCAGTTATTCCCTGTGGTCCCAGGTTTGATTCCTGGATCTGACTAATTTTTCACTACAATTGGTTTTACTGCATTTATTATACGCATGTCTGTAGAATATTTGTATATACAGTAGAACCCCGCAAATTCGGACCCCGTTAATCCGGATCTCCGTATAATCCGGATCGATTTGGTCATTTTTTTTAAAGTTTGAGAAGCTATTGGCTAATTTTCGTAATATTAACTTGTTTCAACGTCGTATTCTGAATTTAAAAAAACTTTTTCCTGCAATCTTTTCGGAAGAATTAAACAAAGTAAACATTTTTATTGACTATAAATATTCAATGAGTTTAACATAAAGGTGATTTTCTGTAAGAATGTTTTATTTTATTTCATTTTTTTCTAATTCTCCGGATAATCCGGATTTTCGATAATCCGGATTGGGTCTGGTCCCAATTAATCCGAATTATCGGGGTTTTACTGTACCTCTAGTATATCAGTGTATTGACATCTATGATTATGCATGAAATCTCAATTATTTTAAACCTTTTTTTTTTTTCATAACTTTAATAGTCAGAAAAATTTCTTTACGCGTGAGAAAATTGAACTTCAGTTGTAATTTTCTCTAAAAATATGAAGAAATCAGAGAAGATGGAGCGAAATGAAATTCCATTTCACTACTTCAAAACAATGAAACACGAAAACAGAATACACATCACAAAGAACTATTAAAACTTTAAAAGAACATAAGCTTTTTTTCTTCTTCTTTAATCAAGAAACATCATTTCAAATCATAGATGAACA
Organism: Maratus speculifer; assembly: GCA_964019185.1. Taxonomy (NCBI): domain Eukaryota; kingdom Metazoa; phylum Arthropoda; class Arachnida; order Araneae; family Salticidae; genus Maratus; species Maratus speculifer. Next base: position 199,982,953 of record OZ025294.1, on the reverse strand, counting down.
ATGGTAAAAAAAAAAAAAAAAAAAAAAAAAAAAAAAAAAAATAATAATAATAATAATAATAACAAAGCCACCCGTCATGTCAGAATTTCTGGTCGTGATTAAGAAGAACATCTGCAGATTTGTTGCTTTTATTTCGTTACGAAGCATGAGATTTCATCTGAAAAGTTCAAATATAATTTGACAACTGACTTAGAAGTGCAAGTCCTCTCACTTGGGTAATTAAATGATTCTAGACTTCAATGTAATCGCGTAATTTTATTTTGGTTGATTCATTTCGAGAAAATTAAGTATTTTTTTAAAGTGATATTTATCATATATATTTTACGAGCAATTGCTATTTGCATGTGTATGCAAATTTTATCTAAAAAATTGACTCTGACAGTTTTGGCTAAATTTTGTATCTTACCGTTTTGGGTTACAAGAAGACCATTGGGTTAAGTTACATGTTTCAGAAATTCGATTAGTGGGTCATTTTGGGGGGTCATTATGGTTTAATAAATTTCAACGGGAACTGAAATGCATTCAGCCGCTATGAAACAGTCATGAGATTGTTGAACAGCTGGCAGTAAGCGAAGTCGCATAATTCACAATATTTCGCCAAATTTGGAAAAATTCGGCAAAATTTATGTAATTTAGTGGGAAAATCAACTACTAAAACTACCAATGTCGAAACATATGCTAGGTGTCAAATAAAAAGAATGTCACCAGAGTTTTTCAAATTAGTCGCCAGATTCGATGTAAAAATGGATTTTCAGAATCTGAAGAAATTTTCTGTAAATTACCAATAGTAGCTGAGATCCATGATTCAACCAGATTCCATAGAAAGTTTTCAAAAACATTAAAAAAAAAAAAAAAAAAAAAAAAAAAAAAAAAAAAAAAATCAGGGTACATAAAACTTATTTGCAATTGCTAAGTGTTTCTTGCTTTTCGGAATCTGGAAATTGGTTCTGTTGAAGCTTTAAGTCTGCGAACTTGGACAGTGAATCTTGCGATCTGCAAAAAACTTAGAAGTCTATCGAAAGAAGTGAAGTTTGCGCCCGAATTTAGCGCTTGCTTAGCTAATTTTAACAACAATCCAAAATCTATATTAACCGAGCGTAACAAAAACGTATATTAACCGAGTAACCTCTGACGCATATCAGAGCTTAATATGCGTCAGAAGTCAGCTTCTTTATTTTTAGTAAATATTAGCCAGGGCTTAGAAATACAGCTCACTTAAGTCCACATGAACAGCTCTATATGCTGTATTTTGCTTGCTGATAAATAAAATTATTTTTTGCGAGTAAGATTTTCTGAAAATTGCCATCCCTCGATTATAAACGATTTTGGATATGTCCATTCATTAGATATTCATCAGTTACTCATTCGTATATATATGCAGATTGTTAAATTTTGTAAATAAGATACAAATATACTGTTAAGAAAGACGGGCTATCCGTTACGGTTGTTGATACTGCAAAATATTAAGGCTCCGATGTTTCTTTTCATCAAAATTAAACCCTAATGTTCAATTAAAGGAAAGTCCTCATTATTAAATACTTCTAAACTTGATTATAAACACGCTATTTTACTATGTTGGTTTTTTTAATTATTTTTTATTTATTTATTTATTTATTTATTTATTTATTGCACTTTTTGATTGACATACACTATATTACGACATCTAAAATGTAAAATTCGATACAATTTATTTCGTCAATATTTTATTACCAAATGTTACATTTTTATACATGCCGTGATTTGCTTTTACAACTTTTCTTAAAATTCAATATTGAGATTTTATTTATTTTTTAATAAGAATATTAGATTTTGGTTGCAATTTTCTTACAATTGCTGATAATTCTTGTTTTAAACAAAACAAAACAAAAAAAAAAAAAAAAAAAAAAAAACAGAATGATTGATATGAAAAGAATGAAGCAGTCAAAAAACGTAAACACATTTTCCTCTTTTTAATCAAATGTAACACCGTTTCAAATCATTGACGAAAAAAATAACAAAACTATCCGCCATTTTGAAAATTTCGAATCGTGATAACTGAGAACAAGCTGCAGAACACTGAGAGAATTGTTGCTTTTATTTCGCAATTGCCATGGGATTTCATCTGAACTGTTCAGTAGAAATTACCATTTAAGTTAAGGGTACGAATCTTTTTAAATTTTTCTTTGTTTCACATAAATTTGTTAACCTTAAATAGAATTGTGATACCATTTAGACTCCATCATAGTTGTAAACTTCCCGATTTTTTTAATACTAATATCTTTTTACAAAAATATATGTTTTATCCATAACCTACTTTCTGAAATTAAACAAGGCGATTATTTTTGTAAGAATTGACTGGTGGTAAAAAAAATCGGAAGGTTGGCATGTATTTTTCTACTCGCCCTCGAGTAATTTCTGCATGAATCAGTAAGATTCAGATTAAAAAAATTATATAGTGTTATTTTAATTGAAAATATATGTATATATTTATTTTAACTAAAAATATATGTATATATTTAATTAAAAATATATGTATATATTTATTTTAAAGAGTCACCAAATTTTCAATTGTGAAAAAAAAAAAAAAAAAAAAAATCACAATGGTATTTAAGTGCAAAGGTTGAATGATTTAACCCCTTCGCGAAGAACAACACATATATGTGCCATTTAACCCTTTAACAGACAATGTCCGCAAAAAAAGACACTTAAGCGTGCTAACACCAAGAATATTCAATTAAATTCTTACATAAATTATGGGAAATATAAGCAATTTTTTATAATAAATTTTGTTTATAAATTCCGGTGTCAGTTCATCATTTCATCATTTTACAAACAAAATTACTCAGCGCCGGAAAGGGTTAATGTGAAGGAAATATTTGAATTTGAATACCACTAATTTACGGCTAATTTAAGATGAATTAGCATTCTGAACAAACTTGTTTCATACCAGTAATTTAATATAAAAATTTCCCTTATCTAATGTCACATTTTCAGCGATTTGATAACTCAAACTTACAACGGGAAAAAGCTAGTACTGTAAAATTAAATAATAGGTGCTCATCGCGAAGAGGTAAAAAGATCATGATTTTATTGTTATTGTTGTTAATTATTAACTATAAATATATTACAGTGCCTAGAATGTCGATAAATTTAAATGCTTTGAGATTTAATTATAAAATAACACCCGAGAAGAAGAATAAGGTCCAGACATAAATTACCTATCACAAAAAAGTGTAAAATTTCAAAAGAACAAAACAACCTTTTCTTCCCTTTTTTCTAATCAAGTAACATCATTCCAAATCAGAAATGAACAGTGAAGAAGAAATAACAAAGTCACTCGCCATTTCAAAATTTTCAGTTGTGATTACGAAGAACATCTGCTGATTTGTTGCTTTTATTTCACAACGAAGCAAGAGATTTCATCTGAACAGTTCAGATATAAATTGACAATTGACTTACGGCTACGAATCTCTCGCTTAGATTTGGAACATATTATAACATACACATCTATCGTTTCTATGTAATTTTATGAGAAAATTTTAATCTCATAAATTTGCCGACTTTAGTCGGCAAATACTAGTGCCACCAAAATTCCATTTAGTGAAAATAACGTTCCAATATGATAAGCCAGAAGCATTTATTCAATTACAAATGTATATCATGCAATTTAAATGCATCAATAAACAATTTTAGAAAATTATTAGTTTATTCTAATTTCTAAAGTGTGAAAAATGCTTTAAATAGCTTTAGAAATGCTTGAATAATTCCTAAGGAGTGTTTTGGTAATATCAATTTAAACTAAGTTTATCAGTAAATTTTATTCTGCCTTCGATGGCTGTTGTGGAAAAGGATTTAATTTATCGAAATTATTGCAATGCTTAGCAACAAGTTCTATGTTTAAAACGAGTTTTAAGACTCGATATTTGTTTCTCTAAAATTCCACAATAACATACACATCTGCCGTTTCTATACAATTTTATATGAAAATTTTAATCTCATAAATTTGATGACTAAGTACTAGTGCCACCGAAATTCCATTTTGCGAAAATAACATTCCAATATGATAAGCCAGAAGCATCTATTCAACTACAAATGTATATTCTGCAATTTAAATGCATCAATAAAACTGAACAATTTTAGAAAATCATTAGTTTATGTCTAATTTCTAAAGTGTGAAAAATTCCCTAAATAGCTTTAGAAATGCTTGAATAAATCCTAAGAAAGAAGTGTTTTGGTAATATAAATTTAAACTAAGTTTGTCAGTAAACTTTATTCTGCCTTCGGTGACTGTTATGGAAAAGAATTCAATTTATCGAAATTATATTGCAATGCTTAACAAGAAATTCTATGTTTAAAATGATTGTTAAGGGAATTAAATTGTTTAGAAAAAATTAGCATACGCTGCATTATACTAATGTGCATTTTAATGAGCTAAAAGCATCAATTGAGATGCAATAATGTATTTTATAGCATACAAATAGATTTGATATATCTGGATATTTTTTTTTAATGGAGTATTTAATTTTATCATATTTGTCAAAAATGTTCTAAATAGCTTTGGGAATACTTGAGTAATTCTAAAAAAAGTTTTAGCAATAGATATAATTCCGGTTTATCTGTTAATTTTAAATTGCATTGATTGCAGCCCCAGAAAAAGGATTTCATTTTACTGACATTATTGCAGCAAATAACAAAAAATGTACTGACACTCTCTTGCAAATTAAAGAATGCACTTTTATAATAGCCTTATCATTATTCTTTAAAAGCTGCAGGACTAGAAGATTTATTGCTTTTATTGCATAAACGAAATAAAGGCATTTTGTCTGAGTAGTTCAGATATAAATTAATTGATTTACCGCTACGAATATCGCAGTTGGATTTGAAATGTATAATAGCTTCCATAACGAATCTATGGAATTTTACTGAAAAATTTTAATCTCTTAATATGATAAGTTTGTAGAATTTGTAAAATGAAAATTCCATTTTGTACACAACGAACGTTTCAATAGATAAACCAGATGCATCGGCTGAAATACAAATGCAGTTTCATACAATTTAAAGGTACCAGTATAAAAGAACAAATTTAAGAATTAATAATTCATCTATAATTTACAATGTGCGAAAAATGTCCTCAATAGCTTTATAAATACTTGAATAATTCTAAGAAAACTCGACAATAAATTAAAACCGGATTTTGACAGAACATTTTATTCTGATTCAATGAGTCACGTGGAAAAATAATTCAATTTACTGAAAGTATTGCACTGCTTAAGGGCGTATTTCGATTCAAACTGCTTGTTTTCCGATTTATTTTTGAATTCACTTTTGCTCTCAAACACATGAAACTCGCAGATTCTCTTATTTAGAAAGTGCACAAGGTGCCGTAAAGGTCAATTCTTTGATAAGTGTACAAAATATTGCAAAAAAAGCAATCAAAAACGGCAATTTGAACAGATTTTTCCGAAGTGGGAGATAAGGGAACGAAAAAAAGGGTTTTCCAGAGAAGTTAATTGCTTATAAATCAAATTCTAATGAATTGAGCGTAAAAAGACTTTACTCGGCACCTCATACGTCCCTTCAAGAATCCCCTCAGCAAGTTTCATGATTCTACTTTTAAAAATGTGTCTGGAATTGTATCGGAAAATTTCGAGCTGCTGAAAGTGGAAAAGCGTTTTTTCGAATACACCCTTAACAACAATTTCTCGATTTATATTACTTTTAAAGACAATATTGTTGATCGTGTGAATATATTAGTATGAATGGCTGTAAAACATTTCAATTGGAATTTTAATTGTTAACATATTTATGAAGAATGTTCCAAACAGTTTTGCGAAAACTTGAATGGTTATGAGAAATATTTTGGAAATACATTAAACCCTATTTGTCTGGAAATTTTAGACTGGATTGATGGCGGATATTGAAAAATAACTTATTGATATTATTAATGTGCTTCCAAAGCGTTCTAAAAATCTCGTATTTTAAAGATTTTCTTTTCGATCAATTATATGTTTAAAGCCAATTTAAATATGCTTCATTTTAAGATTTATTATTGCGAATTCATATACAATTACAAAGAATCTTACCCCCCCCCCCCCCAAAAAAAAAAAAAAAAAAAAATTACTTTTCAGATAACCACAGGAAATAATTGAAGACGAATAGTAAAAAACTAAAATTAAATGTAATATCACTTGCTTATAAGCAAGAAAAACAGCATTTGTGATTTTGTAAAAAGCGTTTTATTTTAAGAGTCTGTAAAGGGGCATGGCTAAATAAAACCTGTTCAGAGATCTTCTTTAATACATAGAATGCTTTTCAGAAAAGGTCAATAGCTCTCTACGAAATTATTAAAAATATACTTTGGTTTCAGATAGCATGTAATCATTAAGATAATTCTACGTAAAGGTTTACTTTAATGATCTAACTAAACTTAATGAGTATATAAATGAAGATAAATATAACAATTTGTTCATCAAAGCAATTTAAAATGCAAAATCATATTAGAAAGTTCAAGAATTGAATTTTCTAGAAAATGAATCCTGTTTTTTTTCTTTATTATTTCTGATTAGGAGGGTAGGTTCAATGACAAATTGTATTTAAAGGATTTTCTTTAACCATCTTGGTGTCGCTGTGAGTATTATAAGTTATATAAAAATAATAACAACAAAAGATCAATAAATAGAATTATTTAATATAAAAACAATGGTATTTTTACATGAAAGTATTTATTATACATCACTTACATATTATTTTTATCTGGATCTTAATGATTGATCAAGAAATCATATGGGGGCTTGAGGAGAGTTATCACAAGCGACTGTTTTTGTATTTCATCCCCACCATTATTTTTTTTTAAATCTTCAGTATATCTCCCTGTAAATACTATCTGATTACATATCTTTTTTTGTTGTCATTTACAGCCACTACTTAAAATAAAAATATTCGAAAATTTTTATATACCTTTCATCATAACGAATATTTCGAGAGTCCGAAAAAAATAGTTCCGGATAATCGAGGTTACTGATGTATAATAGGCTTCTTTCCATTATCACATACTAAGTACATACCAAATTTTAAGTCTATATCTCAATTTGCTTGGTAGACAGAGCGTTTATAAACTGACGGACAGGCACACACACACACAACAGACAGACAGACGGACGGCACATATATGTATATATATATATATTAATGTATTTTTCGGAATCCCCAGACTCTGGAACATGTAAATCCGTCAAAAAAAAAAGAAAAAAAAATCGATTTTCAAAATGATTGCAAGGTTTACCTATGCTACTTATGATCGATAAGTAAAAAGAAGTAAAATGTCTATAAAAATCTAAAACTGATAATTCACCCCTTTTATTCTATGAATCACAATATTTATGAAGAAATAAATGCCCGATTGAAGAAGAAGAAGAAAAAAAAAGTACAATTGCGAAAAACTCTTTCCCGGGAAAACCTTAAATGAAATATCTTTGATCTCTTAAAAGATAAAATTCTGTAATCTTTTTCTAGAAACACAAAAGGGAGAGAAGGAGTTCATATGTAATTATGAAACTTTCTGAAGAACAGGATTTAATTCTTTTTCACAGCTTTGGAATATAGGTCGTAAATATATGCCAGGGCTTTTGTTTGTTAACAAAACAAAACCGAAATGGAGGAAGAAGGAGAAAAAAAAATTCTCAAGATGCTAAGATATAGAAAAATTCACAGATATCCTTGGAAATTTCAATTAAGTTGAATTCGTGTCTTAAAAAAATAATAAATGTTAAGAAAAGAAGATTCATTTAGAATGATGATCTCACCATCTCAAATGAAGGATGATTCACAAATTAAGGAAGGTCATTGTTTATTTTGATGGAACATTATGTTTGAATTATCAGGTTATTTTATATCAGTGTATAGTTAGAAAATTTTTGAATATTTCCTTGAATTTTAGTTAATGTAACTGATATAAATGCATTGCGCACACGTGCCAAGTTTCAATAAAAGTTACCAATGACCAATGTTTGGAAGGCGTGTGAGGGGAGGAGGGGGGGGGGGGGTCGAGGTAAACTCAAATTTTCAAAAGTTTTAGTTTCGTTCATTTTTTTCGCAACCTTTAGACGAAATTCGTACGTTTTTGCGAAATTTAGACGAAATTCACGCCTTTTTTGCGATTTTTTGGCTAAAATTTATCGTTTTTCGAAATCTTTTGATTTAATGTGCACGTTTTTCACGATCTTTTGACTAAGTTTTCGCATTTATGAGAACCTTTGAGCGAATTTGCATTTTATACGCAAACCTTGGAGAAAAATCGCGGTGTGTTTACACGATCCTTTGCACCTTCGCTTAAAAGGCAAATACTTATCCAAGGAGCAAACATGTTACACAATATAAAAATATCATACTATATTAAAATTTATAAGTGGGTTGTTCTTTTATAGACACCCTGTATATGTGGACTAAAGTGCTATTTTCTGGACCCTTCATATTTTATTAGATATTTTTGTACAAAATATTTTTATAACCCAACACACAAGAAATTTATTTGTCGAATTTCATTTGTTGCAAAAACACACACACACATTTCACTTTGTTTCTTCCATTTTACTTTCAACTTCGCTTAAAAGGCAACTTACTTATCCAAGAAACAAACATGTTACACCATATAAAAAGGTCAAAGAAGTTTCTAATTAACTCCTTTACAATGTTTTCAAATGAAAAACCTAATTTCTAAAAATCGTGTTAATCCCTTCGTAACCTTGGTTATGTAAAGTAATAAAGTGTTTACAAGAGGGTAAATCCGATTAAAAATTATTTGAATGTATTATTGCATACACCGTATAAGTTCTTTTGCAATACGAGCGAAAAAAAGTAGAGACAGATAGTGAAAGATAAAAGGAAAGAAAATATGAGCAGGAAATGTTACGGTTGCAGTCAAGGATTAAATTTGTCGCAGGGTTTTGTCAAAACATTGAATTCAAACTAACAAATTGGAAACAGACAAAGAAAGAAAAGGGTGAAATTTTATTCTTTTTTAGTTTGAAAAAAAGTGAAATAAGTATATCTTTGTAAGCCGATTTGGATGACATTTATTGAGCATCACTGCAGAAGAAATGTTTGGCATTATAATTTTATGAATGATTTTTTATTGATTATGATACAGCTATTTTGTTTGAAAATGATTCGAATATTCTGTGATAAATGCAGAATGTATAAAATATGCTGAACAACTGAATAAAAATGATCCAAATGATAATTTTTAAGCGATAAAAGTTCAATCACTTGCCTTTCAAAGGCGACATGCAGTTTTTTAAAAGATATAAGAGCAAACTTTAAAAAATATAATAATAATAAATAGATAGATAAGGTGATTCAAAAACGCTTCATAGCAAAATGAAAACTTAATAAAAGAAATGAAAATAATTGTAGCTCTTTTGCGCTTTTAAAGATTGTTTAAAACTAAATATGTTACAATCTAAATAATAAAATTTTACATAAATTACCATAAAATCAAAGCAAATCACAATACGCATTTCGAGCTGGAAAGTAAAACAGCCCGTCATCAGCTACTGTAAAGTAGTGTTTATTCTAAGTCATTTTTGAAGGGTGCAGCACCCTGCCCTTTTTCCAATTTACAAAATGCACCCTGCCCTTTTTAAAAGTAATAAAGCAGGAAATTATTTAATCATGTTTGTAATTTAATTGTATTTTTAATTTTTATACCATAAAATCATTTTAAATTAATGTTACTTTATTTATCATAATGCAAATTATTTCCCCCATTTCCCCCCCCCCCCCCTTTAACTAAAGGCAATAATAAATTATCTTGCAAAAGTGCCCTTTTCTACTGCAGTAGTGCCTTTTTTAGCAAATACCATCCAGCCTTTTATCTTTCTAGAGTGAACATTATGTGAAGAAGTGTTCGTAAGAAGAACCAGTTCACACAGACACACACACATACAAAAAGAAAAAAAAAATGGTGTATAGTTGTGTATTTGTGTATGATGTACTGTTATTATGTAAAGCTTTATTTTTTTTATTGTAAATTATCGCCAGTTTTTAGTGCTGTTTCAATCAAGTATGTAGTACACTGCTTAAAATATTGTACCGGGTTGATTCAACTGCCAACTTGTGGTGCTTAGTAGCTGCAACCATATAATTGGTGAAATCTCGTTCCAAATTCGGAGCTCCAGTTTAACCACAGCTCTGGATGTTGGAACTAGAATTCACCAGCTGCTGCAGCACAATAAGTTGATTGTTGTTTAACCGAGCACTTTTTTTTTTTTTTTTTTTTTTTTTTTTTTTTTTGTATAAATAGCTTTTGTTCCGAAAAAAATGAATACCATCTTCAACAATGATATCTTGCGTTCAGAAAACATTAAGGTACACCTGGAAAATAGGAATGTAAGCACCATTTAATTCTAAATTAGTGCATTACATTCAAAAGATATTGTGCCTCGAAAAATGATATGTTGCATTCAGATTTTGAAAATTTTCTGTACCACTTTCATCCTGTCTAAGCTTCATGGTAATATGTAAACATAATAACTAAAAAATTGAGACTTTAATAATAAAAAAAATAATTAATAAAATTTGAATGATTATTTGCATCACTGCAGCTTACTAATTCTTGAAATATTTTTTTGAATTCTTACACAGGCATACACATAGATATAATTCTATAATTTTTATACAATGCCATATTTTTGTTGAAATGTTTCATTTCGAGCTAAATAAAGTTCCAAGAAATGAAGTTGAAATGGGGGAAAGGAAAATTCTTATTCATTACTAACTTCTGTAAAACCCACACTTTTGTTTTTAAATACATAAAACATTTAGAAACATCACCTCTCATTTTTAGAGAAACCAATCTTTAACAACTGTAAACTCACTATGAATGAAATTCACATATTTAGCAATTCCCTTGTTAACTTATATGAATAGTTTGGCTGCATACAATTAAAATTCGACAGAAAGATAATTTTTTTTCTATTTTACTTATATTTAGGAAATGCATTATCACATTTCTGAAAAGCAAATAATTATTGCTTTAAATGAAAGGTGAAGAAACAAACAGTTGAATAGAACTCATTTGGAAAAATGAATAAACTGTTCATTAGGGAAGGTCACATATTAGGAAAAGACATTGTTTCAATTCTAGAAAAGTTATTTAGAAAGAAGTCATTTAGAAATATGTCAGTAGCTGAAAATGAAAATGTTCTTGAATTCTTAAATAAGTGTGAACATCCACAGAATGAGTATTGTTTAGAATAATGCATGGATTCTCAAACCTCATACAGCGCATAAATAATCATAACTATTTATTTTTATCATTTTATCTAATTCCCAAAACTCATATAACATATGAAATATTACATATACATATTTTAGCATCTACATTTATAAACTGATTCACGATTTGTAAAGAATCATCATTAGAATTCAACTGCATTTAAGTGACAAAATTTATACTTAGATACCATTCATACAACTTTCAAGCAGTAAAATTTACAAATTAAACAAACAAATAAAAAACTCTTTATGTGTATATGCAAGCGAAATTTCAGCTTTCACTCTTTTAAACTAAAAATAACCTTATTTACTATTCAAAATAAAAATAGTATCATAAAAGCACGGCAACTTTGGTGTAAAATTATTGCGAGATACTATTTTGATATCAACAGCGAGCAAATATTTATTTAAGATTGTACGGAGATTTTCATTACACAAATACGAATTTTCTATTTTATCTAAGAATATATTCATTTCTGAAGACCTTTATAATGTGCACAAAATTGTAGTTAATAATTCATGCAAATAATGTTAATTTAAGATGTTTTTTGTAGATTGAGCTTTAAACTATAGAAAGTATGTAACTGAATTCAGATTTTTACATGAGAAACTATTTTATTTGGCTAACTTTATGGTGAATTATGTGTTCGCGAAAAGTTTAACATTATTATCTTGATTTTTTTTTCTTCTGATAACTATATTTTTTAGACGCTTATTTTTATCTATTTTACTTAAGCCAATGAAGGAAATTATTTTTCAGAAGTGTATAATTTATGATTTCTTAAATTCAAGTTGTAATAGCTTATAAAACTTGAATAGATAATAATAAAAATGTTTAAGAATAGAAACATACAAAAAGAAAAGGGGAAAACTATTATTCTTTTGAATCAATCCTTTTAACAGAATCTAATAATGATATACATACATGTTTTCCCCTTTATTAATACTGTGTTAGTAATATTGAATATGTACATTTCAATAAATCGTAATTTAAGCGAAATTTCATCTTATCTTTTTTTAAAAACACAAAATAAACAACAGTAATAAGTAACAGATTTAGTAGTCAAAATAAAAGTAGTATCATAAAAGCAAGGCAACTTTGGTGTGAAATTATCGCGAGATACTATTTTGATATCAACAGCGGGCAAATATTTATTTATGATTGTACGGAGATTTTCATTAGACAAATACGAATTTTGTTCTGCAGAAAAGATATTCATTTCTAAAGATGCGTGTAATGTGCACCATTCGAAAAATTTAGTAAATAATTCTTGCAAATAATGTTAATTTAAGATGTTTTTGGAGATTGAGTTTTAAACTATAGAAAGTATGTAATTGAATTCAGATTTTCACATGCGAAAATATTTTATTTGGCTAACTTCATTGTGCATTATGTATTCTCGAAAAGTTTAACATTATTATCTTGGGTTTTTTTATTTTTTATTTTTTTCTGGTAACCATGTTTTTTTAGACGTTTACTTTTATCTATTTTACTTAGGCCAATGAAGGAAATTATTTTTCAGAAGTGTATAATTTATGATTGCTTAAATTCAAGCTATAATGGCTTACAAAACTTGAATAGATAACAATAATAATGTTTAAGAATAGAAGCACATGAGAGAAAAAGAGGAAAACAATCACTCTTTTGAATATAAATCCTTTTAACAGAATCTAATAATGATACACATACATATTTTCCATTTATTAATACTGTGATAGTAACATTGAATGTGTACCTGTCAATAATTCCTAATTTAAACAAAATTTCTGCCTTTTTTTTTTTTTTTTTTTTTTTTTACTCAAAATAACCTTATGTACTATTCAAAATATAAATAATATCATAAAAGCACGGCAACTATGGTGTGAAATTATCGCGAAAGTTTATTTTTGATATCAACAGCGAGCAAATATTTATTTAAGATTGTACGGAGATTTTTCATTAGACAAATACGAATTTTCTTCTGCTTGACGATATTAATTTCTGAAGACTCATTTAATGAGCACCATTCGAAAATTGTAGTTAATTATTCTTGAGAAGGTTTTCGGAGGAGAGTGGGCTCCGTAAAGGAATTTTTGGTCCCGTTCTGGAACGCCAACTGCTTTCCAGTTTTCTATCCGGGAAAGGAATGTTAATTTAAGATGTTTTTGTAGATTAAGTTTTAAACTATAGAAAGTATGTAATTGAATTCAGATTTTCACATGCGAAACTATTTTATTGGGTGACCTTATAGTGCATTATGTGTTCTCGAAATGTTTAACATTATTATCTTCATTTTTCTTCATTTATTTTTTCTGGTAACCATATTCTTTTTTAGACGCTTATTTTTATATAGTTTACTTAAGCCTATAAAGGAAATTATTTCTCAAGAGTGTAGAATTTATGATTGCTTTAATTCAAGTTACAATGAATTACAAAACATGAACAGATAACAATAATAATATTTAAGAATAGAAGCACATACAAGAAAAGTGTAAAACTATCAGTTTTTTGAATCGTTCTTTTTAACAGAGTTTAATAATCACCAATAATGATACATGTATTTTCCCCACTTCATTAATACTGTGATACAACATTGAATGTGTACCTTTCAATAATTCATAATTTAAGCAAAATTTCAGCTTTTTTAAAAATTCAAAATAACCTTATTTACTATTTAAAATAAAAGTAGTATAATAAAAGCACGGCAACTTTGGTTTAAAATTATCGCGAGATACTAATTTCATATCAACAGCGAGCAAATATTTATTTAAGATTGTCCGGAGGTTTTCATTAGACAAATACAGGGGTCGGAGCATATAGGACAATTTTTATTATTTTGACCAGTACCTTTTATCATTGATCATCATTATATATTTCTGTTTCATATCTTTAAAAAAAGTCTCTTGAAAATTTTTGATAAAATATACTGGTGAGAACAATGAAATTTGTTCTATATGCTTCGACCCCTGCAAATACGAATTTTCTTCTCCAAGAAGATATTCATTTCTGAAGACGAATATAATGTGCACCATTCGAAAATTGTAGTTAATAATTCATGAGAGGGTTTTCGGAGGAGAGTGGCTCCCCTAAAGGAATTTTTGTTCCCGTTCTGGAACGCCAATTGCTTTCCAGTTTTCTATTCGGGAAAGGAATGTTAATTTAAGATGTTTTTGTAGATTAAGCTTTAAACTATAGAATAATTGAATTCAGATTCTCACATGCGAAACTATTTTATTAGGATACCTTTATTGCGCATTATGTGTTCCCGAAATGTTTAATGTTAATAGCTCCATTTGTTTTCCTTTTATTATTATTATTTTTTTTCTGGTAACTATATATTTTTTAGACGCTTACTTTTATCTGTTTTACTTAGGCCAATGAAAGAAATTATTTTTCAGGTTATTTTTATTTTTAATTTCTTTACGAAGTGTATAATTTATGATTGCTTACAATCAAGCTACAATGGCTTACAAAACTTGAATAGACAACAATAATAATGTTTAAGAATAGAAGTACATAACAGGAAAGGAAGAAAACTATCTTTTTTTTTATCGATCCTTTTAACAGTGTTTAATAATCATTAATAATTATATTATAAATATTTTTTTTCCTTTATTAATACTGTGATAGTAACATTGAATGCGTACCTTTCAATAATTCCTAATTTAAGCAAAATTTCTGATTTTTTTTTTTTTTTTTTTTTTTTTTTTTTTTTTTTTTTTTTAATTTTAACTTCAAAATAACTTTATTTACTAATCAAAATGTAAGTAGTATCATATAAGCACGGCAACTTTGGTGTAAAATTATCGCGAAATACTATTTGGATATCAACAGCGAGCAAATATTTATTTAAGATTGTCCGGAGATTTTCATTAGACAAATACGAATTTTCTTCTACAAGAAGATATTCATTTCTGACGACGCGTATAATGTGCACCATTCGAAAATTGTAATTAATAATTCATGAGAGGGTTTTCGGAGGAGAGTGGGCTCCCGAAAAGGAATTTTTGTTCCCGTTCTGGAACGCCAATTGCTTTCCAGTTTTCTATCCGGGAAAGGAATGTTAATTTAAGATGTTTTTGTAGATTAAGCTTTAAACTATTGTAAGTATGTAATTGAATTCAGATTTTCACATGCGAAAGTATTTTATTGGGCTACTTTTATTGTGTTCTCAAAATGTTTAACATTATTATCTTCATTTTTCTTTCTTTATTTTTTCTGGTAACCATATTTTTTTAGACGCTAATTTTTATATGGTTTACTTAGCCCAATAAAGGAAATTATTTTTCAGAAGTGCACAATTTATGAATTCTTACATTCAAGCTATTATGGCTGACAAAACCTGAGTAGTCATTTTTAAAAATAGAAGTAGATAACAGGAAAAGGGGAAAACTATCACTTTTTTGAATCGATCCTTTTAACAGAATCTAATAATGATATACATACATATTTTGCCCTTTATTAATATTGTGATAATAATATTGAATATGTACCTTTCAATAAATCATTATTTAAGCGAAATTTTAGCTTCTCTTTTTTAACAAAACTCAAAATAATCTTATTTACTATTCAGAATATAAGTAATATCATAAAAGCAAAGCAATTTTGGTGTAAAATTATCGCGAGAAATAATTTTTGATATCAACAGTGGGCAAATATTTATTTAAGATTGTACGGATATTTTCATTAGGCAAATACGAATTTTCTTCTGCAGAAAAGATATTCATTTCTGAAGACGCATATAATGTGCACCATTCGAAAATTGTAGTTAATAATTCATGAGAGGGTTTTCGGAGGGAGAGTGGATCCCATAAAGGAATTTTTGTTCCCGTTCTGGAACGCCAATTGCTTTCCAGTTTTCTATTCGGGAAAGGAATGTTAATTTAAGATGTTTTTGTAGATTAAGCTTTAAACTATAGAAAGTGTGTAATTGAATACAGATTTTCACATGCGAAACTATTTTATTGGGCTACCTTTATTGTGCATTACGTGTTCCCGAATTGTTTAATATTATGATCTTCTTTTTTGTTTTTATTTTTATTTTCTGGTAACCATATGTTTTTTAGACGCTTACTTTTATCTGTTTTACTTAGGCCAATGAAAGAAATTATTTCACAGGTTATTTTTATTTATTTGTTTTATTTATTTATTTATTTATTTTATTTTATTTACGAAGTGTATAACTTATGACTGCTTACATTCAAGCTATAATGATTTACAAAACTTGAATAGACAACAATAATAATGTATAAGAATAGAAGCACATTACAGGAAAGGAAGAAAACTATTACTTTTTTTAATAGACCTTTAAACAGAGTTTAATAATCACTAATAATGATATTATATATATTTTTTTCCCTTTATTAATACTGTGATAGTAACATTGAATGTGTACCTTTAAATAATTCCTAATTTAAGCAAAATCTCCATTTGTTTTTATTTGTTTTTATTTTTTCTTTAATGTTTACTTTTATTTGTTTTACACAACCTGAGAGATAATAATAATAATATTTTTAAGAATGGAAACACCCAAAAGAAAAATACTAAACTTATCACTCTTTTTAACGGTTTCTTTTAACAAAATCAAGTAAAAGTATACTTTTTCTATTTGTTAATAACATGATAGTAACATAGAATGTGCACCATTCAATAACTTATGTAGTAGATTTCGGATATATTTTGCCAATATAACGCTAATTGCTTTCCTGTTTTCTATGCGAGAAAGGAATGTTAATTAAAAATATTTTTATAAATTAAGCCTTAGAAAATATGTAATTGAAATAACATTTTCACATGCGAAGATATTTATATTGTTACATTATTTTATGGGGTTTTCATTTTTGCATGTGCATTTTCAAAATCTTTAAGATTAATATTTCTATTTCTTTCTGCTACCTATATGTATATTTTTTAATTCAAAATATAATCATTTACAGAACATGAACAGATAGAAAAATAACAATAATAATAATTATTATTAAGAATCGAAGAACATAAAATGAAAAGAGGAATAATATCACTCTTTTTAATCGATTCTTTTAACGGAATCTAAAAATGATATATTTTTTTCCCATTATCAATAGCGTGATCGTAATATTGAATGTAACCATTCAATAATTCACGAGAGATTTTTGGATGAGAGAGAATGGGCAAACGAAATTTTTATCTCACTCTGGAACGCCAATAACTTTCCATCTTTCTATTTGTTCAAAGAATGTTAATTTAAATATTTTTGGGGTAAGTATTAAAAAAAGAAAAAAAAATGTAAATATATATATATATATATATATTTTTTTTATAATATTTCTGTTTTACCTTTTTAATGATGTTCAGAACTGCTACGTTCAACAAGCGCAAAATGTTTTGACTCATTTACAAATTCATTTTTTAACAGAAAGATATACAATTTGAAGGCTTGATTATGGAAGCGATTTCGAATCGAAATTTCTTTTCCCTTTTCCCTATCGAGTTATAAGCGATTTCGATCACGCGAGCACGCATTTTCCTCCCTTTGTAAAACTGTTTTTACTACTTTATTCGGGAAATGAGGTTCAAAACGCCAACTTTGACCGTTTGTTCTGAAAAATAAAAAAGGCATCACAAAGTTGATTTTTTAAAATCTCAACAATTTTTTCAATATTAAGTGTTTTTAAAATTTCTAATACATTATTTTCAGAGTTTTTTTCTAGTAACTGTAATTTTTTATTTATTTATTTATTTTAAGTATTTATGAGTAAAATTATTTTTTAAGAGTGCGCAATTTCGTAATAGTTTAAATTCAAAATTTACACGCAAAGGTAAAACATTAAAAATTTATGAATGTGAGCATATATGAGAGCCGAGCAAAACAACCTTTCTTATCCAAAAGATATGAAAAATATACATCAGTGTTTTTAATTTTCTTATAGCAGAATCTAATAGTAGTCTTTTTAATTTATTGATAGTGCAATAACGATACTCAATGTGTATCATTCGGAAATTGCAATCAATAATTCACGAAAAGGTTTTACTCTTATTATAAAGAGATATTTTCGAGGAAAGAGCTTCTCCTAAGGAATTCTGTTTCTTTTCTAGAATGCCAATTGCTTTCCATTCGGGCAAGGAATGTTAATTTAAGATGTTTTTGCATATTAAGCTTTAAGATAAAAAAAAAAAAAAAAAAAAAAAAAAAGATTTTAGAAAGCATGTAATTGAATTTAGATTTTGCATACGAGAACTTTCGCAGTAATATTCATTTATTTTATTGGCTAATTTTTTAATAGTTTGTTCTCGGATCTTTCGACGCTATTACCAATTTTTTTTTTTTCTTCTAACCTGTTTTGAAAAATGTTGTTTTCGTGTGCATGAAGAAAAATATGTTTCCGGCGTAAATAATTTATTGTTAAATCGAAGTTGCAAAAGATAAAAAAACAAAATATCACATTTTGGAATGAAATCACAAATTAAAGGAAGTGAGTATTTTTATTCATCAAAAAACGAAAAGGATTACGTTTTTCAAACGAATTTTTAATCAAGATCTAAAAATTATATTTATCATTTTCTTTCTAAATAAATAGTATTAACTTTTTTTTTTTTCCAATCTGTTTAAGAAAAATGCTTTTCAGGGGTAAATAATTTATTGTTAAATCGAAACTAATAACTTGCAAAACGTGGAAAGGTAAAATATCACATTTAGGAATGCAATCACATATCAGAGGAAGAGAATATTTTTATTTATTCTCCCTCCTCCCCTCCCCCCCCCCCCAAAAAAAAAAAAAACAGCGAAAATATCATGCTTTTTAAACGATTTTTTAATAGAGATCCAAAAATTATATTTGTTGTTTTTTTCTAAATATACAACATTAACAGTTAATATTTTTGTTTTTTGATGAAAAATAACTAAAACCATATAAAAAAAAAATTCCATCAAGAGCGAAAATAAACCGTTTCTTCAGATATCTCTCTCTCTCTCTCTCTCACTTTTCATTTAATTCAACAATTTTAATTGATTCTTAAGACCTAGATGTCATTTGCATAAATAAAGCTTATACGGTAAAAATTTTCAAATACAGTAAGCGTTTTGTTAAATTCTCGAGAACTCTGCTATAAACAAATAAAATATTTAGGATACAACTGTATTTGATAATATTGTTCCTTATAATATAAATAGCATCTTAGTTAAGACGGGAATTACAAATTACCATATTCGAATTCTTACTTTTAATTAATAATTGCAATGCACATAGAATTAATATGTGCATGATAATGAGCATATCTTACATAACAGAAATCTTCTAGTGTCATTGTAAATTACAATTTTCCATATATTTAATAGTTTTCGAATGTTTACCATTTTTTTCCCAATAATCCAGCTTTTTATAATTTTGCTGTTTCTTTTTCTACAGTATTTTTTTCCTTCTATTGATTCTTTGCTTTATTTCTTTTTACATTCATTAGAATGCAAATTGTTGAAATAAATTTGTTTCCAAAACTTATTAAAGTAAATCATGTTCAAAAAATATTAAATCAAAAATTTTTTTTTAATCTTTCAAACATGAAATTAAACTTAAAATGGTGAACAATCACGGCCCAGCTTCTAAAATTTCAGGTGTATAACTAAATTAAATATACCGACTTTTTCCCTTTAAACACTAGATTCGAAATCAGGTATTCTTCTTTACTCCAATTTTAAAAAACTCCGATAGATTTAAAAAGCTCTCTGAAGCTTCTAGAACATTATTTTTGGCAAAATAAAAAATTCAAGTACTTTTTTTAAAAGTTAAAAGAACTTTCAGATTTACGGTGGACAAGCACATCCTATTATCTTTTCTTCGAATCAGGAAATTTTTGGAAACTAAAAGAAATCTTTTTTAGCGAAAGATTACGATAGAGCGGCTAATGGAGGAAGAGACTTAGAGAACTGAAATGAAAAGATGATTAGACGCTCATAAATGATATGAGGGATTTGTGGACACTTCATTCTTATGTGTCGTGAACTATCCTAATATTTTCAGTTACTGCTAGACGAACAGTGTTATTTTTAGTGACAATTTTGATTAACTCGGGACAAATAAATGTGGTTATTCCTTTGAAATAAAGAGATTGGGGGTGGGGGGATGTAAGAGTTCTATGTACGTACAAATAAAAAACACAGAAGTAATTTAGGAATTAAAACATCTTCCAGAACACTTTAACTTGTTAAAACACAGGATGCCAATCTAGAAATGTTCCAGTTAATAATAAATTTTAATAGTATTGATTTCAATTGTATAAAAGTTAAATTTTATACATTTAAATAATGAAGGAAAAGACTTAGAGAACCGAAATGAAAAGATGATTAGACGCTCATAAATGATACGAGGGATTTGTGGACACTTTATTCTTATGTGTAATGAACTATCCTTATGTTTTCACTTACTGCCTCAGGAACAATGTTATTTTTAGTAACAATTTTGATTATATTTTAGAGAAAAAAGTATTAAAACATACATTTTTGAGCTATAGCAAGATATAGCTATAAAATGGAATAAAAATAAAAACACAGCATAGCAGTGGTTTTTTTGGAATCAGTATCCAAGCAAAGCGTCATATCTGATATCATGACTGAAAGTGTTTATTGAAACACTTTCCAAAGCTCTGTAATTTGTTAAAATACAGGATGTCCATAATAAATGTTAAAGTTACTTATAAATTTTAATAGTATTGATTTTAATAGTATAAATATTATCTGAAAAATAATTTTTAATAATATAAATTTTAATATGGTTGTTCAGTATTGGTTCAAGGTCACAAATAAATAAGAACTCAAACGGATTTAGATAAGCGCATGCGCGAGCACTGCTTTGTTATTTACTCACTTGCAGCGTCTCATACGCAAAATGACGACGTGCATCTTGAGCGTAAAGCATTTTATGTTTTGCAATTTCCTAGGAGTGAACTAGAATTTCTGTTCAAAGTTTAATTGTATTCCCTAAAGCAACAAAAATATCCATTTATGATGTAAAATGTATCTTGTTTCTATGAGATGGTTATTGATTACATTTATAAAGAAAAATTTCAGCTTCAATATGAAATTGATTTGAAAAAACCCGGAAGTTTTGCAGCTATGCGTACATAAGTTTTTTCACAGTTTTATCATTAATTTACCACTAATATCAAACATATTGTACTTCTTTTCCCACCACTACAATATGATGATCACTGAATTACTTAAATAATAACACTTCTATTATAAGAACAGTTTTTTCTCTTTTTTTCCCTTTGTTTAACATGTAGCCAATTAACTATCTTTTAATTTCGGGGTATTTGTAACAAGGGAAAATTTCCTATACGACAATGGCAAGTTTCCTTGTTAATCTCTATCTTCAGATAATGATTCTTTAAGATGGAATCAAAACCATCTGTTGATCATTATTAGAGTTGTTGTAGCAGAAGAGGATGGTTTTGTCTACTTTCGGAACCCAATTAGTTAAATGGAAGCCTTAACAATCTTTTCCTTATTAAAGCGTGTTTTCTCAAGCTTTCTTTGTTATGATGGGGTGCAAGAGAGAAATTTTCAAATTGCACACGCAGCTGCTTTATTATAAAATTTCTGAATTTTCTACAAAATGTGGACTTTTAAGCAAAATAATCTTAAACGAAGATAATTATCTATATGCAGGATAGATAATTTTACATATCATTATACTTATAGAACATGATTTTGATTCATTTAAATTTACATAATATACTTTGAATTTGAAGGTGCATTCGTATCAGAACAAGTGTAGTTTTTAAATAAAAATGCATGAAATACATATTTATGTATGCATAATATATATTTATATAAAATCAAGAAGGGCCAGAATAAATTTAGCATGCAAAATATTTCAAGGCTTCATTATATATATATACATAAAAAACTTTTCTAATCGCCAAGAGTTTTATATTTTAGAGACAATTTTGATTATCTCGGAAAAAAATCCGGTTATTTCTTGAAAAAAAAAGACATAAAAAAATAATAAAATCTAAAATCTAAGAATTTCTATGTAAATACGAGTTAAAAAAAACAAAACAAACAATAGGCGTCGTAATTTAGTTTAAGAGTTAAAACACCTACCCGAATATCCTAATTTTATGTATAAAAAATTTAAAATATTTTGATACTTTTCCAATATTTTAAATTATATTTGATATTTTCAAAATAGTCAATTTATTAATCATTATAAATATTTTCGGTCTTTATATAAATAAGAAACTAAAACGTATGAAAATTTAATAAAACAATATTGTAAATGTCAACTTTTTTTTTTCTTTCCCCTTCACTCTTGCCATAAAATCAACTAACTGAAAACAGAAGCAAATGTAATTTATTTTTTACACATCAAAAAACAAACTATAGGATTTAAGAAACAATTTTAGCAACAAAATAATTTGTTTTCATTCAAAAATTCAAACATAAATATAAGTATTTCAGCTTTTTGATTCCCCAAACAATGTGAAGTTTAAATTGAACTGAACCAAGTACAGAAAAGATTATAAAGTTCTAAATAACCTATTGCCTAAATCAGGCAGTTTATCTTTCAGTAATTGTTTTAAATAAATATTGTCCCACATAAATATTTTCTTTCTATACAGGGTGAGTCATATATATCAAAACAATAGGCTATCTCCTTAAATATTGCCCCTAGACCCA
This sequence comes from Maratus speculifer, assembly GCA_964019185.1. Classification (NCBI taxonomy): domain Eukaryota; kingdom Metazoa; phylum Arthropoda; class Arachnida; order Araneae; family Salticidae; genus Maratus; species Maratus speculifer. Next base: position 199,960,067 of record OZ025294.1, on the reverse strand, counting down.
TACTTCCAATTGCAAAGTTTCATTAAAAAAGGTGAATTTTTTATAAGATAAATTGCAACTCCATGGGGGGTCTATTTTAAAAATTACGAAAATTAAATTTTTATAGGGCCCCCAGAGGATAAAACTTCCAATTAGAAAAATTTTCCTTATCCATTCCTGAATTGAACAAAAAAAAATTCATCTCAATATCTTCAAAACTCAGAGAGTTATGGCAATTTTAATAAATCGTGAGATTTCAAGGGATCAGACACAAATTGAAATGCGTGTAACTGAAGAAACAATGTTGCTGTAATGTGTCAAGAGAACATTTATTTTATTTATTTATTTATAGAGTAAGAATTTTGAATGTTTTGTGATGGTTAACCATATAATTTTTAAGCATTATAACATCATAAAACTTTTTAATAAAATATTTTTTTTTCAAAAAATTTAGAGTAAATTAAAATTGTTATAATTCAAAATATTATTTGTCGCGTTGAATTTTTTTCTATTAATTAAATGAAAATGTCTAAATTTCAATTTTGATTTAGAATTTTAAATGATATTAATTTTTTTAAATAAAAGTATTTAAAATAGCAATATAAAAAAGATGCAATTTTTTGTATCAAAATCGTATTTTTAAAAGTAAATTTTCTGAGGCGAAAACGTCTTTCGGCGCATTGGGCATTACTTTTTTTAGGGGGGGGGGGGTGTTAAAAAACTATTGAACTCGCTGGACTGTTACCATAACCGATGGTTATTGACTTATGTCAGTTTAAAAATGAGAAATACTGAAATAATAACATTTGGTGCAGAAAAGTGCATTTAATTTTAAACAAAGATGGACTCCTAATGTTTAAATGCTTCTAGGTGATTAACTCCGTCCAGTATAGTTTCGATTTCAGATTATGTTTAAGTTTTGCCATTTTTACCTTCTTTAATTACTGTTTAAATGCGTCAGTTGATTTAAACCTCATTTTTTATCACGTCGATTTCATTTTTTTTTCATTGGTTTGGCCCTGTCAACTTCATATTTTTCTTGTTAAAATTGCTATTGCACGATGCGTAAAAGGTGCCTCTAATTACGGGCGACACTAGGCGTATAATTCTGGAGATACAACTATTGCAGAAATCGCACAAAAGCCTGTACAGTAGGGCCACCAGTTAAGCGACTCACACCAAAAACTAATCAGCACCAATTTATATCAAGAACTAAGTAAATATAATTTTTTATTAAATTCCTTGGATTAGTTTTTAAGATAGAGCGTTCACAAAATTTATGTCATATACAGATACAGGAGCAGTGACTCACAGACAGACATTTTGTAAAAACATGTTTTTCAGTATCGCTGAGCCCTAAAACGTGTGAATCCGTCGAAAACCGAAATTCAAAATTTTCATGAATCCAAAACTTTCTTCTTGTAAACATAGAAGGAAGTAAAAGTAAGTTTTAAACAATCATAAATTTTGAAGCTGGATAGTCAAAAGTAGATTTTTGAAAATATTTCTGTGTAATTTATTAAAATATATTTCCAATGATTCCGTTAATAGAAGTATCATTATCGCTATTACTATTTTTACTAATCTTATTGCCTGCGGCAGTAAGTTTTTAAGACACTTTTAATGAGAGTTTAATTAATATCACTTAATTTAATAACACTTTTAATAAGTGTTTAATAAGACGATCCGGGCAATGGGTCGTGCCAGTTACGAGGCTGGCGCCAAGCTCGAAATATTGCAGGCATCTAGCATATTTCAAGGAAATTTAAAGCAAAAACCTATACGCTTTTATTTTATATCTAAAAGTTAAAGTATTGTTTTTGATCGACATTTAATAAATAGTAAATTTATGGTCGATCCCTAAAATATACTTCAAATGAACTGATATTGCTGCGCTCAGAGTTATCCTTAAGTCACGAATTTTGGAAAATTTGGATTTTAATAATTTGGATTATATTAGATATCAAGATGATTTTTTTTTTTTTTTTTTTTTTTTTTTTTTTGTTCAATTCAGGAATAGATAAAGAAAATTTTTCTAATTAGAAGTTTTATCCTCTGGGGGCTCTATAAAAATTTAATTTTCGTAATTTTTAAAATAGACCCCCCCCCCCCATGGAGTTGCAACTTATCTTTTAAAAAAATTCACCTTTTTTCATGAAACTTTGCAATTGGAAGTATGGGTCTAGGGGCAATATTTAAGGAGATAACCTATTGTTTCGATATTTATGACTCACCCTGTATAGGAAAACACGGCTTCAAACATAAATCTCAGATTATTTTTATATATATATATTTTTTTAATAAAGACGTACCAAAAGTTTTTTATCAACAGAACAAAAAATATAGCAGTTGAAAAAAAAAACATTTATACTTTTTTTGACTGACTTAACATATCTAATTATACTAACTATTTTCCAGTGGTTTTTGATTATTCGCCATACCTTCGATATCATGAGTGACAGATAATCGGAAGTTTGCAATAGTTTTATTTACTTACATTGGGAAAGAATGTTTTATCATGCATGTTTTTATAAAAGCAACGTGTACAAAAAGATTGAGTGAAAGTTTTCAAAATTTCACTTAAATGTTTACAGCCCTTATAAGACGAGAAAATACTTAAAAATAAGTTTATTGCGTTTAAGGGTGTTTTCAACTGCTCCGCTCAACAAGCGCAAAACGTTTTGACACATTTACAAATTCGTTTTTTAATGAAAATATATATAATTGGAATGCCTGACTATGGAAGCGATTTCGAATCGAACTTATTTTTTCCATTTCATGATATTTAAATTATCTATCCAATTCTAAGCTATTTCGATCACGTGATCACCTGCTTTTTGACCGGTTTTTCTGCTTTCGTTGGAAAACGTCAACTTTGAAAGCTTGTTCTAAAAGATCTTTTTTTTTTTTTTTTTTTTTTTTTTTTTAAAGCAGAAAAATGCGCAATTAGACAGTTTCTGAATAACAACACCTGCAATTTTCATGCATTTCTGAACAAAAATAAATCAAAGCATAGGTTGCAATGTTCTCCTTTATGATTTAAGAACACCCTTAAAGTCTTGAAGTATCCATTTTCAAATCTATGTGAATTTATTAAGCTATTGCGAATGCAATTAAAATGAGATACTCAGATATATTTTCTTTTCTTTGATGTTTTTCCTCCTTTAAAGCTTTTACAGCAGATTTAAAATTTTACCGAAGAATATTGCATTCATTATCGATCAAGATTTCATTTTATTGACCGGATTCTTTTCGCTGCTTTCACGGCACTACAAGTCTCCTTACAGGCGGAAATACGTCATCCGAACGTGTATTTGAGAGTTAATCAAATATCCGTGAATTGTGTTTGATGTAAAGTTAAACTTTTAGTAAGAGTTTTTCAAAACCACGAAATTTTTCACCTGTTCAATTTTTTTATAGAAAAAGTTCTACCGCATGCTTTTTCATAAATAGCTGTGTTGAACATTTTTTTAAATTTTCCTTTATTTTACGGTACATTTTTTTTTTTTTTTTTTTCAAATTTGTCCGTGCCAAATATTTTTTTTTTTCATAATAAAACTACCCTTCAAGAAGATTTATGCAAATAACACTGTGATGTTAGTTGGAAACTTGAAAATATTGGAAATACGTATTGATTTGATGAGAGTTACGTAAGGAGAAAAAAAATCACTTCATAGGTATCGATTCTATTCCACTTTTGCTCGAAAGTAATAGATATTTTTTTTCGTATTCTTTAAGCCTCCATTTTGTTTTGTTCAGAGCATTTTATTTAACTTTACGCTATCAAAAATTTCATAAACATACACTTAATTTTATATGGAATATTAAAATCTTCTTCGCAGCTTATCTTTTCACATAGACTATTAAATTAAGCATATGTTTTTGAAATATTTTGATAACTAAGAAAAAAAGAGGCATCATAAAAAAAAATCATCATTAAAAAAAAAAAAGGAAAGAAAAAAAAATTACACAGAACAAAGAAATAAAAAATATTAGTGTTGTATTAAATATAAACAAATAGAATTTAAACAAGTCAATAAACATTATTTAACTGTTGAAAGCAATGATTGTGAAAGTTATAATACCAAATGATTTATGCAAGAAACAATATATGCTTTTTAGAACTATGTCTGAGGCAAAAGCCGCCATTATTTGTAAAAAGCTATCATTTGTAATCCTCAAGGAAGCTTATCAGTAAATAATAACCAAATTAAGGGAAAATTGATGTGCATTTACATATAGTGATAAAAGAAAGGAAAAGAGCGATTTATTTTGTTATACGTTTGTTTTCCAAAACAAAATAATCCGGTGAAGTAATTAGCAATAAAGGTTTTACTCATTTTCATTTGAAAAGTTTTCTAAAAGCGATGAATTCAATATTATTGAATAGAGCAATAGTGTAAAAACGCTTAAGTATTACAAATTACTGGAACACAAAGGCTTGAACTGTCAGCATACCTAATAAACTTATGAAGTTCTAAATTTTTAGAATAAAGCTTAGTACGAAGAAAAAGATGCCACAAGAGAAAAACTAAATCATTATTCTCTGATATTCATTAAATATTTCTTCGGCTAGATACAGTGACGCCATCCATAAATCAACAAATTTCAAGCATTATGGTTTCAGCTATGGCGTCTGATATATTATTTCCTTATTTCAAGGGATAAATAAATAAAAGGATATCTGTATTGTAGATAAGGTTTTGGGAAAACCAAACAAATAAAGACTAGGAAATAATATGAAATTTTATTTAGCACGTTATGTAAGTATCAGGCATGAGATTGCAAAAAGTAAAAAAAAAAAAAAAAAAAAAAAAAAAAGAGGAAAAGCGCGTGAACCAGAAATTGAGAAATTATTTTTAAATTGTGCGCGTTAAAGGCAATTAAGAAAGTTATTTTATTTGCAATAATAAAATAATATTTTTTCTTAAATCCTGTTTTATTTTATTTTTGTTTGGAGGGGAGGGTCAGAGTGTCATCAGATTTCGTAGGAAGTTAAGGGATTAATGAAAAAATATTTATAGAAATGGAATATTAAAAATGCTTTCACTATATTCTGATGAATTCAGAAATCAACATGTCTGTTGTTTCTTTATTACTTTTGTTTAAGGAAGCTTTAACAGTACAATATAGCATTGTGTTAAATATAAACAAAAATAGAATTCAAACAAGTCAATAAACATCATTTAACTGTTGAAACCAATGACTGTGAAAGTTATAATACCAAATGATTTATGCAAGAAACAATGTATGCTATTTATAACTATGTCTAAGGCAAAAGCAGCCATTATTTGTAAAAGCTATCATTTTTGATCCTCAAGGAAGCGTATCAGTAATAATAATCAAATTAAGGGAAAATTGATGTGCATTTACAAATAGTGATAAAAGGAAGGAAAAGAGCGACGTGTATTGTTGTATGTTTGTTTTCCAAAACAAAATAATCCGGTGAACTAATTAGCAATAAAGGTATTACTCATTTTCATTTGAAAAGTTTTCTAAAAGCAATTAATTCAATATTATTGAATAGAACAATAACGTAAAAACGCTTAAGTATTACAAATTACTAGAACACAAAGGCTTGAACTGTCAGCATACCTAATAATCTTATGAAGTTCTAAATTTTTAGAATAAAGCTTAGTACGAAGAAAAAGATGCCACAAGAGAAAAACTAAATCATTATTCTCTGATATTCATTAAATATTTCTTCGGCTAGATACAGTGACGCCATCCATAAATCAACAAATTTCAAGCATTATGGTTTCAGCCATGGCGTCTGATATATTATTTCCTTATTTCAAGGGATAAATAAATAAAAGGATTCCTGTATTGTAGATATGGTTTTGGGGAAACCAAACAAATAAAGGCTAGGAAGTAATATGAAATTTTATTTAGCGGGCGTTATGTGAGTATGTATGACATATACGTTTTCTTTTAAGTTGAGAAAGAAAAGAAAAATGGAGTTTTACATACAGTCGGCTCTCGTTAATTCGAACTCGTCGGGACCACAAGAAATGTTCGAATTATGGAAAATATGAAGTGAAAACATGCTTAATATGGTACTATTACAAAGGAATTAATGTTATAGTGTTTTTTAAATTTATTTCGTCTTTTATCATTAGACTATGACTTACTATTAAATTGGAATGTATAAATACATAAACTAATTAAAAGATAAGAAACAAGCACAATGGAAGAAAAATTTAAATCGTTACTGATGGACAGGCGGGGCACTAAGAAAGTGGATATCAAATGTATTGGATTATATGTATACTCGTTCAGAACAATTTTCACAAAAATCAAAGAAAGAAAGCTATTCAAATGATCTGAAATCCGCGAGAAAGAAAATAAGCATGAAAAATTAGAATTCTAATTAGCTCGAATTAAACGAAGTCAAGAGAAAATGAGTTCGAATTAATAAAATTTTTTAACGTTATTCTGCTATTGAAAATTTCGGGACTTCATGTTTAGTTCGAATTAAGCGAAGATTCGAATTATCCGATTTCGAATTAACGAGAGTCGACTGTATTTCACTAGTGTCAATGCCCGCCCCAGGAAAGTGGGTTAATAATTGTGTTTTTCATTTAAAATTTGAAAAAAAAAAAAAAATTAAATACATAAAAAATTGTAATTTGACAAATTATAATGATTGTTTGGAAAATTATATTTTCAAAGAGTAAAAATTTAGACTTATAAATAAATTCTATATTTAAATAAATAATTATAATAATAAACATCCTTTTTATGATGATCAAAACGTTGCTTATGTAATAACAGAGTCCTATATTATGTACGCCATGGATTAAAAATTAACATTCCTGTTCCAATCATATACAAATTTTAAATGAAGTTTTAGTTTTACAATTTTCGGTAATGCAAATTTTTTAACTTCTAAACAACACACATTTTTAACTTTTACACTGTCGTATAGAGAAAAAAATGTACTTTTAAATGCAATTTGTTTGAAAGCTGTACTCAATTTGTTTTTAAATTATTATTATTATTATTATTATTATTATTATTATTATTATTATTATTATTATTATTTTGTAGTTTTCTAAAATTTTTTTTATCATTATGGCGACAGAAGTATTTCAAAAAATAATTTTAAAAAATAAGTTATTCCTCTGAATATTTAAATGTTGTTAATAAATTAAAGACTGTTAGTTTAGTTTTCAGCTGAAAAACTCCAATTCTCTCGACAATGAGCATAATGAAATACTAAATAAACATTTTCCACAACAGTTATTATTTTTAGATAAGCAAGAATAATAATATTAAAAAAAAAAAAAAAAAAAAAAAAACCCTTCTGGCATTTGTTAATCATTCCAAAGGGAAAAATAAATAAACAAAAATAACTTTTGAATAATATGAAAAAAAAAAAAAAAAAAAAAAAAACTAACTTGTTAGTTACATATCTTCGATTTTAATTAACCACACATTAGCACTAACACAAATAATTGTGTCTTTAACATTTGTACACAAACAATTGCTTCAGAATAACGAGAGTTTTTAGTTTTTGGTTTGTTATAATTCAGTGCGTTTTAATTAATTTTCATTTGTTTCCTCTGCAAAGAAAAATTCAATTTGTTTAGGAGAGGAAAAGTTATTGAAAGCAAAAACAGTCCTGTTTTGTTTCAATGAAAATAATAGCAGATTAATGCGTTTTACTTGTTCTCAATTTTAAAAAGATAAATATAAACAAAAAAAAGTGTATTTTTAATACATATTAAATGAATTCTCTTGGTTTTAAAAATTTATTATATTTAACAGTATTTTATTTAAGTAATAATAAAAAAATTAAATATTTTTCTAATTAAATGCATTTGTTTTAATGTCTTTTTTAAACAATTGATATTGCTTTAATTTAGAAAATTTAATAAAAATCCTTTTGATATTTTCCTTTTTTTTAACAATTACATTTTCCTTCCGTTTTTAATTAAATGATTATTTCCCCTTCACGCTCCTCCACGACATTTATTTTTCCTGAGTATGTGAATTCGTCTGGGATAATTGTCACCAGCATTAAAAATTGCTTCTGAGTTCTGTGTAAAAAAAATATTCTATTTCGTAAATATATATGTACAGCTTTCGTAAATACATACAGGGTGAATCTAAACTCTGGGCAAAACTTCAAGAGATGATAGTACACATAAAGACAAACAATATTAAATGGGAGACTAAGGATCCGAAACATCTTCCAAAGGAGATAGGTGCCATTAAAGTTTAGGGTCCAAAATTTCAAATGATTATAAAAAACGGAAAAATTGGTCGATTCGTTAGTGGTTTTCGCTAAAACTATTCTTTATGTCAGTATTTTGTTGAAAAAAATGCCGATAGAGAGCGCTTTAGATTTTGGAGTAACGAACAACTATTTTTTATTTATTTATTTATTTATTGTATCTCATTAAATGCTTTATAAAGCTTAGAATTAAATTTAAATTATGAGCTCGAAATCTGAATCGTAGGGAGTTGTTAAGTAGTGCAAACTGCTTCAAATAGCTTCATAATCAAAAGTCACAAGGAGTAAGATCTGCAGACTTTGGAGATTATTCGTGTTGGAAAAAGTGACTCAAGAAACGATTATCTCCAAATGTTGTCCTGAGGATCATCGCATCGTGGTGGGAGAAAGGATTAGAGCGGGGGCTGTTCAATCCTCCATGAATTTTACGGAATGGAGCGGTTTTTTCTCTTACAAGAAAGGGATAACTTTATTCTTTAAATGTGCAATATGTCTCTCACCTGTCACGGAAACTTTTTTAAATCTACCACCAGAAACATCACTATTTTTTTTTAACTCATCTGCATATATAAACCATGAAATAGATATTTTCGATGTTTAACAGTAACACCATCTATTGCTAAAATTTTTAACTATTTATTTTAAACGAATTTCATGACAGTCAAAACCTTTCTGAGCATATATTTGAAAACAACAGCTTTCTATTATACATAGTTTTCTAATTATTAATATTTCAAAACTCGAAATTTCTGGATCACTCGGTATATTGCATGCATTAAAAGCTATTGTATGCAAGTAAGATGGATGTAAAAATGTAAAATATACGTATTGAAGCATACTACTAATATCCAAAACTGTTGCTCTATGCGCGTCTAGATTTAAATGAAAAATAATATATAAATGTATATACTTAAACTGAGGAATGATCCATAATCAGAGTATCATGTGATTTTTTATAACTTTTTCAGCAAATGAAAATAATGATTACCTGTTACTAAAAAATAGAGTGCGATGGGGAGGAGGGAGAGACAGCGAGAGAGGAAGAGAGAACTAAAATGTTATTGTCGCACATTCTTTTCTCAAACAATTTCATTTGCGGTTTGAAAGTGTAACAAAATTTTATTCTTAGAAATAACTCAAATGAAAATAAACGAATACATTATTCATAGCCACTATTTTTGTCTATCCCTACAACCGTTGCCATCCACGTTTTTTTTTTTTTTTTTAAAGAAAGAAATCTCTTCTGGATTGCCGCTGTTATTGCAATGAATTTATCTAATCATCAAACTGAAGAATCCGTTGACACCCGCACAGAATCTAAAATAACTTTTTTTCCCATCAAAAACTCTCATTTTCTCGCATCCCCCCCCCCCTTCTCTCCTCTCGCCATTCACCGCAGTAATAAGTCGGAAACAAATCTAGAACATCTGGAGGCCTCATCATTACACATGTTGGGAAAAAGATTACAAACACTTCACCGGGCAATTTTTGCGACCCGTAGTCTTCCTTTTAGCCATAACAAAAATGATTTTTCCTCTGCGTCGCGGGCTGTCACGATTATATCATTAAAAGATGGAGTCGTGTTCGGCTGGATTGCCATTAAATTCTTTCTGATCCGGAAAAATTCTTTACCGTAATACATCAGCATCCATCAGTGGGAAAGCAGACGACTTTTAGGTGAAGGGCACGAGGGAATTGTTCCAATATTCGGTGATGATTTCTTTGAGGTTTTTGGATCAAAGAAAATTGGCGTGAACTTAGGCTTATGTAATTTAGTCGTAGATCAGTATTATTATTAAACGAAAGAGAATGTTATTATTAGTGTTTCTCAGTGCTTATATAAACATGAAATATTGGTATGCATGCGCATCTAGAAAATATGGTAGAATTGCAATTTTTACATGTGAATATATGCTTCTGTGTATTTGTGTGCATGATCTGAAAATATACATATATTTACATAGTGCAAAGTAAAAAACAGCTATATTGGGAATCAACCTCAGCTATCCTATGCAAAAAAATAAATAATTAAATAATTAACAAATAATTAAATATTCAAATTTAAACGAGAGATTCGAAAACAGCCTGCCCGTATGTTTAACATTACGGAGCGGGTATTTTCAAATGTGTGAAGGTCCCCTTAATTTGTGCAACTAACGACCCCCGATTTGCATTTATGAAAATATATATAAAAGTACATATGCACCAGTTAGATATATGTATAAATATGTTTGCGTGGGTGTAAATACATATCTACTTATGATATAAGAATTTCCCATTAATTAGAAATAATACTCATGTAATGTTTAAAAGAAACAAAATTAACAGATTTTTAATGTGCTAATAATATTTATAATTTTTAATGTGCTAATGCTAATAATATAATTTTCTATGCTGAAATTTTAAAATCATTTAAATATTCAAAATTGGTATAACGAGAGAAATTTTGGAGAAAAAATGTCATATAATTCATGTCTTACCTTTACAAAATTTATACTTATATTTTAAATAAAAGCAGAGGAAATTTGTTTGCCTTGAGTTTTACAATATCATGAAATAACTCAATTTTTAAAATTATTTTCCATCATAATAACGCTATCACAATATTATTTTATCGAAATAAAGCATATTTATTGATTCATAGACATAAAAATTTTCGAAATATTTGAAATGTTTGCAAATATATGTTCTTTTTGTTTGTATAAACATAATTTCCTTGCGAAGCAATTCCGGTATGAACTTGTTTTAAAGTTTCTATTTTGCGAAAGAATGTTAATTTACTTTTGTGAACTCGCAAATTGAATTACGAAAGCTGGAGACTTAAAAGCACATTTTCTTAATTTTATTTTTGTTTCTCGCGTTCTTTTGCTGTAACCCCAATATGGGAATTTTATAATGGGTAGGATGTTCAAATATTGTTATCTTCTTTAAGAAAGGGAAAGAAATACTGCGAATGCATCTTTTTAGAGCATTTTTCTATTACTTAAAACTAACATAAAAAATATATATACATAGTTTTTTTCTTTGTCATTGACCCCGAAATTACAATTGTAAATAAATAAATTAAAAAAATTAAATATTGTTCTTCAACATAGGAAAATTTATTTAAATCATTAAAAGTATTTTTTTTAAAGCTACAAAATAGTTTTTTATATGGCTAGTAACATTTGTAATTAATTTGTATCATTGACCACTCACTATTGGCTAGTTTCTAAATAGTTAATTTTGAAATTACAGTTGCAAATAAATAAATAAAAGTATCAAATATTACTCTTAAACTTATAAAAGTTTATTTAAATCATTAAGAGTATTTTTTCCCTTAAAGCTACAAAATAATTTTTTATACAGTCTGTAACATTTTGTAATGACTTTATTTTTATATTCGGGGTATATTTTGCCTAAACAACTTACATCCATAAAATTAATAAAAGCCGCAGATAAATCATATCTATTTCATAGATTTCTTCAAGACTGATATTTAATAGACACTAAAGATAAAGAAGTACTGGATTTGTGTTCCTGTAAACTTTGATGAAAATTAAGCACCACATGGAGCTGAAAAGTTCGTTAATAAAAATATTTTATAAACACGGGCAAGCAGCATGTAAAATAGCACACTCCCAGTAAAGTTTTCATGTAAAGGAAATTCTGACATTCTTCGCCGCCGTTCGGAAATCATTGGGAGAAAAATAAAAAGAATACTGCCCAGTTAAACTGATGGCATTGAGCTCACAGGCTACGTATACTAATTGTACATTACAGCCTTATATTTTCAAGGGTTAATTCCGTTCGAAAAAAAAAAAAAAAAGGAAGGGAAACAACTTTCCTTTTAGTTTTTATACTTAATTATTGAACCCCCTAAACTAGTCAGGGACATACTTTATCATATAAAAAATCTATATCCAAAATTCACAGCAAATCGGAAAATTCTTAATAAAAACGCATTTATATAATTTAAGAGGAGTTATCCCGCTTTTTTATACTTAACCATCAAACTTCCAAAACTATTCAGAGATTTGAACGAAATCTGATAATTCTCCATGAAAAACCATTTGCATAAATTAAAGGGAGGGGCATTGGAACCCCCGTTCCCCCTGTATATACTTATCCAATGAAAATCTAATACCAATCACGGAGGCGCCCAACCACAATGATCCTATATCTAAAACTGATAATTCTGCATGAAAAATCCACTTATATCAATTAAAGGGAGGGGCATGACCCCCCCGTTCCCCTGTTATACATATCGAATGAGCTCCAAAAACTAATCAGGGAAGCGCCTTATCAGGATCCACTAATATACAAAATTTTATGTAGATGGGATATTTTTAGTATGAGTTATCGTGTTACGCACGTACATACATACAGAACGGACGGGCACATAAGCTCTCAGGCTATGATAGCCTGTGAGCTAAAAACCCACTGATTTTACACGTGAGCCCTAGACAGAAGTATGCATTTGCAGCTACTATTTAGTCAAATATTTGGTCCTTTTTTAAAAAAATAACCTGAAGCTGCATAGGGCAATTTTAACAAGCATGAAAATATGTTGATGATCTGTTTGGAAACAGCTGATTATTTATTACCTAAAATTGCATAAACACTATTGCAAAAACTCTAGCTGTTTGCGATGACTTTAACGAAATTTTTAATGGTTTGTCACCGGTTTTTAATAACAGAAATTTGTACCTTATTAAATCGAGAAAGTGCTCCTATTAAAAAAGACAAATTTTACAGTAAAATTTTATTGGTGGGAATTAACACGATCCTTAAGCCTTTTCGAGGCACGTATACGTGTGGATCGTACCCAAGGGGTTAATTGGCCACTCGCCACCGTGCTTATGCTTTGAGTCATAAGATACGTTTAGCGATCACATAAGGTAAAAATTCTTCTTTACGAATTTCCGGTATGGATTTGAAAAACTGGATTAAAGTTAGAGACCGATCTGGGAATCACGTGGCATATCTTAGCGGCATGTAACTGATAAAGAAATGAGAAACTCTTTTTAAATGAAATAACTTAACCCTTTTCGGCACACTTCCCGGTCTGGGATACCTAATTTTAATGCTAAACTTGCAAATGGCACCAGAAATATTTTACTGAAATTTTTCTTCTACAATAAAAGCTGAAATTAAGGATCTCAAAGTATCTAAAATATTCGTTTGTGAATTCTGGTGTCAGTCAATTATTTTTAATTTTATTACAGATTTTGCCCGTGCCGGAAAGGGTTAAGGGAATACTACTACTAATAATAATAATAATAACTCGATAAAATTTTGTTATTGTTTGAAACAACAATAACAACAACAAATCCACAACAAGATTTTACTCATTTCGTAATTCCCTAAACATTAATTGATCTTTTGTAAATAATATTTCCTGACTGCAGTGTCTAGACATTGCCGCATTTTTCTCTGAATCAATAGATGCAATAAAAAATTAACACTTACGAAACACATGAGTAATTTTAGACAATATCCGGAAATACTTTTTAAGGAAGCATTGTCGAAATAAAATTTCTTTTTACTTTCTTCCTTTTTACACACATAACACATAATAAGGAAAAGTTAAGGAAGTGTATGTAAGATTATAGATTTTCTTTTAAACTAAACTTCATTTACAAACGTTAAGCTGTCATATTTTTTCTGACAAAAGTCGAACCATTATTACTAAAGTATATATAAATCATTTATGGTTATATCATCATTTCAAATTTGCGACTGATTATTGGTAGTTTTAATCATTTATTAATTATCATTCAAATAAAAACTAAATTTGCCTCAGCTGCACACAGTGTTGAATCCAGACTTTTCTCTGGGAGGGATTTCTGTGGCTCCGGGGGAGGGGACATTATTGATTTCCGAAGGGGAAATTGCACTTTTTGACCATTGAAAACACAAAGCTTAACAATTTCGGGAGGGGAGACATCTCACTGCTCCGATGGGGAATGTCCCCTCGCCCAGTCCACCCCCTGAAATCAACACTGGCTGCCCGTAATGCTTTAGCACCAGAGTAGGCAATATATGGGAACATCCTTTAATAAATTTTGAAACAATTCGAGCAAATTTTCATAAAAAATTTCAATTATTTTATAAATAAGTATAATTAATGCAAAAATTGATATAACCAATTAAATAACATTGTGTACCACTCATGTAATATACATATAATTTGAAACAAAAAGCATTTTACTTTTATATTTTGATCTTTAATTATTATCACTGAACAAAAAATAAGACATATTTAGAATCCTGAATATTTGATTTGCAATTCAAAATAATAAAATAAAAATCAAAATTTTTACTAAATTCAAAAAAACGTATAGTTTTTTCCACCACTATTGTTTTTTAAACAGTACAAAATATGAATTAATTATTCATTTTACATATGTGTAACGTTGCTTTTATATGAATAAGTGACACTGAAAAACCAACACAAAAGAAAAGTTTGCGTGTTCTTGCCGCTATTCCCTTTTCCTTCTTTTACATTTTGCACTGACGAAAGGGCTTTGTGTAGAACCTTGAAACCATTGCATGCTTAACCCTTTGTTACTCAACAATTCTAATTCTAAAAATATTTATTCAGATGCTAGACTACATTTTTTTTTAAAATATATAGAAAATATTTGCAAATCTCATAAATATTATCAATTTTCTTATGTAAAACTGTAAAGTATGCAAAATTATCGTCGAATATTTCCAATTGAGCGAAAAACACTCAAGCCGGGAATCGAACCCAGATCCTTGGATTACAGGGCTAATGCTCTACTTTTTGACCTGATCAGACCTGAGGTACACAAATGTGTACTTCCATTCTTTTCGTCATAAAAACCAAACTGTTTGAATTTTTTGCATTTTTACTTTATTTCTTTACAGCTAAATGTTTTTTTTTTTTTTTTTTTTTTTTTTTTTTATTTTTTTTTTTTTTTGGGGGGGGGGGGGGGCTTTAAAACAAAATTAATAAATGTCAGCACCGATGAATATTACCTCATAAAAAAAATATTATTTTCACCTGAGTTTCGAAAACACCTTCAAGACATTGTGGCCAAGAAAGTAAGAAATATTCATATTTAACTTAAATGCTCTACAATAAATAAATAAAAAAAATGAGGATTTGCTTATTATTTATTTGTTTAAAGACTTTAATTTTGTTATTGCGTAAATTTATATTACTGTTAGTTAACCTTCCTACCCTGTTAAAATTTTACTCAATCTTCATAAAAACATTTCACACCACAATTGTTATTTAAAACATTGTAATATATATAAGTGGCTAATTTCTCTGAATATATATTTATCTTTCTTTATGAAAGATGTTGTGGTTCGAATCGTATAAAACAAATTATAGTTATGGGTCGATTAGACCCATTCAGGATAGGAAGGTTAAACTGATGTTTTAACCCTTTACGGCACGGGTAAAATCTGTAATAAAATGAGAAATTATCGACTGACACCGGAATTCACAAACGAATTTTTTAGCTATTTTAAATTGCTTAATTTAAGCTTTTATTGAAAAAACAAAATTTCACTAAAATATTATTGGTGCCGTTTGCAAGTTTGGAATTAAAATTAGGTATCCCAGACCGGGCACAGTGTGCCGGAAAGGGTTAAGGGGAATAGTACTTTTATATCCATACTTGTAAACCTAAATTAATAGTCCCCTAAAGTACTGATTTCATAAAAATGACTTTTTCTGTCATCTATGGTATCATTTCGATTATGCAAAAGCAATAAAAATATATTTGTACAGTTATTTTATGTTCAGGTCCGAAGAAGTTAAGATAACTTAGCTGACAACCACTCAGTCAGATGATTTTCATTGGTAATTAACTATTATTACCAATAAGGGTTTCTGAGCGAAATCTGCTCGCTCGTTATCAGCCTAGTTAACTTAAAGGAAGCTTAAATGGCCCTATAAGTCGAGGATCTGGATTTCATTCCCGGCTTGGGCATTTTTTCGTTCAGTTAGAAATATTCAACTCGTATGATATTTTTACCAATCAGTTAGACTGTGTAAAAATAATAGTAATTATACAACATTAACTTTGTAAAAAATCTGTATTTGGACGCCTTCTGCCTTTTTAATTTAACAAAATTTACGAAGTTCATTTCAGCAATTACGATGCAAAATTTAGAAAATGATAAATGAAACTTCTTGCGGAAATGATAAACACACATTCAATATGCTTTTATTTTATTTACTTTTTAATTTTTCAATTTTAAACATATGAAAAGAGAAAGCGGGAGAATGGGGAAATATCTTAATGCTATATCAATGCATGGAAATTTTTAGAAGCAAAAGAAACTGCTTTAATAATTTTAACAACTGAGGGAATTTTTTTTTTTTTTTTTTTTTTTTTTTTTTTCCCGGCTAGATGATCAATGACTTCCTTATTTATTTATTTATTGACAACTTTTTCATTTACCAAAAAAAAAAAGAAAAGAAAAGAAAAAAAGAAAAAGAAAAAGAAAGAAAGAAAGAAAGAAAAGAAAAAGGAAAAAGAGGGGGATCATAATTAAATAAC
This sequence comes from Maratus speculifer, assembly GCA_964019185.1. Lineage (NCBI taxonomy): Eukaryota > Metazoa > Arthropoda > Arachnida > Araneae > Salticidae > Maratus > Maratus speculifer. Next base: position 199,943,324 of record OZ025294.1, on the reverse strand, counting down.
ACAAATTCATAATGGAATGCCTTTTAAATAAATTGATAATTTAAGCATGCTTTCACTAAAAGAACAGCTAATGTGCTTTCCGTACAAAACATTCCATGAAAATGTTTTTCTAATTTTATAAACAAACAAACAAACAAACAACAACAATAAAAAAAAGAGATGTAAAATGCTAAATGTTGTTAAATTATTGTCCTAGTTTTAATGAAATTATTATTTTTTAAATCTCTTTTGAATTCTTATTATCTTTATAGCTGTATACTTCATTGTTAATTTTTGTTTATGGTTTTTAGATAAGCAGAAAGAAAACAGATACAAATATTATTGAATGGCGAAATAAAAATTAAAATGATACGAAAAATATGTAAATAAAAGCTTTAACTGTAATTTCTAAAAGGGAAAAAAAAAATCTAAATTTGGAACCTAAGAAAGGTCACGTTTTCATACATTCATTATTATGTGTATTGATCGCGTTTCCTTTCAAATTTAAAAGCATAGAGGAAGTAGAATCAATGATGAATCAGAAAGTACTTTACACTATTATTTTCAAAAAAATATTTCATTCATTTATTTTTATGTATTTTAATGTAATTATTTCTATTTTGCTTTTTCATTTGGTGGCAACCATCCATAAAAAAAATTTGGCGCTACTACCAGAAATATTAAAGAAAAAAAAGTACTAATATTTCTAAAGTAGGAAAATTAACTGCATCGCATATGCCAGTATCTCGTTTCAAACGTGTGATTTTACACCCACATACTGCATCGATCCACGCTCTGTAATTTATTTGATCGGAATTTTTAAAATACAAATTAAAGGAACGCGACGGCGGGTTTTCCTTTAAAATTGGATATGGTGGATTTTGGTGGCAAAAATACATATTAACAATTTTTTACTTTTCGTCTAGATTATCAATTACTTCTTCTTTATTTATTTATTTATTGACAACTTTTCCATTGTTAGAAAAACAAAAAAAGGAGGGGGGGGGGTCATAATTAAGTAACACAAATTCATAATGGATTGCCTTTTAAATAAATTTTAAATTTAAACATGCCTTCACAAAAATAGAACAGTTAATGTGCTTTGCATATAAAACATTCCATGCAAATGGTTTTCTAATTATATAAATAAACAACAACAACAAAAAGATGTAAAATGCTAACTGTCATTAAATTATTGTCCTTGTTTTAATGAAGTTATTTTTTAAAATATCCCTTCTGAATTCTTATGTATCTTATAGCTGTATACTTCATTGTTAATTTTTGTTTATGTTTTTAGATAAGCAGAAAGTAAACAGATACAAATATTATTGAGTGGAGAAATAAAAATAAAAATAAAAATTAAAATAATAGGAAAAATATAAAAATAAAAGCTTTAACTGAAATTTCTAAAAGGAAAAAAAAATCTAAATTTGGAACCTAAGAAAGATCACGTTCTCAAACAGTCATTATTATGTATATTGATCGCGTTTCCTTTCGAATTTAAAAGCAAAGAGGAAATAGAATTAATGATGAATCGGAAGGTACTTTACCCTATTATTTAAAAAAAAATTATTTTGCTCATTTATTTTTATATATTTTAATGTGATTATTTCTATTTTGCTTTTTCATCTCATGGCAACCATCCATGAAAAATTTGGCGCAACTACCAGAAATATTAAAGAAAAAAAAAGTACTATTATTTCTAAAGTTGGAAAATTAACCGCATCGCAAGTGCCAGGATCTCGTTTCAAAGGTGTGATTTTACACCCACATATTGCATCGATACACTCTGTAACTTATTCGATCGGAATTTTTTAAATATAAATTAAAAGAACGCGCGACGGTTTTTCCTTTAAAATTGGATATGGTGAATTTTGGTTACAAAAATATATATATTAATATTTTTTTTTAACTTTTTTGCAAGATGATCAATGATTTCTTTATTTATTTATTTATTGACAAGTTTTCCATTTATAAAAAAGGGGGGGGTCTTAATTAAATAATACAAATTTATAATGGGTTGTCTTTTAAATAAATTTTTAATTGAAGCATGCTTTCACAAAAAGAACAGTTAATGTGCTTTGCATACAAAACATTCCATGAAAATGGTTTTCCAATTTTATAAATAAACAAATAAACAATAATAATAACAACACCAAAAAATGCAAATGCTAAATGTCATTAAATTATTGTCCTTGTTTTTATGAAGTTATTTTTAAAAAATCTCTTCTGAATTTTTATTATCTTATAACTGTATACTTTATGTTAATTTTTGTTTATTTTCAGATAAGCATAAAGAAAACAAATACAAATATTATTGAATGGAGAAATAAAAATTAAAATAATACGAAAAACATATAAATAAAAGTTTTAACTGTAATTTCTAAAAGGGGGGGGGGTCTAAATTTGGAACCTATAAGAAAGATCACGTTCTCATATATTCATTATTATGTTTATTGATCGCGTTTTCTTTCAAATTTAAAAGCAAAAAGGAAGTAGAATTAATGATGAATCGGAAAGTACTTTACCCTATTATTTTCAAAAAAATATTTCACTCATTTATTTTTATATATTTTAATGTGATTATTTCTATTTTGCTTTTTCATTTGGTGGCAACCATCCATGAAAAATTTGGCGCAACTACCAGAAATATTAAAAGGGGAAAAAAAAGTACTAATATTTCTACAGTTGGAAAATTAACCGCATCGCAAATGCTAGGATCTCGTTTCAAAGGTGTGATTTTACACCCACATATTGCATCGATCCACTCTGTAATTTATTCGATCCGAATTTTTTTAAATATAAATTAAAGGAACGCAGCGACGATTTTCACTTTAAAATTGGACATGGTGTGGTAATTTTGATAGCAAAACATACATATTCCACTGTAACCAACAAAAAAAAAAAAAAAAAAAAAAAAAAATCAAACTCAAAGAAAATTATGATCATTATAGAAATATTTCTATATAAAAAAAACTGGTATCCAGAATTATGTATGATGAATTCGTATGTTGATTACTATGGTATGTTGAAAAGAACATTTATTAAAATCTCTACTGCGGTGAGAGGAAGCGTGATATAAACGAAGGTCAACTCAAGGTTCACGATTCATGGTAGCGATTCGCTGCGGAAAAGTTGACAATGAGCATTATAAAGAAAATAAAGGGGCGGGAAAGAAAACGCGGAGGAAACTAATTGAGCGTTCTAACAATTAATTTCAAAATACGGTGCGTTACAACCACTGAAAGTACCAATTTTAGAATTTTCAAAGCTATAATTTTAAACGAAGGAGGGAGTTCGATGGTCTATGCGTGAGGGAAAGAGAAAGAGAGAGTAAACATGAGTTGTTTTTTGTGGTTTGTTTAAACTGGTCTCAAAACTAATTTAAAACAAATAAATATATATACGTACATACATACATAAAGGTTATTGGACTTGACAAATATATATTTATATTTTCCATGTATAGTTTAGTACTTCTGATTAATCTCTCCCCCCCCCCCCTCCCTTAATTTATATGATGGGTTTTCATGCAGAATTATCAGATTTCATTCAAAGTTTGGGTACCATTTATGAGGCGCTTCCGTGCTTAGTATTGGGTGTTCATTGGATAAATATATATAGGAAGGGTTAATTCCTCCCCTTTAAGTTAGCCATTTTTCCCACAGATTTTACCGACTATTGTTTCAAATTTTAGATATAGGATCATTCCGATGAGGCGCTTCCATGATTAGTTTTGGGAATTCATTACATAAATAAAAAGGACGGATCGCTGGTACTCCCTTCTTAATTTAGGTAAATGGTTTTTTATGAAGAATTAAACCGCTTTCCTTCAATTTTTGGATACAGATTCATAGCGATAAGGTATTGGAGGTTTCGTGGTTAAATATAAAGTTGAGAATGGCTTAACTCCTCTTAAACTATATAAATGGGTTTTTATACAGAATTATCCGGCTTGCTTCGAATTTTGGATATAAATTTAGTAGATGATAAGGCGTGCGTGTCCCTGATTAGTTTTGGGGTTTAAATGATCAATTATAAAGAGAGGAATTGGAGAGGGGGGCTATTTTCCCTCTTAATTTGTTTTTCGAAGGGCATTATTCCTTGAAGAAATTAAGCTGTAATACACAATTACTGTGCATAGCCTATGAGCTCAATGCCATCAATTTAACTGGGCAATGCTATTTTTATTTTAATGTAAATTCTGATTCTAGATGCAGTAAATATAAAAGAGATATTTTGCATTCTCCATGCCGCTGGACAATAACAAGTCAGCAAAGTGAGAGAGGCCTTTGAATTATTTACTAAGGGCTGATACACATCCTATCTTTTTATTCCGCACTTTAATAATAAATAAGTATAGTAAAAAAAAAAGAAAAAGAGATAGACTTTAAATTTCTTTGTCATAAATATTTTTATCATAAAGTTGAAAAAGTTTTAAATTTAATGTAGACGTTACATTATTATTAAAAGATTATGAAGCCTAGAAGGAGGAGAAGCGCTGCAAAATAGTCTAGGGAGAAAGAGGTCGGGTGAGTTCTCAAGCTAGTTAACCCTATCGGGATCAATTTTTTCCCCCAATTTTTAGGGGGAAAAATTACTTTTACAATAATAACATTAACAATAGGCATCCAAATAGATTAATTATAGTTTAACGAATATTTAATTGTCTGAAACATAACGAATGTTGTTGTTTTGCGTACTATGAAATTCATATTCATATGACAATAGGCTAAGGAAGAGTTTTTGGAGATTTTTGAAAACTATTATATTAAAACAAGATTTAACGGATATTACAACTTTCTAATACTTTTTATTCTTTATTACACATAATTCTTTCAGAAAATCAACTTTTATTTTAAATTTAAAGAGTGAAATATATGTTTAAAATAAAAGAACCTCAAAAGACATAAAGAGAATGAAGCAAATAATAATAATAATAATAATTATTATTAAATGCCTAAGAGTTAATGAAGTCTTATAGGAAATACATAGACACATGCTAACATTATTACATGTAAACAGTAAGAAAAGTATTTGTTAAAATAAATAATACTTAATTAAAAGACATGCATTAAGTAATAGTACACCAGATCTGAAAGGGTTAAAGCCCTGTAAATCCGTGTTGTTTACCAACTACGCCATCATACAACTCTTTCTTTCTATCTTTATTTCTTTACTTTGCCGTATACGCCAAATAAAAGTTCGACATTATAGTGCAAGATTATGACAAAATAATCTAAATAAAACTATAAAATTGAATATTTTTTAAATTGATATTTTGTAAGCAAATAGTTATGGAGTACTATAAATAACAAATTTTCTTTTGCTATTTACTAAATCTTTTAATGACGGTATTTTTTTTATACATTTTCTTTGCAAATAATAAATTATTATAAATAAGATATATATAGATTAATTATTTTTAAATAAATAAACTGCTTTTAAAACTAACGTCAGTAATAGTTTTTATTTAAATTCACAATGTTTAAAAAAAAAAGTCCTTTTTTTTGTTATATTTTTTTTTAAACGTTGAAAAACATTTTCAAGCGTAAAATAAACAAGTTGGAAATTGCACGTGAAGCGTAGCAAATTAGGTGCGTTCGGACGATAACGAAGTTTTAAAAATATTACGTTCATATATCAATCTCATAACATTGTAAATAGTGAACTACAATTAAAACGCTCATCAAACAATGTTCTCCCTATACCATTATGTAATGGAATACTTTTGTGTGGCCTTGTAAATCAATAACAAATGTTCTTTGCACCACAAATTATGTAAGATGTATATTATAATATGTACTTTATAGTTGCATATAAATTTTATTAAGTTCGCATGAGTGTAACACGATTAAAATGCATTTGAAACATTTTTCCCCATTGACCGTAATGTAATGGAATACTTTTGATTGTCCCTGTAATTGATCTATGCATCCGATTTTCATAAAATTTGTAATAACTCGAAAATATTATGCAATAATTATGTATTTTAAATTTCAAACGTATAGAATATATTTGAAACTTTTTCCCCATTGACCATAATGTAATTGAATACTTTTGATTGTCCCTGTAATTGATCTATGCACACGATAATAAAAAAATTTGAAATAACTCGACAGAATTATGTAATAATTGCGTATTTTAAATTTCAAACGATTAAAATGCATTTGAAACATTTTTTCCCATTGACTGTAATGTAATGGAATACTTTTGATTGTCCCTGTAATTGATCTATTCGTCCGAGTTTCATAAAATTTGAAATAACTCGAAAAAATTATGTAATAATTATGTATTTTAAATTTCAAACGTATAGAATATATTTGAAACTTTTTCCCCATTGACCATAATGTAATTGAATACTTTTGATTGCCCCTGTAATTGATCTATGCACACGATTATCAAAAAATTTGAAATAACACGACAGAATTATGTAATAATTGCGTATTTTAAATTTCAAACGATTAAAATGCATTTGAAACTTTTTTCCCCATTGACCGTAATGTAATGGAATACTTTTGATCGTCCCTGTAATTGATCTATCCATCCGATTCTCATAAAATTTGAAATGACTCGACAAAAATATCTAATATTTATGTATTTTAAATTTCAAACGATTCGGTTGGGTAGTTTTTGCGTTGTTATATGCGGACAGACGGACGGACGGACAGACGGACGGACAGACGGACGGACAGACGGACGGACTGAACGACAACTATAGGTGCTACGTATTATATAATTACGAACGCACCTAAAAAGATGGAGTCGCAGATAACAGTTGAATAATAAAAAATCACACTTCCTAACCATTAGCAAAGAAAGCCAGCGTTTGGATCTCGATGCATTTGTTCACGTCGTTTATTCACTAATCGACAGTGCACATGCAATAAACAAACATTAATTATTAAAGTAGAAACTAAATTACACAAATAAAAGAAAGGAAGAGCCATTCGCAAACTACAATTATGTTACGCATTAAGTAGGGTTGTCATGGAAACGAATGGATGAGCACAAATATAGATGAACCTGGGAGAAATTTTTAGCGACTAAAATTAAATAAAATTTAATAGTGTGAGTAGTTTTATTTATTTATCACCTATAATATGTAGTAAGGATAAGTTTTGTAATTGTTTTTTTTATATATAAAAAAAATCGGATTTACACGCTTTAGACTCTGGAAATTCCGAAAAACATATTTTTAGAAAGAAAAAAAAATGTTGTCCGTTTGCCTAAGTATGTGTGTATCTGTCTGTAAACGCTCTATCTCCCGAACAAATTTAGATAGAGACTTTTGTAAAGGCGTATGTAAAGGCGTTCTCCTTTACATATTAGTTAATAATTGTTTTTCCCCTTAGTTAAAATTACAATATTCCCTTAATTTGTATCTTTATTTAATAAGCTAGATTTTTAATCCCTTTAATTCTATTCAGTTACTAACGGCCATTTTTTCCTTTAAAATATGACTTCACTTATCTCTAATTCTTTCTTTAAAGCCACAACATATATCCGTTTGTTCATGTAACTGTAAGTATTTTCCCATTGTAACAACCATTTAAAGAGTTATTTCTAGCCTGTATTTATTCAGAGTTAAACGCTATTCGCTTAAGAAACAGATGCGCTAAGTTTGTCTTTTATTTTATTTCATTAGAATTAATTTCCTTTCTGAGCCCGTGAGATTTTTGTTAACTCTGTGTAAAGAATGCAATCCTTGTGGTTTCCCGAGCCATATGCTATCTTTTATCATTTGGCGTTAATTATTTCAAATCATGTCCTTTGGTTTCTATCATTGAAAGTCTATTTAACGGAAACTCTCCACGTGCCTTCTCTCACCGCAATTTGTGCTTATCAGTCGTTTTTGGCTATTTTTATGTACATGTATCGCGCCAACACTTGACGATGAGAAAAATGTATTTGTGACCACTTCTTCTCTGTAAGTACTAGCGATCGGACCTATCTCTACGAGGGTCCCTCTCTGGCACGGCAACCTTTCTTGGAACTGTGAAATTAATAAAAACTTGTCTCCAGTAAATTAGCCTCCTATGTTGCCTTTCTCAATTATTCATGGATTATATACGAACTTGGGATTGAAACTACACTTACGATTTAGAAACGCAAACTTCCTATATGATGTTGAAACCGTCTTCATAACTTTGAATTTGGTGTGTACATAGTAAGTAATAATGAAAAAAGCCTACAGAATATCAGTAACCTCGATTATCCGGAACTATTTTTTTTTCGGACTTTCGAAATATTCGTTCTGATGGGATACATAAAAAATTTGGTTATATTTTTTTATATGCATTTTCTTTGTAAACAATAAATTATGCATGTACTTATAGATGTATATAGATAAATTATTTTTAAATAAATAAACTGCTTTTAAAACTAACGGCAGTATTAGTTTTTATTTAGGTATAAAAAAAAGTTTTTTTTCTTTCGTCTCTTCTTCCTTTTTCTTATTTTCTTTTAAACGTTGAAAAGCATTTTCAAGTGTAAAAATAAAAAAGTGGATAGTTGCAGGGATAAAGATGGAGTCGTAGATAACAATTGAATGATAAAAATCACACTTCCCTAACCATTAGCAAATAAAGCCAGCGTTTGTATATCCCGATGCATTTGTTCACGTCATTTATTCAATAATCGACAGTGCACATGCAATAAACAAACATTAATTATTAAAGTAGAAACTAAATTACACAAATAAAAGAAATAAAGAGCCATTCGCAAACTACAATTATGTTACGCATTAAATAGAGTTGTCATGGGAATGAGCAATGGATGAGCACAAATAGATAAACCTAGGGGAATTTTTTAGTGACTAAAAATTAAATAAAATTTAATAGTGTTTAATAGTTTTATTTATTATTTATTTATTACCCATCTTATGTAGTATAAGGCAAATCTTGCAATCGTTTAAAAAAAAAAAAAAAAAAAAAAAAAAAAGTCAAATTCATGCGTTTCAGATACTGGAGATTCCGTAAAACATATTTTTTGAAAAAAAAAAAAAAAAAAAAAAAAATGCCGTCGGTCAGTTTATGTGCGTGTGTGCAAACGCTCTATCTCCCGAATAAATTGAGATAGGGACTTGAAATTTGGTGTGTACTTAGTAAGTAATAATGGAAAGAAGCATATTAAATATGAGTAACCTCGATTATTCGGAACTATTTTTTTCAGACTCTCGAAAAATTAAAAAATCCTTTTAAAGTGCGCAACTAATAAAGGTGTTTGGTATTTATAATGAAAAACAAGATTGAAATTTTACAATAATTTACTTTTATTAAAAAAGGTAAGAGAAAATAAATAACAAAATAATTATGATTTTCACAATGCCCATCAAATTACTGTATTTTCACAATGCACATTAAACTAGTGCATAGTAATTGAAAATATATCACAAGCATTTATAAATAATTATTTTTTGTCTAAAAAGAACAGGAAAAAAATGAAATCCCGAAAAATCCAGAACAAATCCGTGTGCTTTACTTTTTTCAACGAAAATAAGTCGGCAGAATCTTATAAGTCCAAGACCCAAAAGAGCAATAAAGAACATCACAATTTTTAAACAACGTATAAAAATACCGCAAAGTAAAGTTGATTTTACTTTTCTCTTCTTTTTCTTGTTCGAAAGAAGAGCTGCTCTTCTTTGCTGTCTCTTTGAACAACGTTTTCCAATACAGCCACATTATTCATGAGGTACTCAGGGAAAAAAAGTATGTCGATATTGGGGAACAAAAGCTTCTAGTGAGGGGAAAAAAAGAGAACAGCTGATACCGAATTCGATCAAAAGTAAATGATAGATCGAATATCGTTTCGAATTTCAGCGCACGTCGCTGTTCTTCGTTAGGGTTGAGGAGTAACTGTCACCGTAGCTGGTCTAGAAAAGAATAAGAAAGATGTAGATAATAAAGAAGAAGCCATGCAGTGTCACCCCGAGATTCGGCATGAGAGTTGACAATAAAGAAATTTCGAACGAGAGTTGTAAGAAAAAAATTCGAATATTTCAAGATTTTTTTTTTTTTCTGAAAACTTCCCGAAATTTAGTTGAATTTTATCCCTTTTCTACATGCAGGTAGCATAACTTCCACCCTTTATATTTAATTTAGAAAGAAATTTGTTAAAAGAGAGAGAGAAAGAGCTTTTTAGTTTTTTAGTTAAAATTTTCTCCACCTTTTTTAGCATGAAGTAGAACAGTTTGTCTTTAATTTAGAACGGATATTAACAGAAATATAGAGGAAAAGAAGAGAGAAATAGTTATTTATTATTTCAAATTAAAAATGTTGCATAGAACTGAATTTTAAGGGGAAATAATTGTAATAATGTAGAACAGCCTTTATTTGGAAGATCTGAAAAAGACAACTTTTTTAGCATGAAAATTGCGAAACAAATAACGTAGAACAATTGTTCAGAAGTTCTGATAAGATAAAGCTCTTCAGTTTTTTCGAATTCAAAATCGGATAAACTGTCAAACAAAAATATTTAGAAAACAGAACAAACGATATATTTCCTACACTAACCAATGTGTGTATATTTGTTATCATAATTATGATATTGTATTTACTCTTTAATAATTATTTTTACTCCATAAACATGGACTTATTTAGCCTAGGGTTTCTTAAGAGTTTTAACTAGATAATTTCTAGTATGAAACCTGCTCAATAGAAATATTTGATCTTTTTACAATGAGCGTTCGGATACAAGTACTATTTTTAAGAATTTCTATTATCGAATAATATTCGTTGTTACATTTAAATGCAAGAATTCCATGATTAAATAAAATGAAAATTGCTATTCAGAAATGACGAAAATTAAAATTTAGCACTGAATGCATCCTGTACGGATGCATTTTCACAACTCTTCATGAAAGGATTAAATGACCGTAAGGTGATATCCATAATATACAGGGCCGTAGCAAGAAGTTAATAAGAGGGGAGGTCAAGAAAATGTATGGGGGACTCATATTTTCTTTCTCCCTCTCCCTCAGGGAGAAAGATAAATTAGTGCATATTCTCACTGTAGGTATTATGTTTCTTCTGTTGTAATAACTTCATTTTACGCTAAGAAAAGAATATGATGATGAAAAATTCGAGTTTATAACTAGTGCAATATTAAACGTCATGCTAGTTTCATTTAAACATCGTGCAAGTTAATTTAGTATTTCTGCAAAATTGTGAAAGGGCCTCAAAACTAAATTAGATTTTTGAATAGAATTGTATTTGGATTTTCGGAAAATAAATTCATTTAGTGACCTTAGAATCTTTTCCAGGAGAAGCTCAAAATGTTTTAGGGGGGGAGGGGGAGAGTTACTTCAAACACCCCCTTAGCTACGTCCCCGATAATATAGGACAGTGAGGTGCAAAAGGTTAAGTTTTCTATTTGAAAGTTACACCCTTCAACTACTTTTACTCCCTTTTATTTTATTATTCACTTGAATAATCGCGCTTACTTTTACGCATTTGGCTATTGCAAATTTTACTGACCTTGACATTAGCACATAATCTTATTTTATTTGGAAAAAATCCTCATAAAAATCTACGGGCTAAGAGCTTTGTTCATAGACTTCTAAAGTCCAGATATAAGTTCTGAATATAAAAAGAACATCTCGACCATGAAGATGAAAAATATGCGCAATTTTTCCTTCTATGCCCCCCCCCCCAACTATTTCAAACAACATAATCCGAATTTACAACCTGGAGAAGCAAGCAACACAATGGAACCCAAACGAATCAAAAACGTTTTTGAAAACTCCGAAACGTTGGCACAAATTTCAGACTCCGCATATAAAAGTATAATATCGGAATATTCTCCATATTATTATTTTTTTCCTACGATTTAACAATTATTTTTACTCTATAAACATCGACTAACTTAGGGTTTGTTAGGGGTTTTTACTAAATAATTTCTAATATGAAATCTGCTCAGTAGAAATATTTAGAGCATTCGGATACAATGTTCTGTTTTTAAGAATTACTATTTTCCAATAATATTCGTTGCTATATTTAAAGGCAAGAATTCCATGATTAAATAAATGAAAACTGCTATCCAGAAATAACGACTACCGAAATTAAGATTAAATGCATGGAATGTATACTTCAAATTCATCATGAAAGGCTTAATCGTAAGGTGATATCCATGGTAAACGGAAAAAAAGTGACCGGAAAAAAAGTTATCGGAAAAAAAGTGACCTAAACTACAAAAGCGGAAAAAAAGTGACACGGAAAAAAAGTGACAAGGAAAAAAAGTGACACGGAAAAAAAGTGACACGGAAAAAAGTGACAAGGATTGGTTTTGGGGATTTATTATTGATTTTGGGGATTCATTGGTTAAGTATGAAAGGGGGATCGGGGGGGGGGGGGCTCATAATTTAGGTAAGTGGGTTTTTCATGCTGAATTAACTATTTTGGTTCAATTTTTGGATATACGTTCATACTGAAAAGACGCTTGCCTGATTAGTTTTGGGAAGGGACGATTACCCCCCCCCCCATCCGTCCTCAATTAGATGAATGGGTTTTTATGCAGAATTATCCAACTTGTGTCAAATTTGCATATAGGTTCTTTTCGATAAGGCTTATATATAGTATAAAGTGCCTGAAGAGTTTTAGGAGTTTAATGGTTAAGTATAGAAGGGGAACGGGGGATAACCTTTCTTAAATTAATGGCTTTTTACGGATAATTATCCGATTTGCTTCGAATTTTGGACATGGGTTAATTATGATAAGACGTATTTCTGATTATTTATGGGGTTCTTTTGCTAATTAAAAAGGGGGCGGCTGATTACTACCCCCGGCCTTAAATTAGATTTAAAAAAAACTATGCCCACTTATCCGATTTATTTCAAATTTTGGATGTAGGATCTTTCTCATAAAGTAAATTCCTGAATAGTTTTAAGGGTTTAATGGCTATGTATAGAGGGAGAAGGGGGATAAGCCCCCTTAAGGGTGTATTCAAAAAAACGCTTTTCCACTTTCAACAGCTCGAAAATTTCCGATACAATTTCAGACACATTTTCAAAAGTAGAAACATGAAACTTGCTGAGGATATTTTTGAAGAGATGTACAAGGTGCCATGTGCTGTATTTTTACGCTCAGTTCATTAGAATTTGATTTATAAACAATTATCTTCTCAGTATGACCCTTTTTTTTCGTTCACAGATCTCCCGCCAGGGGAAAATCTGTTCAAAATGCCGTTTTTGATTGCTTTTTTCGCAAGATTTTCTGCATTTATCAAAGAATTGACAATTACGGCACCTTGTGTACTTTCTAAATAAGACAATTTGCCAGTTTGATGCATATGCGAGTAAAAATGAAGTTAAAAATAAATCGGAAAATAGGCAGTTTGAATCGAAATACACCCTTAAATTAAATAAATGGCTTTTTGCGCAGAATTATCCGATTTGCTTCAAATTTTCGATGTATATTCATTATAAGAAGGCGTATCTCTGATTAATTATGGGGTTCTTTTGCTAATTAAATAAGGGAAAGCGTGCGATTAATCCCCCACTCTTTAAATAAGATTTTTTTTTCACAATTATCCAACGTATTTCAACTTTTGGATATAGGTTTTACCTGATAAAGTGAATCCCTGAATAGTTTTAAGGGTTTAATGGCTAAGTATAGAGGGATGAACGGGGGATAACCCACAAATAATCAGGAGTTCGGCTTATTATAATGAACGCACATTCAAAGTTTGAATCAAATAAGATAATTCTGCGTAAAAAGCCATTTATTAATTTAAGGGGGGTTATCCTCCGTTCCCCCACTGTATATGTCGGACGTTCCTCTCAGCCCGCACAACTTTGAAGAAAGTCCGTGGTAGTTATAGCTGCCACCACCGATATTACTAGGTGATATCGGTCACCCACTGTGAGGATTGTGTAAATGAACACTGACGCTGTCAATTAACTGAATTAACAGTTTATTTAGAATATATGTACACACTAAATACGCTTTTTACCATTATATACAATTACAACTCGGATATAGGTGATCCGGTTCAACATTAAATTAAATACAGTAAAGGTTGGCTGTGTACTATTCGAATTACACCTTCCACCTCACACTCAATGCACGTTAGATTAACTTTATCGGAGATCACTTTCGAATCTCCCAACACATGGATACTCGGCCTGCACTTCTCGGCCCAGAGCACTAAACACCAGGACGTCTGTGTCCCTTGCTCTCCAGATACGCACTGCCTCCGCTCTACAACGCAGAGCACACCCTATCAGGACCTCTGTCCTACACTACTCTCTAGGTATGAACCCAGATACGAACTGAACTAATCTGAGATAAGACTGGCTCATCTCAAATCACGGTGTTTCCCCAATGTCAACCCCCCTTTGGGGCTTATCCATTGGACACATTCCACATTCCTTTCTTGATTAGTGACATGTTGCTTGTCAGCTCATCATCCACATACCTCACTGACGGATGAACACGCCTCTCCGCAATCTCATCTTTCCCACTCACCACCTGTAGAGGATTACCTGTCAATTCCCCCTTCAACAAAGAAAGAATGTCACCTTGAAAATTTTAGTACTCAGCCGGTATAATATAAAAGAGATTAAGATAGAGAAATAACGGAAATTCCAATCTTTAGCAGAGGTGGTCTCAGAACCTGACAGTATACTTAGCCATTAAACCCTTAAAATTATTCTGGGACTAACTTTATGAGAAAAAACATATATCCAAAATATGAAATATATCGGATAAGTGAACATAAAAAACAATTTATATAATTTAAGGGGATCGGAAAATCACCCGCCTTAATTTTTAATTAGAAAAATAACCCCATATGTAATCAGGGATACGCCTTATCATAATGAATCTATAATCCAAAATTTGTAGCAAATCCTATAATTCTGCGTAAAAAGTAATTTAATTTAAGGTAGATTATATTCTATTCCCCTTCAATACGTAGATATCAAATCCTTAAAACTATTCAGGGATCCACCTTATCAGTAAGAACTTATATTTAAAATTTGAAATACATGGGGTAATTCTGCATAAAAACCTATTTATCTAGTTTAAGGGGGAGATAATTGCTCGCCCCCCACCCTTTATAATAAGCAGAAGAACCCCATAACTAATCAGAGATACGTCTTATCATAATGAATCTATGTCCAAAATTCTAAGCAAATCGGATAATTATGCGTAAAAAGTTATTAATTTAATTTAAGAAAGGTTATCCCCCGCTCTCCCTCTATATATAACCATTAAAACTCTTCATGCATTATATACTATATATAAGCCTTATCGAAAAGAACCTATATTCACAGGGCCCGACTTAGACAGTGGGGGGCCCTGGGGCAAACATTATTAGAGTGGCCCCCTTCTATCTTAAAAATGTTTGTGAATTATACTCAAGTGACTAAAATTAAAATTCAAACCTATTGTATGTATGCATAAATTTTGTACCAAGTACTGATTTCAGTATTTTTATTTCACATCTTTATACATAATAACAGATGATAAATAATTTTAACTATTAATTTTCTTATGATGTAACTATTACTTTAAGGGAACGTGGGGCAGGGAAGCAAAGGGGGTAGGAGAAAAAAGACCCCTTAAAATTGAAAAAAAAGAATTTTGGTAATATTTTGCTATTTTATATCATTTGGCCCTCTTTTAACAATAAACTTTGCTCTCCTTGGGGGCCCCCTCAAACCGGGAGCCCGGGGCAATTGCCCCGCATGCCCCTGCCTTAGTCAGGCCCTGTATATTCAAATTTGACACACGTTGGATAATTCTGCATAAAAACCCATTCATCTAACTGAGGACGGATGGGAAGGGGGGGGGTAATCGTCCCTTCCCAAAACTAATCAGGCAAGCGTCTTTTCAGTATGAACGTATAACCAAAAATTGAACCAAAACAGTTAATTCAGCATGAAAAACCCATTTACCTAAATTATGAGCCCCCCCCCCATCCCCCTTTCATACTTAACCAATGAATCCTCAAAATCAATAATAATTCCCCAAAATCAATCCTTGTCACTTTTTTTCCGTGTCCCTTTTTTTCCGTGTCACTTTTTTTCCTTGTCACTTTTTTTCCGTGTCACTTTTTTCCGCTTTTGTAATTTAGGTCACTTTTTTCCGATAACTTTTTTTCCGGTCACTTTTTTTCCTAGATTCGATATCCATAATATAAGATATCCATAATAAAAGACAGTGAGCCACAAAAGGTCAAGGCTTCGATTTGGAAGTCGCACCCTCTAAATAACCCTATTCCTTTTATTTAATTATTCACTTAAATAATCCCGTTTACTTTTACGCCTTTGACTATCGCGGATTACACTGACCTTGACATTGCCGCATAATCTTATTTTATTTGCTTAAACCCTCATAAAAATCTCCGGACTAAGAACTTTGTTTATAGACTTCTAAAGTCCAGATATAAGTTCTGAATATAAAAAGAACATCTCGACCATGAAGATGAAAAATATGCGCAATTTTTCCTTCTATGCCCCCCCCCCCCCCAACTATTTCAAACAACATAATCCGGATTTACAACCTGGAGGAGCAAGCAACACAATGGAACCCAAACGAATCAAAAACGTTTTGAAAACTCCGAAACGTTGACAGCAACAAATTTCAGACTCCGTATATAAAAGTATAATCTCGGAATATTCTCCATATTTTTATATTTATTTTTTTTTCTACGAGTTCCTCCTAGCTCTCAACCCATCTAATATTTTATCTGGTTTTTCTTGACAGGTGTTCGTGGACAAAAGATAACCAGCGATGCTGCGACAGGTACTCTGGGATACAGGGGAAAAAAAGGAAGGGGGGGGGATATATAAGAAAAAAAAAAAAGACTAGTCCTCCAGCACCTCGGCAAATAGGTCTTATGACACAAATCTGGCAAGGCGTCACCAGTCAGGGGGATGACTACTTTAAAAGGAAAAAAGAAAAAGTAAAAATACAAGGAATATATCATCAAGGCAGGTGATGTTCCAACAATGCAATGCAGAATATGGATTCCTAGCCTTCAGTTCGAAGTGCCGGATTTCTTTTTTTCTCTTTCGAGTTTTTGACAGGGTACCTTTAACCTCCTCTAAGACACATTGTCCTTCGCATTATAGATGTCCTCTAAATTTATAGCAAGATTTCATTTTTGATGTTTTGTTATTTTTTTATAATTTTTTTTTAAAGGATTGGAAAAGATTGATGGTTTATAAAGAAGTTTAAATGGCTGTCTTTTAGGAAGTTTTATTTTTATGTGTTTTTAATAAAATGGCTTTTGGTTCCTCAGATAAGGGCAATATGCCAAACACGTTTTAATAGTTTTTTTCCCCCTCTTTATCGCTTTCGGTCAAGACAGGGCTGAAAATGGGATAATTTTTAGCAAATTTTTATAGGTTTTGCAGCGAAATAATGTTTTTTGACAGCAAATGAGTTATTTTGATTAAGCCGTAAAAACTTGCCAGTTATATTTTTTACAATGGTACTTTCAATGATGATGATGTTTTAATTCATTATTTTCGTTTAATTAAATAAAAAATTAAACATAAATAAGGTTGCTTTAATAAAATTAATTTTTTAGAACATGAAAAATAAAACAATAAGTTTATTTAATTTTAGTTATGTTTATATAACTTGGTAAAAAATTGCTTAATATAGAATTTTATTTTTATTTTAATGAAAAATATGCATTGAGATCATGCAATAATGAAAGAATAGAAATTGAAAAAGTATGTTTTCCAGCTTTGTGAGATAAAACACTTAGCATGTTGTTAGCATGTGTATGCATATTAAGAGCTTAACATTTTAAGAAATTGCCATTAAGAAAGAGGCTACTTCACTCAAATGAAAAGACCCGTTCGCTAATGCAAATCCTATGGAAGAAATTTATAAAGATATCTCGTTTGCATTTCAATATTTTTAAATGATTCTTTTTGCACTGTATAGCTGAGGCCGATCTGTATGCAAGCCGTTTTTAACTTTTTCGATGTAGGTTACAGATTTTTTTGATGAGGGTGCTTTCGTTTTCCAAACCGGTTCCAAAATTGAAAGCGTCCTCCAAAAAATATCTGTAAAGAAAATAAAAAAATAAAATAAAAAACGGCTTGCATACAGATCGGTCTCAGCTATCCCGTGCAAAAAGAATCATTTAAAAATATTAAAATGCAACCGAGATATCTTTGTAAGTTTCTTCCATAGGATTAGCATTAGCTGACGGGTCTTTTCATTTGAGTGAAGTAGCCTCTTAATCCCTTCTCAAAGAACGTCATGTACATATGACACATAAAATGATCAGAATTTATTATTATTCCTACCAATAATTTTAATTGATATTATTACTCAATTGTTTATTTAGTAATCTATAAAAATATATATTACTAAAAATTATTATTATTATTATTATTTAAATAAAAAATGGCTATTTTTCATGAATTACTGAAAAACAATTTTGAAAATATAAAAACTCGCTTGAAATTCTGACTCAAAAACATTTTATAAATTTAATTCTTCATCCATGTTTAAATTTTACTCTATTTCTTATAAATAAATAAATAAATAAATCTTCAAAATACTCATATAATGATAAATTTTATTTTTATTATTACTTCTTCCGAAAAGATAAACAGATTTTTACGCAATAGCAAAACTTACAAAGCTCTCTGAATATCAAATTATGCATCTAAACATCGCGTTAAAGTTCACCCTATCCCTTAAAAACTCATACCCGAACATAAAAGATTCAAGCATTCAAATAACAACAAAACTAATTTTCCTCATAGAATTTTTAAAAATGTAAAATCGCACCTGAAATTCGAACTTACAAAACATTTTGTAAATTTAATTTTTCATTCATGTTTAAATTTTACCGCATTACTTTAAAAAGTTCTTCAAAGCTTTCAATCTTTTACATGACAGTAAAATTTACAATCCTCCCAATAAATCCAATTATATTCATATAATGGTGATTTTTATTTTCATTATTATTTCTTCCGAGTATAAAAAAAAATTTCACGCAATAGAAAAACTTACAAAGCTCTCTATATGTCAAATTATGCATCTAACATCAAAGTTCACCTTCTTCCTTAAAAACTCACATGAATCTTTTACATTCATAAAAGATTCAACCATTCACATAATGACAAAACTAATTTTCCTCATAGAATTTCTGTGAAAAAACAACCACAAAACAACATCTAATAAACAAAGAGTTATAGAAACTGGATAGTACAACTCCAACTCCAACAACAAATAAGTTCAAAGAAATTTCATTACACCTTCTTTATATAAATTTGATAAATAAATGTAAATAATATAATATACTTTTACATATTACTTTTAATAATATATAATATTAATAATACTAAATTATTTATTTAATATATATTACTAATTATAAATAAGATTGGCTATTTTTCATGAATTACTAAAAATAATTTTGAAAATATAAAAACGCGCCTGAAATTCCGACTTACAAAACATTTTGTAAATTTAATTTTTCATGCATGTTAAAATTTTACCGCATTTCTTAAAAAAGTTCTTCAGAACTTCCAGTCTTTTACATGACAGTAACATTTATTATCCTCCCAATAAATGTAACTATGCTCCTATAATGGTAATTTTTATTTTTATTATTTTTCCTTCCGAAAAGATAAACAGATTTATACGCAATAGTAAAACTTACAAAGCTCTGTTTATATCAAATAATGCATCTAACATCATGTTAAAGTTCACCTTATTTCTTAAAAGCTCATCTGAATCTTTTATATTTATAAAAGATTCAAACATTCACATAATAAAAACTAATTTTCCTCATAGAATCTCTGTGTGAAAAACAACCACAAAACATCTGATAAACAAAGAGTTATAGAAACTGGGTAGTACTACTCCAGCAACAAATAAGGTCAAAGAAATTTCACTTCTCCTTCTTTTGATAAATTTGATAAATAAATGAACATGAAAATATGCCACGTGTCAAAAAAGCTCACGATCTGGCTTCAGAAATGCGGTAAATCTTGCTCTTCCCTTTGTTCTAACTGCATCATCTTCGCATAGTTGAGGCAGACGATTTTTTTTTCCTGCGAAAGCGAGCAGGTTTTTTAGAAGTGGGACACTGGGAGCACAGTAATTGCGTTAAGTTGGAAGACGCCTGGACGTTAAAAAGTGACGTTATGAATGGAAATTTCATTACAGATTCACATTTCGGAAGAATGGTGGGTGATTCCGATGTTCTTGCATAATTTGTTTCGCGAAAGAGAAAAAAAGGTGGATAATTTAGGTTGAAAAAGCATTTTATTACTGATATTAGAGTATCAGAGTGTTTTTTTTTTCTCCTAAGTGAGTGATAAATAATTTTATTTAAGAAAATAACATTAAGCATACTTATAATGTGTACAATCTGCGGTGCAAACAATATTTGTTATTAATTTACAGGGCCATACAAAAATATTCCATTACATAATAATATAGGAGGAAACATTGTTTGGGGCATGTTTTAATAATATTAAACTAGATATAAGTTGCTGAGGTTTATTACAAGTTACTTCCTGTGTAATACAAAGCAGATTGTAGTTACAGGGACTCACAAAAGATTTCGCTACTATAGTGTATCTGAAATACTGTATACCATTACACCAAAATCTGAATATTTCTTTAAACTTCATTATAGTACGAACACATCTTATTTACTACGCTTGATGTGTAGTTTCCGACTTGTTGAAATTATACTCTTTCACTTTGACATCGACCGTGCATTGTTTATTCAAATTTAAAGTTATGTTCTTTTAATTTTCCACGGAGCCTAACAGGGGTTGCAGCCCGCTCTATGTATTCGTGTTGACTGAACTTTAGCGACCCTTTCCATGGCAACATAGGCTAAATGTACTCATTAGGTGTGTTCGTAATTATGTGAATACGTAGCACCTATAGTCCTCGTCGTTTATTTTTGTCTGTCCGCATACAACAACGCAAAACATATTCAACTGAATCGTTTGAAATTCAAAATATACTATTATTACATAATTTTATTGAGTCATTTCAAATTTTATGAAAATTGGATGTATATTTCCATTACAGGGACAATCAAAATTATTCTGGTACGTTACGGTTAATGGGAAAAAATAGCTTCAATTGCATTTTAAAGATGTTACACACTTTAAAACATAATACAATTCATATGCATCTATGAAATACATTTTCTGTGCAATCTGTGGTGCAAAAAGTATTTTTAATTATTATACAGGGCCACACAAAAGTATTCTATTACATAACGGTATAGAGGGAAACATTGTTTGATGCGCGTTTTAATTATGTTAACTTATTTCACATTTTACGAAATTGATATACGTTGCTGGGGCTTACTACAAGTTAATTCCTGTATTACAGAAAGTATTTACTATTTATAGGGACAGGCGAAAGATTTCGGATACTGTATTGTTTCTGAAGTACTGTATACAGACGATACTGTATACAACCTCGATTTAACGTACATTGATTTAACGAATTCTCAGATTTAACGAATATTTTTTCTGTCTCGACAAAAAGAACGCTAAAATGCTCGGATTTAACGAATTTTTAGCTTTGATTTAACGAACAACAATCGCCGAAAAATATTTGCATTCGCAGATACAATTAAAACTTAGAATTTTTTGCACATAAAACTTTAAATCTTTGACAACCTTATCCTAATGTTACATTCTTCTTCTTATTTCTGGTGGATTCAAAAGACAGTTATTACTTCTTTTCAACTAGAAACATGATAAAGATATAGACAAATATGCAGAGCTAAGTACCTGTGATATTGAACAGAAAGAGAATGAAAATTCTGAAAGTAGTCAAGATGATGAAGAAATGGAAATTTAACTAAAAAAAGGTGACATTCCAAGAATCAATTTGCAGCTTGAACACTTTAAGAAATTATTTTTTGTTTCATGAGTTTAATGTTGTTGTTCTTATGAAGTTAGAAAATATCGACAAAGATTTTGGAAAGTCAAAACAAAGCACTATCAAGGATTTCTTTCCAAAGTGCCAATAAGTATGTATGCATTATGTATTAAGTTTTAAGAACAAATAATACTAAAGAATTTAGATAATTTAAAAGTTGATCTACTAACTTATAATTTTTAAGTTCATAGTAAACAATAACTATTCTTTTTTTAAATCTGTATATCTAAGAGTATTTTGTATTGATATTTTCATACCATAGTCTTTAAAAATTGATATTCGATTTAACGAACGGATTTGTGGGTTCCAATCAATTCGTTAAATCGAGGTTCGACTGTATTTTATAAAACTTCGTTATAGTATGAAAGCATTTCATTTGCTACGACCGACGTCAATTTCCAACTAACATTTTCCTTTCTCTAATAATTCTTTAATGGTTAAGATAAAACGGGAAAGTAGGGAGATAAGTGTTTTTGACTGGCATCTTTAAAAATGACACCCCGAATTCCCTATATTTTCAAAGAAAATAACAGATGTATCGTATATTTTAGAAACACGATAATTCTCGTGACCACGCGACTGACGTGTTAAACACCCAAAATAGAAGTCGTCAGAGAACGTGCCGAAATTTCTTAAAAGACAAAGCATATCAAAATAATGGTAGATAGCTTATAAACTATAGCCCGGCTTTGACAAAAGAAAATTTTAAATCTTTTTCATTGCTATATAATGATTGTCTTGTATTTTTTTTCGTACGTGGAGAGAAAAGAAAATCTTCATTCGTTCAGACAGAGAAATATAATTTCTCTCATAATATCGAACACTATTTAAACCGAAAGAGAATCTAACGTAAGATCTATAAATTTAAGGCTGTAATGGATGGACATAGTG
Organism: Maratus speculifer; assembly: GCA_964019185.1. NCBI lineage: Eukaryota > Metazoa > Arthropoda > Arachnida > Araneae > Salticidae > Maratus > Maratus speculifer. The sequence goes on along the minus strand of OZ025294.1, from coordinate 199,920,558 downwards.
GCATTTATTACTCTTTTTAAACAATTTTGAAGGCGATAATAATAATTATAGTAATGGCAATAACGTCGTGTGAAAATCAATCTTGATACAATCTTTTTCCTTTTTTATGATTGAAGTTTTAAGTATATTTTAAATCCAACAGGATTTTTTAGTATTTATTGCGTCACATTGATAAAGAAAATTGGCAGGGGAGAATATAAAAAGTAATGGGAAAAAATTGAGATTGATTCTATAGGGAAGATCACAAAGAAATGCGAAAGAGCACTAATAAATATTGCGGAGGTATTATCAGTTTTTGTAGTACAGAGGTAACGTCTCCAGTTTCCCCAAGTGATGCCCAGCGTTCGATTCCAGTCGATTGATATACATAGGAAAGATCACAAAAGAAATGCGAAAGAGCACTGATAAATATTGCGGGGGTATAATCAATTTTTGTAGCACAGAGGTAACGTCTCCAGTTTCCCAAAGTGATGCCCAGCGTTCGATTCCAGTCGATTGATATACATAAAAAATTTATATAAATTCTTTAAATCCCGTTTCCTCACATTTTCTATTTTTCCTTGATATATTTGTTTATTTACTTTGTTTAGGCTTCTTGTTGTTGTTATCGTTGAAAGAATTCCCCCAACACCCTATATTATACAAGGTCTTATTCAGGTGGATTTTTTATGATTTGATGAAATCCAAAGTATTTCTAAATATCTACCAAAAAGCATACAAATATATAGAAGTCATTTTCCGGAGAAGAGCTTAGTAGCTCAGAGGTAATGTCTCAAATTTATTTCAAAACAGGAGGTCCGTGTTCGATTCCCGCCGATAGATGTGTATCTGAAATTTGTTTTTAAAAAATCTATCACTGTATTTCCTTACATTTCTATTTTTCCTTGATATATTTGTTTATTTTATTGTGTTTGGCATACTGTTGTTGTTATTATCGCTGCAAGAGCTCTCCAACACGTTGTATAATCAACTTTTTATAATTTGAATAAATCCAAAAGAATTTCTAAATAACTACAAAAAGAATATAGAAATATCTATGAATCATCTCCCACGATTTAATCAAAGAATATAATTTCGTAATTTCATTTAAAAAAAAAGAGCAGAAAAATGTTCTTCCGCTATCCAGTAAAATTACTATACTAACACATGAAAGTAGCATCATATAAAACACAACGTAATTTCCATATAGCCTACATATTTTTCCCATTACAATACAAGTAAGTATTGCAACACCTGACCTATGGCTGGGACGTTAGTGTTCCCATTCTCTAAACGCGAAGGTGAACAGAGGAAAAACCGGACTCAAAAGGTTAAACCCTATGAGCGCATCTTGTTCCGAAAGAATCATTAGGAAGATGTTTTCTTGCATCATTTATTTATTGTTTGTTTGTTTATTTGTTTTCGTCTACAGAGCAAAAGAGCAGCGGGCACAGGTTTCCCGAGAATAAAATATTTCGTTTACTTCTTTCAAAAATTGGACGTCTAAGTAAATTAATAATTGTAACTACTAAAAGCTTCTGAAAATGTCAATATTGTTTTTATATTTGTTTTACACATTTAGTTCTTTGTGGGTGTAATAAAAACAAGCTGGAAATTGCATGTCAGGGTCAGACGTAGCAAAGGAGGTGCATTCGTACTATAACGAAGTTTTTAAAATATACAGCACTTCGAATACATTACAGTATTCGAAATATTTGTGTGTCCCTGTAAATACTATCAGCTTTCTATTATGCAAGGAGTAACTTGCAGTAAAACGTCAGCAACGTATATCAATTTCATAAAATGTGAAATAGTTTAGTGTAATTAAAACGCATTCCAAAAAATGTTTCTCCTATACCATTATGTGATAGAATAATTTTGTGTGACCTTGTATATTTATAAAAAAAAAATACTTTTTGCGCCACAGATTGTGCAGAATGTATAGTTTTGTATATATTTCATAGATCCATATGAATTGTATTATGTTCGAAAGACTGTAAACATCATTAAAAGGCACTTGAAACTATTTTTTCCCATTGACCACAATGTAACGGAACAATTTTGATTGTCCCTGTAACTGAAGTATGCATCCGATTTTCATGAAATTTGAAATGACTCGACAAAATTATGTAATAATTCTATATTTTAAATTTCAAACGATTTGATTAAGTAGTTTTTGTGTTGTTATATGCGGACAGACGGACGGATTGAACGACCATTATAGGTGCTACGTACTTACGTCAAGTTTTCCTTGGACGAGAACAATAATTTTGGTCGCGTTCCCTATAAAAGTTCTCCGCGAAAGTAGCTCTTCTATAACAATTTGGCCAAAACTCATCGATGTAAAATACCAAGCAGCTATTCTAACTGTAATGTCAATGATGCTAGATCGGTTATGATATTTCACCTGGTATAACAATACATTCGATTATTCGAATAACGCAGTAGAATATACATCGAATTAAATATTCAACTTTTTTTCAAATGATGAAATTAAAACTACACGCCTCGTAATAAACTGTTCAAAACAGGAAAAGCCTATTTGTATATTGCTTTTACAATAAGCAAAAAATTGAGAAAATATGTTAATCTTACGAGGCCTACAGTTTCTATGAGCACGCTCCATCTTATCTTATCATAAAAAAATTTACAAGAATTTTTCAAATTTAAGAAGTATTGTAAAAATTAGTTTTCCCCGCCATAATAATAAGGCACTCAATCTCTAAAATAATCCAAAATCCTCACTACCGGATAACGCAGTAGAAAATACAATCGCATAAAATATTCAATTTTTTTCAAATCACAAAATTAAAACTACATGTCATCCAATAAGCTGTTCAAAATGGGAAAAGACTATTGTATATTGTCTTTACAAGCAAAAAATTGAGAAAATATGTTAATGTTACGAGGGCTACAGCTTCTTTGAACGCGTTCCATCCTATCTTATCCTAATAAAAATGTACAAGAATTTTTCAAATATAAGAAGGATTGTAAAAATCAGTTTCCCCGCCATAATAATATTAAGGCACTCAATCTATAAAATAATCCAAAATCCTCACTACCGAATCCAACAGTGTTCATCCTCTTACATAATGCTTAACACAGCGATAAACTTGCTCTTTTTTTTTCAAGCGAGTTTAAAAGCGCTTTTTTTTCCCTTTTTCGAGATTGACAGTAGTGATATGTTTTGTCATAATGTTTGACTATAATGACATCTAACATAACTTTTTACTTCAAGTACACATGCATGTTTTTTTTGGGCGTACTTTAAAAATTCATCAGTTAAAAGATAATACATGCTTTTAAAAAATATCGTGGTAAGAAAACTTGAAAAGAAAAATTTAAATAGCTCATATAATGCATTTTTTACTAACATAAATATTAAAAATACTACAGAAAAGAGCTTTTGCAATTATTTATAAAACTATCTATAAAACTGTGTTTTATTAAATATGTATATGTGAAATAAAGTTTTATAAAACCAGATTTAGAAATAAAATTTAAATAATTTTATTATTATTATTTATTTAACATGAACAGCAAATTTTCTGAACATGCAATTACAGGGTGACACATAAATACTGTGACGTGGTAAAAAAAAAAAAAAAAAAAAAAAAAAAAAGACAATTCAGTTTAATGTTAACTTCGCATTTTTAACCAAACTATTGTTTTATTCTTTCTCCTCGTGATTATTTTTTGTTGTCTAAATGCTATTTTCATTGATATTAATTCACTGTTTGAGAAGAAAACAGCGTGTGCAAAGATTAATCCTGCTTTCCTTAAACAACAACCCCTCCTCCCCCCCCTCCAAGCAAACTTCGTTGTTTGAGCAATTCTGGACTAAAATGCCTGTACAAAAAAGTACAAGGCTCTGAATTCACTTAATTCACATTGTAACGCACCTCTCACCTCCACTATTCTTTCCAGAGTCCAGAGGGCGCTGTTTTCATTGGTTCCTTGCACGGAATATTTTTTCTTACCCCCCCCCCCCCTCCCCCAGAGAGATGTGAGTTAGCTCGGCAAGGAAAGATGTCACACCGTTGACACGAAAATGTTCTACACCTTATCCAAAGTGAATACTTCCCATGTATGTCTAAAATCTCATCTGTAATCGCGGTATGTTTTGTGAAATAAATGTTTTTGTGACGTTAAGTCTTTGATTCTTCAAATAACTGTCACAAATATTGGAGAGGTGCGTTACAACATAACTGAATTCACTTAATCGCGCTTTGAAAAAAAAAAAAAATTCTGGGCCGAAATCCCGCCAGAAATATTTCGTTGCGACTATCTTGACGAATTTTCCAGATACACTAGGTCACTGCATCACGCAGGAGGAAGCCATTACCAATAATTTTAATTGTTGCTTGTACAGAATTTACTTCTCTTTCGAATAGTGAATAAAACGGAATGTTTTATCCCATTCAGTTAAAAGTTATGTTTTTTTTATTTGTGTCACAGTATTTATGTGTCACTCTGCAACTATTATTTTAATAATTTCTAGCTATTACAATGAATAAAAAATAAAATTGTTTCAAATGTAATTTTACCATTTCTTTTTTCATAAATGTTTATTTATTTTTTTTAAAAAGGTAAAAGCATTAAATATTAAACAATTTTTAAACAAAATAGTCTTTCATCTGCTAGTAATGACTATATGTTCCTTTAAAGAAATATGTATTAAATTATCTTTCACTTTCATTTATTATATTAATACAAGTTTTCTAAGCATTAATGTACTTTAAACTCTCTCCAAGAGCTAAAATTTATTCGACAAACTTTATTTAATTTTTATGTATCACGAACATCAACTTTTCATCCTTTAAACGGAAAATATTTTCTAAATATCCATATACATTGAGCTGTTAACACAAAATACTATATTTTATAAATATATTTTGTGATTATTTACATATATCTACTCTTATACCTCAACAAAATATCTCAATATAATATCCCTAAATAAATACTAAACAAAAACTTTTTTTAATTCTTTTATTTGCCATACTTTGTAGCAATAAATTTATATTTAATTTTGCAAGTGATACCCCGATTAAACAATTTCTTACTTATCCCACAAATGTTAAAAGTGTAAAATATTAAACAATGTCTTCAAGCACTAATCATCTCTCTCTCTCTCTTTTTTAAAAAATATACATAAATAAAACTTTGCTTAACATTCTTTCATCATAAACAAAAAATCTTTTCATTCATATACACTGACTTTATAAAGATGATACTCTCAATAAAGTTGTTTTAAAGGTGATTTCTTTCATTTTTTTCCCCCATAAATGTTTATTTCTATAAATGCTGAACGGCGTCAAAGATTAAACACTGATTTCAAACAATAATCATTTTTCATCTGTTACTTGTGACTGTTTGTTGGCAGACCTGATGACCTGAGGGAAAAACTAAATGGTTTTTTTTCTAATGGTTGGATATTCTGAACTGGAAAGAAATATTATTTTTGTTTACTAAACTTTTTATTTAATACCCATTATATATAATTTTAGGGATAGCTTTTATGTTTTGTTATGCGATTTATCTATTTTATCCATTTCCAGGCATGAAAGTGGACCAAAGAAAAAAAGGAGGAAAATTTTTTTCAACTCCAGATGCCGAATATAAAGAGAAAAAATAGAAAAATACTAATGACGACATTTTATAGACTAGAGTGCAGTTTTAAATTTTACAAAAACATAAAAATTACAAAAAATTTGATTTAAAAAAAATTCAAAATTCACAGTATAAATGTGTATCTCTTGATAAAACAGGGGACCACAGCCATCAACCTTCTGTAGACCTAACAGAAAAACGACAGATTTTCTCAAAAGATCTTGAAAGAACGAAAAATTTTGTCTAAAAATCACGATAAAACGACAAATTTCGTCAAAAATTCGCGATAAAACGGCAAATTTCGTCAAAAAACTCGTGAAACGCGGCAAATTTTGTTTTAAAAATTTCGATAAAATGACAAATTTTGTCAAAATTCGCGAAAAAATGGCAAATTACGTCAAAAGATTCACGAAAAAATGGCTAGTTCTGTCGTAAATCGTGAAAAAAAAATGGCAAATTTCATCGAAAAATACGCAAAAAAATGACAAATTTCGTCGAAAAAATGATTAACTTGTCATAAAATTCGAAAAAAACCTGGCAAAGTTCCTAAAAAAATTGAGTAAAAGCAACAAATTATCAAAAATTCGCGATAAAACGACAAATTTATTCAAAAAATATTTGGGGATATTTTTATTTTCAAAACAGATTCCAAAGATAAAAATATCCCTAAAGATTTAAAAAAAAAAAATCTGCAAACAAAATTGAAAAATTAAAAAACGGTTTTTGTACATAATAACCTCAAGTATTCAATACAAAAATAAAATTTAAATTATCAAAACGCAAACTGTATGCTTAAAAAGATTTCTCCCATAGGATTAACATTAGCGAGCGCGCGTTCTTGAGTGGTGAAGCAGCCTCTGAATAGAGGTCTGCACGGGCCGAAATTTCCAGGCCCGAGCCCGAAAATCAAAATTTTGGCCCGGGCCCGGCCCGAACGCAAAAAATATTGGCCTGACCCGGCCCGGGAAAAAAAATGTAAAATTCGGCCCGAACCCGGCCCGGGTGAATTTCTACAGATCATTGATCTTTAGGAAGAGTCTACCGGAAAAGTTCAGACAAAAAAAAAAAAAAAAAAAAAAAAAAAAAACTTTTCTTAGTCTCTTTTCTTTGTTTGTTGTATGTAAATGTTTCAGTTATCATTAATATTATTAATGCATTAAAACAAAAAATCTAAAAAATGGTATACGGTAAAAATAAAATCTTCTAAGACATTGGAAAGAAAAAAATACTTTTCCTTCTTAGCAGATGTAAATGTTTAATATTTTTTTTTTCTCGCGTATTGTTGCATTCATATTGCATGAATGAACAGTTTAAAAAAAAATTGCAGTTTTCGGTTTAAACGAAAATTTCGTCATAATCTTTTTTTTTTTTTTTTAATGTGATTAATTCTATTTTGAGACGCCTAGTGACCTACGATTCTTTAAAAAGAATAAATTCTAATGTTTAATTGTAGAATAATGGCGACTTAAAAATATATTCCTATTTTGCAAAAATTTTTGGACCAAGCCAAACTTTACTGATTTGTGAACAGACTTATTTCCACGCCGAGAAAAGGATTTTCATATGGGGAGATTCAACAGGAACTGATTATTTTGGTCCGTGAAGACTAAAAAGAATGAAATCAGTCTCGGTTTCTACGGAAGAAGTAAGTTAGGCTCGGCCCGGCCCGATACTCCAGGAAAAAAAAAATACGGCTCGAGCCCGGCCCGAAAAGATCAGTGACTAGGCCCGTCCGGCCCGGCCTGAGACTTCAGAAGCAAGGCCCGAATGACGTTAATGCAAATCGGCCCGAGCCCGGTCCGTGCTCGGGCTTCGGACCGAGGCCCGGCCCGTGCAGACCTTTACCTCTGAATGCAAATATCGTAAAAGCCGTATTTGTAAATGGAGTGTAAATGCACCATAAATAATTATACTAGTGTTCTTTGTGGCAGAATGTATATAATTTATCAATGCCATAGTCTCATTTATTTCAGAAATTATATAATTCATCGATCAACAGTATTTATAATAATAATTATGAAGATATCAGTCTTAAAATTCTTTATTATGATTAGTAGTCAAGTCTTGCACGTACTCGCGTTCGGGTATTTTAGTTATAACTGAAAATTCCACTCGAAATAAATTCAAACGCAACTAAAAAAATGTTTAAAAAAGGTTGACCTGAAATTGACATATTTTAACCAGAACTGAAGTGCAATAGTAATAAAACAGAATTTATATTAGCTCGTATCCGTCGCGCTGCAAAAATAATAGTTATTCTGGAAAACAAAACAACTGAAAAATTATCACTGTTTTAAAGCTCATTAATCCAGATTAAATTATTCCCTTCCAAGATTTTCTTTCTCTTCAGCGTCACAGTGACCTATGGACCCAGGTGTCAGAAAACAGCTGCCAGTCTGGCTGCGGACACACACAAAGTTTTTTTGCGGTTTGCAGGCGGCGCGTTTGATGTAAATGAGTTTTTCAGTTCAACTTCAATCCAAGAGTAGCACGGGAATCTTTCCCTTCAGTAGGGTTAAGATAGTGATCTTCCGTGACCATTGTATCTCCCTCGTTTCCCACTGTCAGTAAACCGTAAGTGAAAGAAAAGAAAAGGCAGTTCCGGGAATAAAGTTTAACTTCAGAATAGTTATGTTTGCCCGGTCCTTAAAAATAGATTTTCGCCCCGCGAAATGTACCGCATCTGATGGTCCTGAACGTAAATTGACCGCGTGAATTGACCGACCAGGCTCTTCGGCGATTTGTGGGTGAAGTCCAGCGGGTGAAAGATAAGTCCGAGAATTACTCCCGGAGCTTCTTGGACCCCCCCCCCCCCCAAATTACCAGCAATATTTTCTTTGCATTTTTGCATCGATCCAGAGAATGGCCAAAATCATCTTTAAAAAGGCGGATTTCCGCCTTTAGGCGGAACTCTTTCATCCCTGCATTTCAATCATGTATTATATGATTCTATTTTAATGCATTTATCATTTTGGTTCTATGTTTGCTGGTAATCCCAAATTCGTATTATTTTGCTTTTCATGGCAGATGCAAAGATGAAACCACACACTTTATTTGTAGGGGGGGGGGGGGGGCTGAAAAGTCTCACCATTACTATACCGGCATATTCCAAATATTTCTTTTAATTCATTTTTTTACGTTTTCTTGATAGATATTGTTTTGAAATTAATGGTTTATATATACATATATATATAAGTGTGAGTGTGTATGCATGTAGGTTTTATTATTAATTTTTTCTTCTTCACGATATTTCCATTTTATTACGCTAAATCACCGGCATATTCATTAATTCCCTGTTTTTTAATAATATCTATTATTAATCCTATTAAATTCTCCTTAAATTACTTATTATTTTATTCAGTTTGTATAAATATAAAGCTTTTAGTTTATTACTAAATTGCATCATCATTTTTGACCAATTTCTATTATTTAATGTGATTCGAATGTTTTTAAAAGAGCCATTTCTTTCTTTCTTTTTTTTCTTCCTTCCTTCCTTTTTCTTTCTTTCTTTCCTTTTTTCTATTTACTCATTTTATCCCGAGATCTTTCACGCGCTGGGATATTTTTTACTCCTAATGTTCTTGCACTCTTTTGGCAGAGCTCTTTGCAGAATTACTCTCATAGCACTTTCATGCGTCACTATATTGTCCCTTATTGGTCAAATGAGCACGACGTCATAATTTGTGTTACTGCGAATTTAATCAAAATGCAGCTGCACTCGATGAAGACAGAAAATTTATTCGATTTTTCTCTTGCTAATATCCTAATACTGTCTAGTAGTTCTCTTATGATGTATATATATTCAACTTGAAAAAGATATGGTCATATATTCCAAGAAATAAAATTAGCTATCGAAAACTGCACGCTTAAAAAATATTTTTATGATTTATTTTTTTAAAACGTTTTTCTTATTCACACTATTAACACTTGTCGAGCACTAGCTTTTTGTACAAAATTTTATTTTTATATGGTATTTGTACCGCTATATTAAAAAAATATTTGTTACTAAATTTCTTTTGCACATTTTATCAAAATATAAAATAAATTTAACTTTTTCAAAAAAATGTATAACCGACTCCAAAAAAAGCGCTAAAAAGAATTAAATAATTCTATAAAATTCTCTAATGACAAATTGTTATCCAATAACCACACATTGACTATCATGTACCGGTATAAAACGGTTAAATTTAATATATAGAATTTAATATCCACCAAACATAGGTTTTCCAGAGAATATTTTTTACAAGAGATTAATTTACATATTTTTGATTTAATTTTTGAATATATACATATAAAAAGTAAGGAATTACTTTTTGAAGTTGGTGCCAAACAATCATAATCGATAATGATTTCCCCATTTTATTTATGGTACTAGGCATAATATATCCACAATTCTTACTATACTTAAGATAGCTTGGCACCAACTTCAAAAAGTAATTCCTTACTTTTTATATGTATATATTCAAAAATTAAATCAAAAATATGTAAATTAATCTCTTGTAAAAAATATTCTCTGGAAAACCTATGTTTGGTGGATATTAAATTCTATATATTAAATTTAACCGTTTTATACCGGTACATGATAGTCAATGTGTGGTTATTGGATAACAATTTGTCATTAGAGAATTTTATAGAATTATTTAATTCTTTTTAGCGCTTTTTTTGGAGTCGGTTATACATTTTTTTGAAAAAGTTAAATTTATTTCCTATTTTTTAGTTATTTATACCGTAATACATAATTATGTGTACTGACATATGATGGCTCTTTGCAACGCATTTCTAATGAACGCACTTTGCTGAGTTCTGATGTATTCGCTTTACTTGTCACTGTTTGATTGTCAACTTTTCAAAAGACACTTAAAATATCGGTTAGTATCGTTGTGAATCTTTAGGTTTTCTGGATGTGATAACTTCTTCAGATCTGGCACGACGAAAAGCTGCCGCATTCATGAAATCTTAAAGTCAACATCTAATCGTACGGACATCGGAAGTGGTTATCGAAAGGTGACAATGCCTCAAGTAAAGTGTCCTTACACATAAGCGCGCGGCAAAGCGCTTCCATATATGAATAAACAGCAAAATGACTCCATGTATCAATGAATAGTAAAATGCTTTTCTAGTGTAGTCAAAAGTACCCCCCCCCCCCCTTCAGTCAGAAAAAGCAAAAAGAAAGTTTTTAACAAAAATCGCTCTATGATTCAATAGATAAACAACAATAATCTAATTCCTATAAATGCAGTAAAGACATCGGAAATGATTCGACGAGGAATCCGAAAATCATAACCTGTACTTGGCTGCATCTACAAGAGAGTGACAGCATTCGATGCCCAAATACTTTTTTCACGGACGCATTTGTCCCAACTAAACTGTTAAAAATTTGAAACTCACTCCAACGCTTTTATGGAAAACGATTATTTCAGCCTATCATGAAGCATTCTCATGGGTCAAAAGACAAATATTTAAAAAAAGCGAGGGAGTGACGATGCAGCAAAAGGGTAAAATTTTAAAAAGTGTATGTATGAGATATTCCATAAAACAGATGGAGTGATGATGCAGCAAAAGTTAAATTTTTAACAATGTATCGCAATGCTAGGCATTTTCTTTTATAAAATTTGATGATGATTTCCTGGTAGAATTCGATTGTACGCCGAATGATCCTTTATTTCTACACAGACATAAATACATAATCCATATTATTTTACAAATTCGTGGACATACAAGGACAAGATAGCACAAGGAAATATTACGACACAATAAAAGTACAACCGGAGCTACACATAAAGAGTGTGTGCAACGGAGCCAGTGGGATTCGAACCCACAATCTCCTACGCTATCAAGAGATTAGCAGCGTGGTGTCTTAACTACTCGGCCACAAGGACTCCCTTGATGACTCATTTTTGTCCAGAATCTTTTCAATCAATCGTATACTGTGCTTCATGTGTCGTCATATTCACATCGACGAATCCTACATGAACAAAATCTCAAATCATTCTGGTGTCTAATCCGGTAACCAAATCTGAATCTAAATATAATTTTGTTACACATATCTATGAACTTTATTTTGCATTGATATGTAGAAATAATTTTTTTCTCCGGAGCAAAATATATACTAAAGGATTTTTATCTTTTCAACAACTTAAGGATGTCGATTGGTATCGATGTCTATTTCCGCTTAAGTGGATGCGAGAACTTGTCCATTTAAGCTTTAACATTTCGGAAATTTATTGCTTCCAGCAAACTTTAAGGCCGCACACTAGGCACAGAAAAATTTCCGGATGATAATGTGAAGTCTATGGGGGCGTTCTTTTCAAATATCTCGCTCAAATTTTAAAATTTTTACGTGATTTTTTTTTTTTTTTTTTTTTTTTTTTTGCATAGGATAACTGAAGATATTCCACAACCGACCTAATTTTTACTTTTTCAATTTTGGTTTCAGATTTAAAAAAAAAATATTTTAAATTTCAAAATTTGTTTAAACGGTTCTGAAACTGAAACTATCATTATATAAAACATACATAAGCAAAATCGAAGAAGTAAAAACTAGGCCGGTTGTAGATCATCCTCGGCTATCCTATGCAAAAAAAAATCATGTAAATATATTAAAATGTCAGCGAGATATTTGAAAAGAACACACCCATAGTCTTTACACTATCATCCGGGTCTTTTCCTGAGACTAGTGTAGTGCCTTAAGGTCCACATTGAAATCCACAGACTTCGTAAATGGGCATTGAAAAGCTGACAATCCATCAGTACACGTTAAAATTATTGCGAAAAATTACCTTTGTTTTTAAAGATTATCTATTTTCTGACTAATGAATGCGATCTAAAAACGTGTATGGAGCGTTTTCATTGGTCAGAAAATAGATAGTCTTTAAAACAGAGGTAATTTTTCAAGATATTTTAAACAGGGTACACTGTTAAAAATTTGACCCTTTTGCTGCATCGTCCCTCCACCGCTTATATAGAAAACGATTACTTCAGCCTATTATGGAGCATTCTCATGGATAAAAAGTGAGATATTCTATAAAAGCGGGGTAGTGACGATGCAGCAAAAGGGTCAGATTTTTTACAGTTTAAAGTACGTGTACACAATCAGAGCGCGTCAAGTTGCTTCTATGATTCAATGCATAGCAAAGTAATTCTAAATGTTCGTATGTATTAAAATACCCTTTTCAGTCATAAAAACTAAAAAGGAAGATATTATCAAAATCACACCATGATTCAACATGCGTCTATATGAAAGTAGTAATATTAGAAGTTAAGAGTTATTTGATAAACGCAGTTTTCCAAAGCACAGAAAATTTAAGAATTTTTATTCCAGAACTTGGCGGTAGTCGCCTGAACGAGTTTGTTTTATGGGTTGAGAGAAGTTAACTAGCTTAACTTTAATGGTAAGCTTATCAAAATTTTTCGTCATTTATATTTGTCCAAATGTAAATCTAGCACACAGCAATGTATTTTAATCACTTTGTGAATCCGGCATAACAAACGCCCTGATACATAGACACTCTTGCTTTAACGTGTAAGGCTCTTTAGAGATGAATTTTCAGCTTTTCGATATCGAATTCTCATGTCTGGATAGATGTGTATCTTTCACTTTGGTGGATACGAGAATTGTTCCAGCTAAGATTTCGTACTTTGAAAAAAAAAAAAAAAAACAAAAAAAAAAAACTAGCATTTCTGCAACAGTGGTTAGGATCCAGAAGGATTATTCGCTGTTAAGCAAAACAAGATTGACCAATCATAAGCCTTCATTTTTGAGAACTTTTCACTGTTCGAAGGAGAGAATCTGGAATACATGGAGTGAAAATCTGCTATCGACACTGTAAAAAATTTGACCCTTTTGCTGCATCGTTACTCCATCGCTTTTATAGAATTTCTTTGGGTTCAATTTTTTACAATGCAAGCAGTGCTAAAAATTTGTATCCTTTAAATGTGCAACGATGCTACTGAATTCCAAAGTGTAGATCACAGCGAAATCTGCGGCATTTTCGTGATACATTATCTAGACTAGCAATAATTCTTGCATATTTATAAAATGTCCTGCAGATGTCGCTTCTATCTTTAAATTTCATTAGCATTGTTGCACATTTAAAGAATAGAACATTTTAGCGCTTTTTTTTAAGTGTTACAAAGGGCGTGTTCAGCACAACTTACCGGTTACTTACCGACCACTTACCGAATGTAGACAAGTACAAGATGAAAATCAAAGCGAAGTGTGACGTCAGCTACAATTCAACAGAATAGTTTTCATTGATGCCACAATTTGCTTTCGTATTGCCTTACAATCGGTCGGTAACATTGGTTACTTGGCTCTGAATACGCCCTGAGATAGCCGATTTCCACACTGTATCCCCTAGATGCTATATTTCCAGTTTCTTGCATAAGAGAATTTGTCCGGAATCCAGGTAGAATTTGCGCTGTTAGCAAAACCAGATTAACGAATCAGAAGTCTTAATTTTAGAAAATTTTTCAATGTTTTAAATAAATTTTCATGTTAATAAATCTCGTTTCGCAAACAACGCAAAATTTATGTGAATCCTGGCCCTCATCCAGTTAGGATTTTGCACATTGAACACTGTTAAAAATTTTAAACTTTTACCAGGGCTACACTAGATATCGGGCTTGCTCATTCATTATCACGACGTCACAAAAGGTGGCTGGCCGCTATCTGCGATTGGTACAAACAGGGCCAAAGTGACGCGCCCATCGTTTTGTACCAACCGCTGGATGTCATTCAGCCACCTTTTGTGACGTCATGAAAAGAATGAGCTAGCCCGGTATCTAGTGTTGCCTTGCTTTTACTTTATCGTCTATCCATCGCTTTTATAGAAAATTATTACTTCATTGTATTATAGTGAATTCTCATTGGTCAAAATAGAGATATTCCATAAAAGCGGTGGAGTGACGATGCAGCAAAAACTTCAAAGTTTTAACAGTGAGAAGATCGTATGTCTATGTAAGTGTAACACAAAAGCATGCAAAAGGAACACTTCTAATTGGTCGATTGCTTCAAAATGAATTTGAAATTTAAAGTTTTTATTTTTAAAAAAGTTCTAATTATCAGATTTTTATGAAATTCGAATGGGACCACATGGGCCTCATACGCTTTCAAACAAAAAAAGAATTATCAAAATCGGTTCATATTTGCAAAAGTTATGCGTGAACAACAAATACATACAGGTCGAAATCATAACCTCCTCTTTGAAGTCGGTTAAAAAGTGTTTCTTAAAATAAAGTGGTGCCAATTAAATAAATTTCGTGTAAGAGATGCTGGTTCCGATGTTGCGTAGGACGTGATGTAGGACCGATCCCTGTGGCAGAATTTCTTTGAGCTTTCTGCGACAAGCCTCATTAACTGCAAAATTTTTCTGGGCCCTAAATTTTTTTTTAATGTAGAAATTAATTACAAATTTATACATAACACAATCAGAAACGAAAATTGAAATACTAATAGATTGTAAACCAGATATTACATGTCTTTGATATATAGGATCTGGTCTTATGTGTTTTTATAAAGTGTGTAAAACAAGCTCCAAAACTTTTTTTTAATTAATAAGTATTAAAGGGATTATTTAGCACATTTACAGTATTTTATAATAAATTATCTCTCACATTGCTTAGAATTTATTAATTGAGTACGAGGTTAAATTCCTGCAATTTGTAGGAATACATCACGGATATGAAAACCATAATTAGATCAATTTATTTGGAGAATGAAGATAGAAAGAGGCATTCTACACATATGCTTAATTATTTTAATTAATTATGATACAATTTACTACATATACATACATATCTATTTTTTTCTTCTTGCTAAATGTTGAGGATAAGGAATTTTTGTTATAGTTATAAATAAAAATACTAAATTTATCTCTTTCCACTAATTTAATTAAAAGCCAGTTTTTTTTTTTTTTTTTTTTTTTTTTTTCCCTTCAAGAACATGTGTTATATTGCTTTCAAACATATTCAATAACATAACAACAAGAATAACTAGATAAGTAGTTATTTAGCTGAATATAAAGTGTAGTCTGCCAGCTACTTCTACCAGAACTTTACTAACTTTAATGTTTTTTAATTTAAGATAAATAAGCAGTTTTAAAAATTATTTATATCAACTACGTTTAGCGGCTTGAGTACGAAAATTTTCTGCAAGGAACCTTTCTCTTTCTGCGACAATGTCACCGTCTCGCTGAATTTCTGCCACAGGGGGTCCGATAAGGGTTAACATGACATGAATTTTTAAGTAAGTAGTTTTTGTTTTATTAGAATATAATCTATAAAAGAATCTGACTCTGAACTAAAAAAAATTGAATTAAGAATACACGTTTTAAAATTGTTACATTTTTATCTTAACAAAAGATATTAATGTAATAGTTTTAATATATGTCTTTTTAATGTCCTTGTAACAAAATAAAAATTTCCATTAAAGGAACAAAGATAAAATGCAAATGAAAGGAAGTGAAACAACATATCAATAAAAGAAAGATATGCAAGATAAAATTTGCCAAAGTGCTACTTAACTTTAACTTGCACTGCAACACGCTACATTATTATTTAAAAAAGTATCAACTCTAACTTATGAGTAGCTTATGCATTTGTGCTTCTTTTTATTTTTATAATTTCAATATGCAGAAAAGTATAAAAAATGTATTTTTTCCCCTTACAATCAGTCGAATTAATCGACTATTATTTTTTAATTAATTTTATTTGCATTGCTACGATCTTTTTAAATATAAATTATATGGTAAGTATTTCTCGAGTTTTAGTTAACCTTATTCTGCAAATTACATTCAAAATTCAAATTTAAATTAATTCTTATTTTTATTTCATTTTATTTATTTTTATTGAGAAAACGTTAATTATTATTTCCTGCACAAAATTCTACATAGCATTTCCAGCTTAGCCATTCTACGTTTTTTATAACTTTAAGGGCTCTAATACGCATGTTCATTTATATTAACAATCAGCAGCATAGTTTTAATATTTGCAAATTTGTATTACATATTTTTAAGCATTTTCGAACATATAGTTGAAAAGTGCTTATAACATTGGTTTGTATGACCGTACTCTAACTATCGTAGTTGATAAGATTGTCTGCTAAATAATATACGCTTTTCAGGTTTATTATAGAGTGATTTCTATAGAAAGTAAAGTATGTAGAATATATAGTTAGTCTGCAGAAAGAAAAAGGTCTATTCTATTAAATGATATATGGATAAAAATAGTCTGAAGTACATTTTAATGATGTTACACTATTTCAACCATAATGAAATTAATACATTACAGACATGTTTTACATTACTACATGTTTTTTTTTATACATTATTGAGCGCATAAAATTTAGTGTTTACATATTCAGACATACAAAATTCTGCCTTGGACTGACTATGAGAGATAACAACTGGATGCGCGTTTTTAGCTGTAGTATGCATTTTTAAACTTAATTATTTTTTTATGTATTACTGGATGTATAGGTTATGTATAGCAATGACGTATCCAGACTTATAATTTTGGAAGGAATTGAGATATAATAAATTTTCTGAGAGGAAATCTCTAGAAATGGCGAAAATGTCCTTTTAAAGGGGTAGTAAGGTTTTTTTTTTTTTTTTTTTTTTTTTTTTTATATTAATGTACAACATCTTAAGATTATTCTGTGAAAATTTGAAAGCAATTGAAGTAAAACTGACGGAGATATACACTTGTAAGTCTCCGCCCTCCGATTTCACACTGAGGAATGTGGCCGCAACAATCAGCTACAAAGTAGCTGCTACTGCTTGACCAGGTTTCAAAGACCTGTCCTGGCATACTGCCAAAATAATGGACCTTTCCGAAGGTACACGTACACGTGTGTACACGTGTGCCGTAATTTTGTGTTGTGATTTTGAGTTTTTTAAGCGCAAAATGCCAAAAAAAAGTCTGTGAAACTTTAAACGTGTTTTTCTAAGACTTCGCTTTTTCAAAGCCGGTGAACTCTGTAGCTCAAAATCTACTGAACCGATCTTTTTAAAATTTTACACACTCTTTCTTTATATAAATTACGAGGTAACGCTGTCGAGTTTATTTATTTTTTTTTATTTTAACTTACTTTAAAAAAACAAAATATCAGATTTTTTTGATGAAAAATCGGTATTTTGATTTCCGAGCCTTGTAAAAAATTGAAAAATCAATAATAAAAAAAAAAAACTCGACGGCGTTCCCTGAGGAAACTTATTAACTAATTAAATCAATTTGGTTTTTTAATTTCAGTTGATCCAGTCATGATTGATTCGCGGTTCACCGCGAATCAACTTTTTTTTGGGACGTCTTCGAAGATTCGCTGTCATTGGCTTATTTTTTAATATTTCTTAATGAAAATTTCACAGAATACTCTTTAAATGACATATAATTATACTATAACTATGCAAATAAATAAATATTAATTGTATCCTTACAAAAAATCATAGAAAATATGCTTTTTTTCCCTCGAATTAACCTTACTACCCCCTTAAATAGGTTTTTATCATAGCAGAATACGCATCTATTATACAATCAACCTGTTAAGATGGAATCGCATGGAACTGGAGAAATTGTCACTTTATGAAGTTTTTCATCTTTACAAGTAAAAATCCATAATTATACCTGATTTTTTAATACATAATATTGAAAATTTTCTTTTAAATGGTATCTTAACCGAAGTAATGAAATCGAAGTAAACAGAAAATTTAAACATACTTAAGAGCGTTTTCACCTATTTACCCCCCCCCCCTTCCCCCTCCTTCTTCAACACATTTTAGGACTCATTTTGCAGCATAAGATTTGCAATAATTAAGTACTGATATCTTATTTTATGTTATCTTATATGGGGATACTTGCTATTTTCTATAAACTTCAGAGGGGGTTAAAGCGTCCATCAGTATACCTCCAGAATACGTCATTATGTATGGGGTTGCATTAAAGAATTCATACATATTACCAAACATGAAGAGCAATTGCTAAATATTTTTGTTTTGTTTTGTTTTTAATATTGCGTTATGTAAAAATGTCTATTAATCTATCTTATTTCAGTCTATAAAAGAAATTAAATTTATTTTTAATATTTCGATAATGTTGGAATGTATTTTAAAATTAATGCATGGCTTTTCGCCCTTTTTCTTCCTTTTTTTTTAAAACTTAAAAGAAAGAAAAAACTTACCTACAGAGTAAAAGAGAAGAAAATAAGATTCCTTACCTAAAAGAAAGAACAAAATAAATAAATATTAACCTAAATAATTTTTGACAATAGTGCTATAATATAAAATATAGTTGAATATTTCAGCAAAAAATTGCTAGATATATATATAGGGTGTTTCAAAATAACGTGGACAAACTGATATGACAAATCAGGCATACGACAAGGATAAAAAAAAATGACATAGGAACATAGGGCCGCAAACTACTTATTGAGTCACAAATACAGGGTCTTTCATTCTAGCTACATCCGGTTTGAAAGTAATAATTTCCAGGAAAATAATAACATCGTAATGAAAATGAAACGATATGTACCTAACTTTGTGCGAAATGTGATAACGTTACGAAAAGATCTGGAAAAACATATTGCTCAAGCAATCGATGATACCCTATAAACTGATGGTCAGTTCAAAATGTGAGGTGCCAAGTGCGTATTGCTGGTGCGCGTAAAACAAACTTCTACCACTTTTAATAGGTGTTATCCTATTTAAAACAAAGGTGAGAATGTCTATTAAATGTTTATTATAATTTTTTTCATTTTTCTAAAATTTATTATCGTCAACCCAAATTGAGTTGAATGAAACACTCTGTATTTGTGACTCAGCAAGGGGTTTGCGGCCCTATGTTCCTGTGTGATTTTTTATCCTTGTCATATGCCTGATTTGTCATATCAATTTGTCCACGTTATTTTGAAACACCCTGTATATATATATATATATATCAAATAAAAAATTCATTGAAAATATGAATCAACATAATAAAAACAAAGGTAAATACAATTGATTAACGGATTAACTTTAACATAAAAAATAGTTTCATAAATAATAATACTACAATAAAATGGTATGTGAAGATGATAACAGACTTCATACGAAATGATCTTGAAAACAACTTAGAAGCAAAAATATAGCTACAAGTTTAACTACCTTTTAACTTCGATGACTCCTTCAATGCAACTATTAAAAAAACCTATAACCTATTTTAATTAAGATCTGGCCGACACATCTTTTTAGGTGCGTTCGTAATTATGGGAAAAAGTAGTACTTATAGCCGTGGTTTTGTTCGTCCAACACTAAACCTATGACCAGGTTTTATTATTTCTGTATTACTGAATTTAACACAAATAATCCTAATAAATTTTGTATTCATGTATTTTTTGCATTCAAGTGTAACAACTATTGCACCTGAATTTTTTTAAACTAGTTATTGTATAAACGTACCTCATTTGTCGTGTTTCACGTGTGATTTCCGACTTGATTCAAATCAAGTATCATCCACCTCAGTTTTTTATGAAATTGATAAATTAACCCAAATCAGTTTTTCAATGCACTTCATTCAATATTTTCTGAAATATAGATCAGTTAAAAAAATCTGAAAGGTTAATAATATCCTTGTATGTTCTAAAAAACAACAATGCAAAAACCATTTTCTGTGTATACATCATAGACTCAGAAATCTTCTTTACTGAGAAATTAATCATTAAGGAATGGCATCATCTGATCTCCTTCCTACCTCATTCCGAACAGAGATTTCATAGCTTATCGCACCTTGCAGAAACAGCAGACGATAAATTAATTTCGGAACAAACCTAGGTAATTGCATTTTGGCGGTACCTAGATAAGCATCTTAGAGAAACATAGACTATAATATCATCTCCCTGCGTGAAGGAGGGAAGAAAAAAAGTTCTGTTTTATGCAGACTAAGGCCTAAAAACTAATCTAATACATCTATAGTATAAGACATCAAGAATAAGAAGATGTATAGAATTTATTGAATATCTTATGAAGAAATACTTTTAAGTTTTCATCACTAAGGTTTTATTAGTGCGGGGAAAATAGTTTTAAAGGTTTGCGTAAACTGTTCTATAAAAAAATCTAAGCACGAATTCATAGGTATAATTACATATAGACTGAATGAAAAGCTGCATAGAATATACAGATTTTTTTTTCCCATGTCCAACAAATTTTGGGTTAATTCAAATTTTATTCTTATTTCTGAGCTGGATTTTGCTTAAAAAATTGAAGATATTTGTGTCTTAGTTGAATTCAATGCATCCTTCTTCGAAAACTAATTTCGAATATCACCAATTATAAACACACACACACACACACACACATATATATAGAACCATTATACAATGCTACAATTCAACATCAAAATATGGAATAACTCATTAAATAACAAACTACATCAAACAGAGGAGTTGCCAAAAATTGGAACAAAATTGATAATGTGGTATTTAGCTCGTTATCAAGGGTAATGCTAAAAAGACACATTAATTGCGATTAATTTCTTATTATGTATATATATTACGAAAGTTATATATATGTATATATATAATATTAATATTTTTACTACTACCAGAAAATATTGATGAATAATGCCTTAAAAATAATCCCATTTTTATGCGTTCTAGCAATAACAAGAGAAAAACAATTCTCTGTGTACATGATCAGCTCCAAAACCAGTTTGCTCTGAAATTAATCACTAAGGAATGGCTTCATCTGATCTCCTTCCTACCCCATTCCGAACAGAGATTTCATAGCTTATCGCACCTTGCAGAAACAGCAGACGATAAATTAATTTCGGAACAAACCCAGGTAATTGCATTTCGGCGGTTCCTAGATAAGCATCTTACAGAAACATGGACTATAATATCATCTACGGTATGAAGGGGAAAAAATATTTTTGCTTTATATAGATTAAGGTATGAGAACTAATCTAATAGATTCTACAAGCATGATGCAGGCATGATTGAGAAATAAACAGAAAGTTATAAAAAGTTAATAAATTTCTTACAAACTATGCATGCACATAATACATACGAACAATATATTTTTTAAATACTAAATCATAGTTATATGTAAACTTGAGAAGGAGATAAATAAAGTTTAGCTGGGGTGTCATTTAAATAGGACAGGTTAGGGCAACCCACTTTCGCATTAATTTCAGGTTTTTTAAGCCCTTTTATTTAACTTACTATTATAAAATCAGCACATTCATTTTTTTTTAACACTATACATTTTAAATGAACGCTTTCATTTGTTTATAACACTATATATTGAGAATTGCGTGTAAACAAATTACGACATTTATTCGATTTTGTAATATTTAAGAAAAATTAACAGAAAATTTGTTCATCAGTACAAGTTTATGATCGTTACAGATATTAACGATTATGATCTCAGTGGTAAAGTTATAGACTACGACTAACCATATAAAGCGTAAATACACATTTGAAATATATATATATATATATTTCAATATAGTAATATATAATAAATATATTACTAATATTTAATATATATATATAATATAATATATAACTAATATTAATATTAATATATATAATAGTGAGCTGTTTAATAGCCTCTGCTTATCAATTAGGAGAAGACCCTTTAATTGCCTTTTAGGAGGACTTAAAGGAATCGACTGGGAGCAGAGACTTAATGTCCAA
Organism: Maratus speculifer; assembly: GCA_964019185.1. Taxonomy (NCBI): domain Eukaryota; kingdom Metazoa; phylum Arthropoda; class Arachnida; order Araneae; family Salticidae; genus Maratus; species Maratus speculifer. The sequence continues at coordinate 199,898,300 of OZ025294.1, read as the reverse complement.
TCCGCACCTTCCATCGGCACAGCCTGTTAGTACTCTTGTCTAGTGCAAGGGGAACGAACGTGGATGGGCTTCCTCCAACCCGCTTGGCCAGCGTGGAGGGATTTGGCCACAACCCCCCCCCCCCTTATTTTACCATGAATTAACAAAACAAATCTCGGCCCTCAGTTCCCGGTAGTCTGCATGTTCCTGGTTACGGCAGCGATCAGACAGACATGAAGACAGAGGGTGCTAAGAATCACCGGGCTCGGCTTGGCTGCCATAAGTTGATGAGATGTAAAACGACCAAGAAGACGACCACAAGTAAGATGGAGTGACGAAATTAGAAAAGTGGCTGGTGTAAATTGGATGACAAAAGCACTAGACAGAAAACATTGGAAAAATCTGGGGGAGACCTACATCCAGCAGTGGATCGAAAACGGTTGATGATGATGATGATGATGATGATGATATATAATAGTCCTTAATAGTAAATATATGTACTTTGGTTTTATTTGTAAAAGTATGTATATATATATATATATATATATATATATATATATGTATATATATATATATATGTATATAAATTAGAAACGGTGATTTTAAGATAAAATGGAGAGAGAAAGAAGTGTTTGAGATAACTTGAAATAATATCACGATAATCTTCAATTAATCCAGGGATCGATGAAGGGTTATTTCCTTGAGGCCCGTCTTGTAAATAATAAAAGCGGATTGGAGCTCATTGGAGCTGATTTTGGAGTTACACTTCTGGCGTCACCTCCAGCCACTACTTCACCTCTATTCTTTCTTTTTATTCTATGATGTTTACTTTTCTGGTAGCACCACACCACCTGTCGCATTCTTTGTAAGCTTTCCTCCCTGCCCTTTCTATATATTTGTGATTTTGATACCTTGCGGAAAATTTCTAATATGAAACGCTTCCTGCGTGTTCTTGTGTTTTATGTTGTTTTATGCAAAGTTTTATTATTTATATGGATAATCAGATTTCTTAGTTTTGTAAAATAACTACATATAACTTTTATGTTTAAAATTATCATAAAAAATTCAACAAATAAATGCAAAATAAATTTATCCTTCATTGATTTTACTAGCTAAAATTATTACTAGTTTTTTTTTTTTTTTTTTTTTTTTTTTTTTTTTTTTTTAACAGAGAATGTAATTTAAATTTTAATATTTCACAAATCCTGAATGGCAGATTTTAAAAAGGAAGAATAGAAAAAAAGAAGAAAAA
>OZ025294.1:199824969-199896969 GCA_964019185.1 Maratus speculifer | reverse complement strand
ATCGGGCGGCATTCGCGCGGCGTATCAAAAAAGATACGGAACCGATAGTAGCAACTGGCATCAGACCGATACCGATGGCAGTGGCAAGCGGCTATCGTCCGATTGCTTACCGATAGCTATGTGTTTGCTGGGGTAGCTTGAAAAACCTGCATTACACTAATTAGCAAATACCAATAAAACATAATTCTTAAAACGTAGCCTCACATGACCGAAATGACACTCTCAAAATATAAAATTTTAATTCAATATAAGAAATTTTTACAATAATTCAAATTCTGCACAAATGGTTAGAGTTGTTAAATATGCGAGTTATAAAAGACTGTTATTCTATTAATAACTTTTGAATATGCATAAATTTAAGCCATAATTTAATAAATTAATTTTTTTTAATTATAAAAATTACAGATTCAAATTTATTTTGTCAAAATGACAATATTTTTTTAAAAAGTAGTAACCTTTAATAATAATGCAAGCGGAACAACGAAAAAAAAAGGGAATTTGCAAACACTGTGAAATACTCCAGGCATAACGCGCATTTCATCAGAAGCACCTATTCTTTCCGAAAGCCAAAGAATTGCTATTCCGATTCAAGAAAAAAAAGAGCAACCTAAAAATTAAGGACCCACATTGGGTTGTAAGGTTTCCAGACATAGTACTGTTCCTAAAATGGTATAGTTACTGTTCTCTAAATAGTACAGTAGGATCCCAAAAGTAGTTAACACAAAATGGTTCAAAACAGAGCTTATACTTAATAACTATAAAACAACCGATATTTCTTTGATATAATGCATATATTATCTTAAATATTTTGATTGTTTTAATGTTATTAAGGATCTGTCGTTTTTTAAAACCATTTTGGACAACAAAATGAACATTCCATTTTGAAACACTGCTCTACCCAAAAATATTATAACGTAATTTGGGTCTTTTGTTTTTACAGTAAAGATGGAACATTTCAGCTGTCCTCATTTAAAAAAATCAAGACACGACAGGTCTGGATATTGTAGTGGCCGAGATGTAACAGCAGTTTTCCAATCCATCCGTCTTAAAAGTCATGATGTGTTAATGTCTCACTTCTTGCAGTAAAGGGACTGATGTTTTATCCTGTAAAAACCGCAAGAGTAGCCTTATATCCGTGTATACATCTTCCAACAAATATGGCAAAGTTTATCTCCTACAGAAACTTTAAATATGTTTTCTCGTCAAGGCATTCAAACAGAAGCTATGGTCCTATTATATTGTTATCCATGATTCAATCTCAAATTCGCTGATGCCCATATGTGCATCTACATTCATCTACAAATGTTGTCATTGTGGTGGGTATTATTTGAACTATGCCTGTGTAAAAGTACATCCATGTGCGAAAAATATAGTGGTCGCAAAATCTGGACGCATTGTATTCTTCTGAAATATCCAGACAACGACGTCTATGCGGGTAAGACAATCTTCTACAATCACTTCTTAGACGCGATGGTATGGTTGCAAGTTTTCATCCTGCAATACCTGTCATGTCAAGGATCACACAGGAAGAATGCATTCCGAGGTCCCTGTGATTACACCTGAGTGACATGCTATAGTATCAGAAATTGTCTATCCCAAAAATGACGTTTTCGCCATTATTGCACAACTTTCATCCGAGCGCTGCTCAAGAAAGGATTCCATTTCCCTCTATTGGCGATGCAAATACGAGAATGTTTTAGAATGGGGCTACAGCTTATGAGGAACCCCTCCCTCCAAAATGCTGCTACCTCTCTGCTTTTTTCATTTGCAGCTGAGTTTGCATCAGCTACTTTTATTTAACGTAGCGTTCAGTTGCATACGGGTATTTCCTTCCTCAGGCACAAATATGGTATTTTTTTTCTTCCTGTAACTCACAAAATGAAAATAATTTTAGCGTCTGTAAAATGATAGTTTCGTAATGCGTTAGCGCCTTTGAGTTTCATATTCGCCGTACATTTTATGATGAAAGCTGTTTGATTTGATGAATACCAGTTAAAGTTTGTAACATCTTTTTCTGAATTCCTCTCTATTTAATATAAATCTGTAAAAACTTATCGTATAAAAATCTTGGTAAAATATGATTGAATTAAAAATAAAATACCTGTGAGTTTAGGCCCGTTATCGCAGGCTAAAATGTAAAATCTTCTGAATAATACATATTAACTTAAAAAAGTTAAATATTCCCATTTTAACTTGTGTAGTGGAACTAATTTCACGATTTGAGTAATAAACATTTTTATAGATTTATGATGTATTTTTGGGTTGGAATGTAAGTTTGTTTGATAAAGATTTTTAAAATGCATTTTTATATATTCAAAAAATGATTCAAATAAGAATTTTAGCTCTGGAATATCCGCATTGTTATTGTTCGTCAGTACGTTTTTTAAAATCATTCTTGAATAATAACAATATCTATTTCGACTACTTTCTAATTGTTACGAATACATTTCAATTAATAAGTTTTGACAGCTAAATTTAAGTGTTCAATAAGTGTTATTTTTAAGCATATTTTTTTCATTTAAAATATGGTGTAGTTTTTCTTAGAAACCATTTTGCTATATCCAGAATATTAAATTGAGCTTCCTTAAACAACATTCAGTGTCACAATTTCCTCATTTACCTTTGGTATCAATATTTTTTGCATATATACAACTAACAGAATAAAACATTAATAAGAAAAATGCATTAAATAGTAGAAAAAGGAAAATCTACAGGGCACACCAGCTGCTATTTTTAAAAGGTTGTCTGGATGAATTACGTCTGCTGGTTGTTGTTCCAGTTCGATGAACTTGAAAAACTTTGACAATTTCGGCTAAATGTTTTAAGTTCGATTCTCGGCCGTAACACACGTACAATCAATTATTTCTATGACATCTTTGCCAATAAATATTATTGTGCTAAAAATATAAACTGGATTGAAATATAATGTATTAGTATAAAAGAAAAACAGTGATATCACTTCACTAGACTTGTATATAAAACTACGTTAATATCAGTAATTTTTCACAAAATTTAGCATCTGGGTTTAAACTAATTATAGAATTTAATACACTTTCTTTACGAAAAGCCATTTACTTACTATCATCGATAATTATTTATATAAGCTTTATTAAACAATTTATGCAAAATTTAAAACGCCTAAATATCTGTCTGAACTGCCAAACGCTGATGTTAATTAGTAAATCCTATGTTTTATAATACAAAAAAATAACGTTACTTGTCAGCATTAATTGTACATTAGGGTGGATCGATCGTCTATGGCGAAAAAAAAATTACCATTCATCAAAATCTACCTATGCGGAAAAGATGTTCTATTGTATGGAGATAGAAGGGAAAAATAATAAAAAATTAATTTTAAAATTTAATGCTGCCACAAAAGGGTTGAATTTATGAAAATATTTGAAAAAAACCGAATTTTGGTTAGATTATTTTTGTCAAAAACTAATTATTATAATAATTATTTAAAATCCAACAATGCGGAAAAGATGTTATATCGTAAGGAGGGTAAGTAAAAATAATAATAAGTAATAAATTCGAAATTTAAAACTGCCACAAAAAAGTTGAAAATTCGATAAAATATTGAAAAAATGGAAAAAGATCTAATTTTGGTTAGATTTATTTTTTACGCAAAATAATCATTTTATTACCAATCAAAACCTATCTTTGTGTAAAAAATATTATATTGCATGGACATTAAGTAAAAAAATAAATAAATAAACTAATTTCGAAATTTAATACTGCTACAAGTGATTTAAAGTTTCGAAAAACTGGCAGTTCCAGTTTTTTCAGTTAGGATTTGTCTGCTTGTGTATTGTGTAGTTTAGTGTAACTTGAATATTACTCTACCATGGCGTTGTTAAAAAAAATAAAAATAAATAAAAATAAAAAGAGACATAGAGACAGAGAGATATAAATTACACCCTATTTGGGTCTGGCTTTGATATGCCGGTAAATATGCTCCCTATTACAAAAAGTTATAAAATTTATGTATTGGTATTTAAAAAATAACCTAAGAAAGAAATCGGTCAACATCTATTTATTTCCTGTCAGTGGAGAAGGGGTTGCTAATAAGTTTCAAGTGACCTGTAAATGAGATTCAATCTCAATAATTTACCCCAGCAGCATTTTAAGAAAAGTTAAACTGTTTAACGACAAATATTGCGCTCTTCTTAATTCTTGTAAAACAAAATAAGATATTGAAAGCTACTACAGTCTTTTGGACCATTTCTGAAAATACTGCCTATTTTTTCAGTTCAATAGATTTGAATATGAATATTGAGTGTAAACTAAACCGACGTATTGAGAGCAAACTCACTTTTCTGCATTATCAGCTATCATTGAAAAGCCAAAATGCTGCCGAGCTAGGTGTCACATCACCTGTAGTGACGAAGATTGACATCAGCCAGAATATTGGACAGTTTGGGCACTTCTGGCCAAGCAGGTGCTGCCGCATATTTCAGATGTGTATATTGCTGGGACGATTACTGTTTCTAAACCAATAGGAGAGCGTCATTATCACGGTCAAGTACACGCCCACACAGTTTGATTGACAGGAACTCGTGGACAATTGACGGTGCTAATTATAACGATAATCTGTTGCGGATGAAAGTGAGCTGACTGGCTGAATGGTTAGAGCGTCGAGCTTGAAACCGGAGGATATGGGTTCGAGTACATCGCGGGCCGAGAGTGCGTTGGTGATTTTTTTTTTAATTATTGGAGGCTGTCTTTTATTAATAAATAAGACATTTAAAAAATATATATTTCAAACCCTTTTAATATTCTAAATATCGTTCCAAAATGATTTATATATATATTAAACAAATGGGAAAAAAAGTATTCTGCGAAAATATCCGTATAAGCAAAATTCTTACTTTAATTTTTATTTATTTATTTATTTATTTATTTCAGGATCAGAGGAAGTATAATTTCTAATTGAAGTAAATAAAATTCAGTCATTTTGAAAAAAAAAAATTCTTTCGTACCTTTAATTTTTAATTACCGAGTACAAATTCAAACAATCCGAGTACAAATAAATAATAAACACACACGATCAATTGTCCACGAGTTTCTGTCAATCAAACTGTGTGGGCGTGTACTTGACCGTGATAATGACGGTCTCCTATTGGTTTAGAAACAGTAATCGTCCCAGCATTATACACATCTGAAATATGCGGTGCTGCCATCGTGTCTGGTGCACTTCAAGATGTGGGGATTATCTCACAAAACTATGAATCGAATGCTATCGACAGAAAAAAATCGGCATGACAAAACAAACCAAAGACCACTCCATCGTTTTAGTCATTCTCTTTAGTCATTTGTAAAAGATTATGATCATGGCCATTTTCTTTAAAGTTTGATGGGTGTAAAGGCAGACTACGTCACTAGAAAACAACCAGAAGAAAAATCATCATAGAAGCAGACTTGAGCTTGAAAAAAGAACTTGGTTCCGAATACATCGGCCACATATATGTAAATTCTGGGAGTGTACCAAACAATTTGAAAACCCGATGCAAATTTTTTTGTCATGTGTTAACAATAATATACATGTAACAAAGTTGGTTGCGATCGGTTGTGATGGAATATCTGTTAACATAGATGTAAAAGGATGTGTTATTCGAAATATGGAACTCATCTTCAAGCGTTCACTACAATGATTTTTGTGCTAATTACACACCAATGAGGTTCCACTATGTCATCTTTTTGCAGCGTGGATGGATCCGCGGCTGGACACAAATGTTTCACTGGTGAAATAGAAAGATTATTCGCAGCATGTTAGAAGCTTTTTGTATTTTCATTTTTGTCAGTATATGAATTCTAAAAGCGCGCGAGTGAATTCAAATGGTCTGCTGTAATTCTAATCATTACATTATAAAATATCTATATTTTCCATTTACCAGCTTTTTGACCTTTTGCGACGGATGACATTGATTTAATTAAATTGGAAAGTGTGTCGAAACTCCACTAACTGACGGATTTGCTTTTATTTAGTAACGACATGATTTCAGAAGCAATAGGTAAATCCAGCAATCATTTCAGTGGCAATATAACATCTACTATCAATAATATCTATTCATGCAACGCTCATTCTAAAAAATTAATAATCAAAAGAGTCACGGAAGTATTTCTGCTGTGTACGGAGCATACATAAGAGACGGTTTTATAAAAATCGAATTGAATTACAAAATCTCATGTCAATTTTCAATACCGAAAGTCATTATCGCCAATTACAATGTTGAAGATTTTTCTTGATTTAATACTAATGAAGCTGTTAAATAAGAAACTAAAGTTTTTATCTTGTAATCAATTAAATATCCCGACATTGCAATAAATGTTAAAAATTGTAAAATTCATATTTTACTTTTTTTTTTTTACCGTAAAAATGTTCAAATACATAAATTTGAGCCACATTGCAGCAGATTTAAAATTTTAAATTAATTTTTTTAATTATTTTTCTCATACTCAGCATATAATATAACATCTTTTACGCATAGGTAGGTTTTGGGTAATTTTTTAAACTATTATTTTGAATCAAAATCATCTAGCCAAAATTAGGTCTTTTTTCACTTTTTTTCGAAATTCCACCTCATTGTGGCAGTAGTAAAATTTAAAATTAATTTTTTTAATTATTTTTCCCTTAATCTTCATCCAAGAGAACATCTTTTCAGCATAGGTAGGTTTTGACACTATGAAAAAAAAATTTTCGATCCACCCTAGTGTCCAATAGACGAAATGTGTGCTTTTTCCATTCTTAATTGACGAAATACGCATTTTCCGCTCCCGAACTACGAAATTCGCAATTTTTGTATCAACGGCGACAAAATCTGATTTTTTTTTACATGGCAAGATGAAACTATTGATTTCTTTCTCTTTATAAACCGATGAAATTCACGATTGTTTTGCAGCCGAACAACGAAATTTTTAATTTTTCCGCGTGTCATCTCTAAATTCGATATTTTTCTGTGCCTTATCAACGAAATTTGCAATTTTTTTCTTTCCTGATCGACGCTTTTTTCTCTCTAAATCAACGAAATCTGTGATTTTTTTTGCGCAAGAACGACAGAATTCGCGATTTTTCCATGCCTGATCGACAAAACACTTTCGTGCCTAATCAAGGAAATTTGCTATTTTTTTCGAGACTCATGTGCAAAATTCGCGATTTTTCCATATCTGATGAGCGAAACTTGAGACTTTTCTGGTCCACATTAACAAAATTCGCTTTTTTTCCACACTTCATCAATGGAATTGGCGATTTTTCCCGTACGGATCAACGAAATTTGCGAGTCTTAAGTGATGAAATTTTATATTTTCCCGCAGTAAATTGTCGATTTTTCCTGCGACATATGCACAAAAATTGCAATTTTTTTCCAGTTGTAAATTGACGAAACTCGCGGGCCACAGGTTGTGCATTAGGGTGGATCGATTGTCTATGGCGAAAAAAAATTTACCATTCATAAAAATCTCCCTATGCGGAAAAGATGTTCTATTGTATGGAGATTAAGGGAAAAATAATAAAAAAAATTAATTTTAAAATTTAATGCTGCCACAAAAGGGTTGAATTTTCTAAAAATTTTGAAAAAAGACCGAATTTTGGTTAGGTTATTTTTGTCAAAAACTAATTATTTTTATAATTTTTAAAATCCAACAATGCGGAAAACATGGTATATCGTATGGAGGTTAAGTAAAAAACAATAATAAGTAATAAATTCGAAATTTAATACTACCACAAAAAAGTTGAAAATTCGATGAAATATTGAAAAAGTTTAAAAAGATCTAACTTTGGTAAGATTTATTTTTGGCGCAAAATAATCCCTTTAATATCTATCAAAACTTACCTTTGCGTAAGAAATATTATATTGCATGGATATTAAGTAAAAAAAAAATAAGTAAAAAATAATTTCGAAATTTAAGGTTTCGAAAAACTGGCAGTTCCAGTTTTTTCAGTTAGGATTTATCTGCTTGTGTATTGTGTAGCTTAGGGTACCTTTAATATTACTGTACCTTGGCGTTGTTAAAAAAAAACAAATAAATAAAAATAAAAAGAGAGAGAGAGATATATAAATTACACCCTATTTGGGTCTGTCTTTGATATGCCTGTAAATATGCTCCCTATTACAAAAAATTATAAAATTTATATATGGTATTTAAAAAATTTTAAAGGAATCGGTCAACATCTATTTATTTCCTGCCATTGAGAAGGAGTTGCCAATGAGTTACAAGTGACCTATAAAGATTCAATCTCAATAATTTACCACAGCAGCATTTTAAGAAAAAATAAACTCTTTAACGACAAATATTGCGCTCTTTTTAATTCTTGTAAAACAGAATAAGATATTGAAAGCTACTCCAGTCTTTTAGACCATTTCTGAAAATATTGCCTATTTTTTCAGTTCAATAGTTTTGAATATAAATATGAATATTGAATGTAAACTAAACCGACGTTTGAGAGCAAACTCACTTTTCTGCATTATCAGCTATCATTGAAAAACCAAAATGCTGCTGAACTAGGAGTCACATCACCTGTAGTGACGAAGATTGGCATCAGCCAGAATATTGGACAGTTTGGACATTTCCGACCAAGCAGGTGCTGCCATCGTGTCTGGTGCACTTCAAGATGTGGGCAATATCTCACAAAACTATGAATGGAATACTATCGACTGAAAAAAATCGGCATGACAAACCAAACCAAATACCACTCCATCGTTTTAGTCATTCTCTTTAGTCATTTGTAAAAGATTATGATCATGGCCATTTTCTTTAAACTTTGATGGTTGTAAAGACAGACTACATCCCTAGAAAACAACAGAAAAAAAATCATAATAGAAGCAGACTTGAGCTTGAAAAAAAGAACTTGGTTCCGAATACATCGGCCACATATATGTAAATTCTGGGAGAGTACCAAATAATTTGAAAACACGACGTACATTTTTGTCATGTGTTAACAATAATATACATGTTACAAAGTTGGTTGCGATAGGTTGAACAGAATATCTGTTAATATAGATGTTAAAGGATGTGTTATTCGAAATATGGAACTGATCTTCAAGAATCCTCTACAGTGGTTTTTGTGCTAGTTACACACCAATGAGGTTCCAATATGTCAATTTTTTGCAGCGTGGATGGAACCGCGGCTGGGCACAAATGTTTCACTGGTGAAATGGAAAGATTATTCGTAACATGTTAGAAGCTTTTTGTATTTTCATTTATGTCAGTATATGAATTCTAAAAGCGCGCGAGTGAAATCAAACGGTCTGCTGTAATCCTAATCATTACATTAAAAAATATCTATATATCCATTTATCAGCTTTTTGAGATTTGCGACGGATTACATACATTTAATTAAATAGGAAAATGTGTGGAACATCCACTAACTGACGGATTTAGTAACGATATTATTTCAGAAGCAATAGGTAAATCCATCAATCGTTCCAGTGGCAATAACATCTACTATCAATAATATCTATTCACGCAACGCTCATTCTACAAAACTAATAATCAAAAGAGTCACGAAAGTATTTCTGTTGCGTATGGACCATATATAAAAGACGGTTTTATAAAAATTGAATTGAATTACAAAATCTTATGACGATTTTCAATACCGAACGTCATTATCACCAATTGCAATGTTGATGATTTTTCTTGATTTAATACAAATGAAGCTGTTAAACAAGAAACTAAAGTTTTTATCTTGTAATCAATTAAATATCCCCTCATTGCAATAAATGTTAAAAATTCTAAAATTCATATTTTACTTTACAAAAAAAAAAAAAAAAAAAAAAAAAAAAAAAAGTAAAAGCGTTTAAATGCATAAATTTCAGATTTGCGGCAGATTTCAATTTTGAAATTATTTTTTTTATTATTTTTATCGTACTCAGCATATAATGTAACACCTTTTACGCATAGGTAGATTTTGGATAATTTTTTAAACTATTATATTGAATAAGAAATCATCTAGCCAAAATTAAGTCTTTTTTCACTTTTTTTTCGAAATTCAACCTCATTGTGGCAGTAGTAAAATTTAAAATTAATTTTTTTAATTATTTTTCCCTTAATCTCCATCCAAGAGAACATCTTTTCCGCATAGGTAGGTTTTGACACAGTGAAAAAAAAATTTTTGATCCACCCTATTGTACATGCACTTTGAAGGTGTTTAATGATTATAATGTTTTTAGGTTCATTAGTTTCTAGGCTATTATTGACTCTCTAATATACGTATGTTAGATTAGTATTTCTCCCCTTATTTGGAATATACTTACTTTCATTCAATTTTCATAAAAAAATATTAATTCTAAAGTTTTGATCGTTATGATTAGAGTATAATTAGATATGAGTATGATTAGATTTTATAAACAATGGCAGAAATCAGATGCATTTATAAGCGATAAAAATGATGTCAAACCAGAAGAGATAAAGAGATGCATCATACAATATAACAGGTCAGCTTATCGCAATACTTAATTAAACTGTTTAAATTGAAAATTCTTAGACTGTGCTTAATGGACCCTAAAAGATCCGTGCAAATCTTTGCTTTCAGAGTAAAATTTTTGCTTACCTGGAATGCTTTTTCATGTACTTTAAACACTTAACTACTCAATACTTTTGAAAAAAAAAATATATATAAAATAGTGCTTCGTTTTCATGTTTTTTGTAGAATTTTTAATCTTTTATCACCGGTTTTTCAAAACAAAAATTTTTGTATAATTGAATCAAAAAAGTGCTGGATTAAATATTAAAAAAATTACAATATGAATTTACCGGTGAGAATATTAAATCATGATTGGTAAAAGTATGTTGTCTGCATGGTTTACGGGCATATCAAGAAAGCGATTAAATTGTTGGTATTGCTTTTTACCATTTTCCTGTAGTAACTGTTGTTAAAAGGAAGCTAATTTAAAATTGTTCATAAGGTTATACTATTCGCTAGATAATCATAAAGAGAGGGAATTTACATCAAATATATTGCATATCGGGGAGATTAGTATATGTATATGTTAAAAATTACAATTCCAACGGGCATAGTTCTAGTGTTGTAGAATCTATCTGATGTTATATACAAATATAGTCAAATCCAATTAAAGTGTGTAGAAGGAATTGGTAAATATTAATTTAGTAAAGCAATCTAACGTATCTGTAAAAACATATTAGATTCTCTAAATATAAAGCAAGTAAAATATGCATTGCGTAATATTTTACGATTTCAGCACATTGATGTTTAACAAACTTTTTAAAAGATGTTTTCATGCAGAAAACAAATATATTTTCATGGTCAATTTTTTACACTAATAACATCTAAGAAGATAATTGTGAATACCTTTTAAGAAAATGTGTTTTTAACATTTTACAGCAAACAGGATTCGCACTGTTCCTAAAATTTTCGTATTTTCCTACCACAATTTATAAACGGTAATATTTATTGAAAAATTCTATTGTACATGTTAAACGGACATTCCAAAAAGATCTTTAATTTAAAATACTTGTAGCAACGTGTGAAAATTTTAGGAACGGTGCGAGCCCTGAGCAAAGTAAAAAAGTTTTTATGTATTCTGTTTGTCTCCACATCTTTCTATGTTCTAACTCCCGTAAATATACTTGTATTTACATGAAGTTAGTAAAGATTATTTAAGGTAATAAAAGTATATTTCTTGTTGTATAAGAATTATGCAGGGTTAATAATTTATTTACTGGGACATTCAAAATATTACTATTACATTATAGAGTACAAGGAAAAATCGTTTGCAGAGAATTTAAATGAGATTATGCTATTTGAAATGCATTAAAACTTATATAAATCACTCAATTTCATTGCGATCGCTACAACGGGGTATTCATATGTGTTTTTTAACCATTTACAGGTACAAGTAAAAGAACTCATTTATGTAGATTGGTGACTTTGAGTAATAATTGATGGATTATGCGATTTGAAATTCAGTATGAACTTTTATATGTTACTAATTTTTTGCTTGTTAATCATTGTACATATTCATTAATTCTATACCTTATATACAGTGCTGCAAAAAAGTACTCACATAACATTCTGCTTACAAAAAATTGGTGAAGGAGTATATTCAACTGAAATATATGTTTTTTTTTAAATTGTATTAAACTTCAGCGTGTATGTAGTTAACAGAAACAAATTTATACACGCTGCTAAAAATTTTCGGATTATTTTCAAATTGTAGGTGGAAAAAGCTAGAGTGGGTTTTCAGATATGTTATGCTTTTCGATATGATTGAATTAGACACAGCGATTAAACATGTTAAAAGATGCAGTTTTATTACACTATTATGATAGTGTTTGATAGCGTTAATAATATATAGATGACGCATGTTTTTTTATTATTAATTTATTTTTATTCTATAAATTTAATTCATGATTGTGTTAAGTAATGATCTCGTGTTTGTTTTTTTAATTAATACTTTGGCAAGCTGTTTTCTTTCATTGCATTGTCATTATCATCATAAAATAAATACTCCACTAAGATTATTTCATGTATACAAAGAAAAAAGTAACTTAACAAGAAAAATTATTTTAAAGCAATCTTTTTGTAACTGTACAGAAAAATTATTCAGATTATTTATCTCATATGAAAAATGCTAATTAAAAAAAGTAAGAAGAAAGATAAAGAAGAAAGCGAAATTACACTACATATAATTAAAGTTGGTTTCTTTCGACTAATTAGTATGCTAATAATTACAGTTTTGAACTGACACCTTAGATGAAAGATCAAAAACAGCAGTTAGGGTACATTTGAAAAAATATAATAATAGTTATTAAAGAAAATGATCTATAACATATTATGCATGAAAGATACACATATATTTGTTTAGAAACATGTTTATAAAGTGTGGGTTTTTTCTTTTTTTTTCTTTTCTCTATTTGAACAAGAAGAAAGTATTGGATTTCAAGAATATTTTTGAATTTTGGTTTCTCACGGGATTTATACGTTTTATGGGTCAGAGATTTTGAAAAACTCGTTTTTTTTACAAAATATCTGTCTATGAGCCTTTGAGTCTATGACTTTGACTGTCTGCCTGCATGTATGTGACACAAATGGTTTGGGCGTTCTATCTGAAGAACTAACGAACGGAATTTAATGAAACTTCGGATTTAGTTAGTCTCTGCTAGGAATAAATATTTTTTTTGTGTGTGTAAATCACTCGACAGGTTTCCTGATATGTTTCATTTTTCACGATTTCCGAAGTAGTTGTTTTAAAAGAACCAATGTATGAATTTTCATCAAAGTTATTTCCTGATATAAACTGGTCCTGATTTGTTTTTTTAATAAATCTCCCAATCGATGGCTCTCTATGCAGAAATATATTTACGATTCCAGCAATTGATTTATTTCAATAATTAATGCATGCATTTTTATCAAACTTCTGGTTCATTTGGTCGTTGACAGAAATTGTCACTGCCTAGATTTTAGTGAAAATCCCCAAACTGGTGGTATTCATATGCCTCATTTTTGCATAAGTGTTAACATGTTTGAAAAAGAAGAAAGTTTTGGAATTGCCACATTCGACTAGATTTTTATTTATTTATTATTATTATTGCAAATAAAATCAGTTTGTTTGCAACCCAGTATAAGATTATACAAGATAATTACAGAGCATATTTTTCAGTATTTTCCTAATTTTTAATAATTTTTTTCAAATTCTATTTTCCTAAGATATTAGGTAACTATAAGTCTTAATATAAAACAGCCGATAGCTCCACACAAAGAGCGTGTACAGTGGAACCTGCGAGATTCGAGGCCACAATGTACGCTTACAGTCCACAGGGCGTTGACGGCGTGGTTCCTTGACCACTCGGCCACGGAGAACCCCAGATAGTGGAGCGTATCCGTTCTTTCTCTCTATTTCCATCCGTTTCGTTATTTTCAGGAAATATGGTGGAGTTTTCTTATTTTTAACGGAAAATGCCCTTTTGTTGTGAAAAGGGGCTTTTTCTGTGAAATTCAGGAAAAATATATTCGTGAATTATATACATATATAAATTATAATGTAGGTAAAAGAAAACTTTTATTAAAAATTTAAACTTCGCATTGTACTATGCGCGCTTCAAAAGGAGGTTTTTATTTATTTATTACTTTTTTACAGAAGATTTATTTATGAGTTCATGCTGAGAAAAAATATTTTTATGTATCAGTGTCGAAATTCGGCATTACTTGGTATCGAAACTATTCCTCAATATATTGCCCTACTAACTTTTGTTTGTTTGATTCTTTTCTTTAACCAAGGGCATTGCTCTATTATACAGCATATCACATGGTCAACTGCAAACGTAACATGTAAACCCTAATGCTTACTTCTCAAGCAAACCTAGTACTTATTTTATTGACACAAAATGGACTAGGGTTTGTGTGCACCTTTCTCAGCATATAGTCAAACTGTGGATCTCTAACATGGTAGCCCGACGGACTAACATTAAAGCAACGGCTTGAGTAATTGCATAAAAAAGTTAATATTTTATTCATTAGAATTTAATTTTAAATAACAAATATTGTGTTAAACTTATTAACACGCACACGCTTTTGTATGTGATATTTTAAAAGTAACGTGAGTAAAGTAAAAAAAATGTTTTAAAATGTATTTTATGATAGAAATCAAAACATTCATAAATGGATGCTTTTAAAATTACTCTATTAGTACTTCAAAACACTACTTAATTTTCTTAAAAAAATATTTTCATGTTTTATTTAAAAAAGAAATCAAGAAATTAATTTGCATATCTTGCTTTAATAATTGCAATTTTTACCCTAATCTTTTTTATTTTTATTACTGCAATTTGATCGATGAATTAAAAAATGAAAAAAAAGTGTTATTAAAATGAAATAACGTTTTTTCGTTTAAAGTAATTTTTGTTCCTGTAGATTTTAATTCGATTCGCAGGTATTTTAATTTAAATACTTATTAATTATATTTTTTGAGCTGTCCAATTTTACAAGAAAATTGTTTTTCATAAATTAATACAAAGTGCATTTTATATTGATTAAGACTTATGCTTCGAATAGTTATAACAATTTTCTCTTTTTTATAATTAAAAAACATATTCCACATTTTATGTTAATTGAATCTTTGAGGGAAATTATTTTATTCTAAAAAATAACAAAGCTTTTTTTGAAAATTGCTTTCACTTATTTATTTATTGGATGTAAATGGTTACTTAATTTAGTTATATAGTTTTAATTAATTATTTGATATGACATTTTAAAATATAATATTTTATCAAGAAGAGGTACTTATTGTTTTTTATTTAAACTTTGAGATGTAGGACAAATTTGCTTATAAACTATATATATATATATGTGTGTGTGTGTGTAAAAGCTCAGTCTTACTAATTTACAAGAAATAAAGAAAAGCATCAATTATCTAAATATGGATGTCTCGGGGGCTATCATCTTCTTTAAATTCTTTATATTTTATGAAAGACGGCACTAACACTTAGAACAATAAGCACACATAAAATATTTACAAATAGCGCTTTTTTTTACATAACTTTAGTTGCGTACACCACCAGCAATAAGACATGAACTCATTGCTCACAACCAACTTTCGAATTTTCGAACATAACTTAGAATAGAATGTTTTTTTAAATAGAAAATAGTAATGCCAGATTTTTTTTAAGGCGAAAAATATTACAACAACATTTTTAATGCTGCAGAGCTGAGGTCACGTGATTCGTGACAGTCTATTTTTCTCTCTTTTTTTTTGGAATGGGTAGGCGCGTGTTACATATACAGGGTGTCCCTAAACAAATGGTATATACGCTAGGGGGTGACAGAACACATCAAGACGAGTAATAATAAAGAGAAAACCAAGGGTCCCAAACGTTTTCCAAAGGAGATAGCCGCCATTAAAGTTTGGGGTCCAAAATTTCAAATACACATAAAAAACGGAAAAATTGGTCGATTGATTTGCGGTTTTCACTAAAATTATTCTTTATGTTGATATTTTCTTGAAAATAAATTATAAAGATAAATTTTGAAAAATGCCGATAGAGGGCGCTTTAGACTTTGAAGTAATGAAAAACTATTTTTTGCCGTGATTTTTTGCATCTCATTAAATGGTTTCGTAAGCTTAGACTTAAAATTAAATTTTGAGCTCAAAATCTGAATAGTTGGAAGCATTTAAGTAGCACAAACTTAACTGTGTTCAGAGGATTTAAATTTCAAATGATTATAAAAACGGAAAAATTGGTCGATTGATTTGCGGTTTTCACTAAAACTGTTCTTTATGTCGGTATTTTATTGAAAATGAATTATAAAGATAAATTTCGAAAAATGCCGATAGATGGCTCTTTAGACTTTAGATTAACGAAATAATCCATCCTAATACTATTTTTTGCCATTATTTTTTGCATCTCATTAAATGGTTTCGTAGACTTAGATTTAAACTTACATTTTGAGCTCAAAATCTGAATAGTTCGGAGTGATTAAGTAGCACAAACTGAACTGTGTTTAGAGGGTTTAAATTTCAAACGAAACGGAAAACTATAAAAAAAAACGGAAAAATTAGTCGATTCGGTTGCGGTTTTTGCTAAAACTACTCTTTAAATCAGTGTTTTCTTGAAAATAAATTTTAAAGATAAATTTCACAAAATCCCGATAGAGGGCGCCTTAGACATTGGAGTAGCGTACAACTTTTTTTAACCGTTATTTTTTTAAATGTCATTAAATGCTTTCAAATGCTTAGATTTAAATTTTGAGATCAAATTCTGATTCGCTGCGAGTGTTTAAGTAGCGCAAAAGTGAAATGTGTTCGAGAGGGGGTGGGGGTTAAATTTCAACTTCTGAATACACTTCAGTTTACGCTTCTTAACCCCTCCCAACGATTCAGAATTTGAGTTCAAAATTTAAGTTTAAATCTAAGATTTCGAAAACATTTAACAACTTTTGGAAAGCATTTAATTAGACACAAAAAATAACGGTTCAAATTTGTTGTTGGTTACTCTGAAGTTTAAGGCGCCTTCTAACGGAATTGTTTGAAATTTATCTTTAAAATTCATTTTCAAGAAGATACTGACTTAAAGAATAGTTTTATTTTAAACGGCAAACGAATCGACCAATTTTTTTGTTTTTTATTATCATTTGAAATTTAAACACTCTGAACACAGTTAAGTTTGTGCTACTTAACCGCTTCCAACTATTCATATTTTGAGCTCAAAATTTAAGTTTAAGTCCAAGCTTACGAAACCCTTTAATGAGATGCAAAAATTCACGGCAAAAAATAGCTTTTCATTACTTTAAAGTCTAAAGCGCCCTCTATCGGCATTTTTCAAAATTTATCTTTATAATTTATTTTCAAGAAAATACCAACATAAAGAATAATTTTAGTGAAAACCGCAAATCAATTTTTCCCTTTTTTATGCGTATTTGAAATTTTGGACCTCAAACTTTAATGGCGGCTATCTCCTTTGAAAAACGTTTGGGACCCTTGGTTTCCTATTTACTATTACTCGTCTTGATGTGTTCTATCACCCCCTAGCGTACATACCATTTGTTTAGGGACACCCTGTATATATTGATACTTTAATTATTATACTAGCATGTACTCTGCATTTGGCAAGAAGATACGTATATGTACTCTTCGAAAAAATCACTTACCTGTGGGATGAGAAGTGGTAAACTTTTGGTCAACGGCGGCTTCGAGACCCCGATTTTCTTAAACGGGAACAAAAATCTAATCCATCCTGAAAATGGCATTTTATTGGCACAAATATTGACACATTTACTGCACAATATGAATATTTTGCTTATATTTTCACTAAGAGAAATCTGTTGATTCTCAAAATCTAAAGAATGTGCACTTATACGCCGTTGGCTGTTTTAACAAATGAATCCTGTTCGTACTACTTACATCATGTGTTCATATTTTTGTTAAATTAAGTATAAAATCCAATATTTTCCGAATTACAAAGTGTCTAGTCAGGATTGCTTATACGTAAATTGTACCGACCTGTAACAATAATTATGACATTATTCATATTTCATGAAAAGCAAAATATGATTTTTTCTGTATGAATATCTTATTTAAATGTCTTTTTCGGGGAAATATCTTCTTTGCTGTTAAAGTTGTGAATAAGTCGAAAAGTTGGATTTTAGTCGAATTAAATTTAAAAGAAGTGTCGAAAATTTGGATTTTAATAACAAGGATACACTCTGTATTTATAGCTAAAAATTGGATTGCGTCATTTATTCTCTATACCAAAAATGTTTGTTTTGCTGAATTGTAGCAACCTTCATAGTTCATACAAGTAGTAGTGATACATCCCGCATGTACACTGGTATGTTTACAAATGCTTGTAGCTCACCTATAATCGGCGATCAAAGGACTTCGTAAATACATTGTATCTGGATACTGTATGCTAGACTTTGGAGATTATAGCTAAGATATATTGTTAAGATAGCACAAATAATTGACCATAGATGTAAGCCTTATGTAAATTTCTATATTGTAGACTGTATGCTATTTATTCAGAGTATTGGCATTAACATAAGTTTTAAATATTTTATATACGATTCAGATCACATTCAGGTATTATTTTTTTTAATTTGTAATTCTGATGTTAATTATATTTCATATTTTGTTGTAAAATTCTTAAGCGTAAAAGTGTTGATTATTTTCGGATATTTTGCATTTATATATTTACCAATTTTATCAGGTATTCTTTTATTAGAAATGGGGTCCTTTTTACATGTTTTCTTACACATACATATTTTAAGAAGAAAATTAGATTCCTATAAGATTAAATAATAAGACTTTATTGGCAGGGATGTTTGTTTATCGAATATGTGTATTTAATTCAATAATTCAATTTTATAAGTTGTTTTAATTTTACATATTTTAATGGCATTTTAGACAAGATTTCTTGTATATAATATGCGTATTCTTACCTGTCTAAGCTGTGAAAATGCACAAAAAAAGAATATTTCAGTTTCTTATAATTTTTGCAGCATTTTGTCAGGAAATTTATAAATACTTGGGAAAAAAATAAAAAATAAATAAATAAAAATTGACCCATAAATTTCTGTTCTCCTTTACAGCAATTATATATTAGTGTATTTTCTGTCAGCAAATTTTCTTATAGTATTTCTCATTTTCCTTTCAAATAAATCTTACATTTTCTCTTATATAATTCGAAATTTAAATATGCTTGGTTGAATTATGTATTTGGTATAGTAAAAAATATTATTTTAAGCTAGCTACACTGTAACAAACTGGAAACTGAACACTGGGAAAACATGGTAAAAACGTGGCAAATGATTTGTGTTTGTACTATAACTAGCTATTTAAATATTCCTATCCTGGTACAACCGGTGATGCTCTCGTATAGAGAAATGCACGAGTACGATGTTTATTCCGGTGAAAAATATTTAATTCAGTAATACGAAAACAATATGATTAAATCATAAAAATCACGTAATTACCAAGACAATCTAGAATCATCACTCATCATGAGATATCCTAGTATTAACTATGTATGATCAGATTTAATGGAAAGAAGAACACCATTATTAATATCTTTTTGAATTTTTATTTTATTTTCATTAAATTTGAAAACATTCTACAAAATTTTGCAAAGAATATATATATATATTAAATTTAAAGCCATTTATTAAAGTAGTTTTCTGCAGTTATATGTGGACTGACAGACAGACCAGACGACGATTACAGGTGCTATGCATTTATGTAATTACGAACGTACCTAAATAGAGTCAAATGTTCTTAATTTGTAGATGTATAAGTTAACTACGAACGGATGCGTACAAGAGTCTCTTGTGAGTTACCCATGATTCTAAAAACGTTATTTATCATTAGTCACTCCAAAAACTAATGATAACTAATGATAATAAACTAATGATATCGAAAGGTTAAAGAATAATTCATGAAAAACATATATATTTTTACTGCAACTGATTTTTGAATAGTTTTTATACTGCATTTATCAGTTTTTTATCTTTTACACGGGGGTTCCGTCAGCATGCGTTCTAGTCAGCATACGTCTGTCATAGAAGGAGACGGTGTGCGTTATTTTTTTTTTTATCACAGCAATATAAAATTTTTTGCATATATACATTTCACCAAAAGCATATAAAATACTTTCCAAAAAATTTCGAATCTTATTAATTTTATTTTTAATTTTTCAAAAAGTTTTACATTTTTAAATGGAGTTTTAAAATGATCCTCGTGTCTTAGTTTTTGAGATATTTTCTTGCTTTTGCATTTTTATCACTAAAAATTCTACACTGTTAAAAAAAATCTGAAATTTAAGGATATATTTTTCCTGAATTTCACAGAAAAAAACCTTTTTCGCACAAAAAGGGCATTTTCCGTTACAAATCTGAAATCTCCACGATATTTCCTGAAAATAACGAAAAGGATGGAAATAAAAACAAAAAACGGAGACACTCCGCTGATCGGGGATTTCCGTGGCCGACTGGTCAAAGCACCACGCCTCTAAAACACCTGGGAGCGTAGATTGTGGGTTCATATCCCACTAGCGCCATAATATAATGAACGCACAAAAAGTCCCTTTTAATTACTTTTTCTGTTTATTTTTCTCTTATATCTCATTAAAAAATCTTTTAACTAATTAGCCTCCCAATAAATAAATAAATTGCGCGCAATAATTTAAAATAAATTGTCTAATTTTTGTAAAAAATGAATAATTTTTTTTTCAAACATTCATTAAAAAAAAAAAAAAAAAAAAAAAAAAAAAAAAAAAATGCGATTTTAAACAATGATTTTTTTTTTATTTAAGCTAGTTAAAAAATTTAAATTGGTTTTAAAAATAATAAGTATTATGCATCAGTCTAAAATAAAATAAAATAAACCGCTTACGAATATTCTAACGAATATATTTGAAAGGAAATCTTTGAAAGGCACAACAGATTTTCCCAGTAACTCATAAAAGACATACTTTATAAAGACTGGTATCAGCAGCTTTGGCTGAATCAGTAAGGACTTTTCCCGCTGTCCAAACGTCCCGAGTTCGATCCTCAGGTCGGCTTGTAGTAAATTAAGCAAGAAAAAATGATTTAAATTAATTATATGGCCACTCGGAAAGTTCGAGTTCTTTGACGAATGTTCTGTTTACTAATTTTAAAATTTAAATCGAATTATTATCACTACAAAATGAAACTTTGTATCGGAAAGTTACCGCTTTTCCATACGGAAGTTTTCCTTTCTTTTATTTTCCAAACGGTAAATCTACTAACGGAACGGTGAAAGCTCGGCTACATTGCTGCCGGTAGTTTCACCTGAAATTCACAGATTTATTTTTAACAGTGTATTATAAATAAATTTGTGTTAGAATTTTTAAATCTCTTTAATCGTTACTATTTTACAGATTTTTTTGTAAATTCCATATTGATTTTAATCAAAATTTTGTCTTTTAATGAGTAAAAAATAAGTAGTAAACATTAATTTATGAAATAATTCTTCCAGATCTATTTTCAAAATAAATGTATAATGATGTTCTGAAATTGCACGGCCTATGATGCAGTCAACTGAAACGCCATAATTGTGTATTTCTCGTAATACACTTTATTTTTTTTTATTTTACTTGCATCTTATTTTCTATTTCGAAACTTTTGAATAACTCCAGCCACATTTTTTATAGATTGAAAGATGCAATATCATTACATATTTTTTTTTGTCCGATTATTTTTTCATTTTGAGAACAAATTTTTTTATTACTTTAATAATAGTTATCTTAGCTATCCAAATAGACTTTCTGATGTTTAAATATTATCTCGTAGTCGGAATTGAAACAAAGGTACTTATTTTCTGTATGATTTAATTCCTATTTATATGATAAGAGGCTAAGGAAGAGTTTTTGGAGACTTTCGGAAAATATCATATTACAAAAGGTTTTAACAGATATTACAGCTTTCTCATGTTTTTTGCGATTTATCATGCATGATTCATTTAGAAAATTAATCTATATTTTAAATTTAAAAAGTTAAATATCTGTATAAAATAAAGGAATTGCCAACGGTGCAAAGAAAATTAAGTAAACTTTTATTATTATTGTTACTACTAAATGTCAAAACATAAATGAAATCATAAGAGGAAAGACGTAGACATATACTATCATTTCTATATGTAGAAAGCATCAAAGTAATTGTTAAGACAAAATAATATTCGATGAAAAGACACGTACTATTAAGAGCACGCCAGGCCCGAAAGGGTTATAGAATCTCTATTGTTTATCTTTAATTCCATCAATATATCCACTCATTATAAGAGAAACAATGGAGATTTTAACACATAAAAATAACATACGTAATGATACAGCATCATTTAATTTACCAAAACTGTGGCTCAAGTTACTGAAGGGTTTGAAATTAGAAAAAAAAAACATCCATGCAAAATAAAAAGGATAACGTTCGTTGTATGAAAAACTGATTGATGTCGTTTCAGTACAACATAGGTTGTACAGTATCAGAATATCATTATTTATTTGGATTGAAAAAGAATTTTCAAGAGCTAAAACATGCCAACAGTCAAATAATATCATTTTACTGTTTTTTACAAATTTATCTTACACTTTTTAGCAATTAGAAATAATACATAATTTTCTTATAAAAAGAAAAAAAACTGCCGGCTCGGCCTACAGGCTGAGGTATATTTTGAAGTAAAGTATTTATTTTACTATAAACACTAAATTAAGATTAGAGACAAACACAGTTTCTTCAGTACTGGCGGACTAATTCCATCAACATATCTCAACTATCACACAATCTGGTTTCATCATTCTAGTCTAACATTATTTATTTTATTTTCAATTTTTAATGCAGAAATTTTGCAATAAAAAAATAATAGTTGTGGTAAAAATCTTATTGTGTGTTTTTTTTTTTAATTTTTAGAAAGTCATAAAAAAAGTCTTGTCGTTTTTTGTAAGAGCTGGGTTTATTAGTTGCAAGTTAAGATGGTATTCAAAAATTTTTACCTCTTTTTTTTCTTCCCCCTTTGGCCGATTTTGTCCATTCGCAATCCAACACTGCGATATTAATCATATCAAAATGTTTGGTGAGTTTAAAAACGATTCATGAATAATTGCGATATTTATCGTTCGGACAAAATTTAGTACATAGACATGTATGTATATATGTATACACTGATGTCCAAAAGCATAATTGGTAATTAAGTAATTATTTTTAAGTAATGAAAGAAATATAAATCGAAATGTGGTGAAACTCCAGGTGTGTAAGCAAAATAGTACGCGTCATATATTTTCACGAAGAGTTTTCCCCGAAATCAAACAGGGGACCGTCAACAAATTGAAAAAGAACGAAGATCTTTTGGATAACCCTGTCAAAACTAATATAGCAAAAGTGTTCAAACTGCACATTATGATTAATTGGCTTATTTTAATGTACTGTGTTTATTTTTATAAGGATAGCATGTACACTCGTAGAGAAATTAAGGTTTTTATAAAAACAGTCGTAAATTTTTCCACGTTTTTTGCTTATAATTTGCAGATTTCTTATTATAAAATAATGTTCTTTTCCGAAAATATGACAAACATCATTGTACACAACACCCTGTCATCAGAATTTAAAAATAATAAAAATTGTATGAAAAATGAGTATGTTTAGTAAATAATTTTTCATTGCGCATGCGTCAACGATATCAAAATGTCATTTGCATATTGTGCTAGCTAAATGTATTGAGCAATTTCTGTAAAAGTTCCAAAAACATAGCTTGAAAATTCTGAAAATGGGAGCCTATAGAATCAACTCAAAATCCGTTATTCTGAAAGGAAGCAAAAAAATCAGGGGTTTTACCTAAATATAGTTGTACGTGCAATATTGTGTAGGCACTAAACAATGGAATATGGATACAGCCCCTCATCTTTTTGCTTCATTTAGGGAATAAAGGATTTTGATCTCATTCTATCAACGATAATTTTCAGAATTTTTAAGCTATGTTTTTGAGACTTTCACAAAAGTTGCTCTATACATTTAACTAACATAAAATGCAAATGAAATTTTAATAGCGTTCA
Source organism: Maratus speculifer (assembly GCA_964019185.1). Lineage (NCBI taxonomy): Eukaryota > Metazoa > Arthropoda > Arachnida > Araneae > Salticidae > Maratus > Maratus speculifer. Next base: position 199,872,960 of record OZ025294.1, on the reverse strand, counting down.
CGCATGCGCAGTAAAAAATTATTTAGTAAACCTGCTCATTTGTCATATAATTTTTATTATTTTTTAATTCTGATGACAGGGTATTGTGTACAATGATGTTTGTCATTTTTTCAAAAAAGAACATTATTTTATATTAAGAACTCTGCAAATTATAAGGAAAAGACTTTTATAAAAACCTTAACTTCTCTACGAGTATATATGCTATCCTTGTAAAAATTAACACAGTACATTACAATAAGCCAATTAATCATAATGTGCAGTTTGAACGCTTTTGCTACATTAGTTTTGACAGGGTTGTCTAAAAGATCTTCGTTCTTTTTCAATTTGTTGACGGTACTCTGTTCGATTTCGGGGAAAACTCTTCACGAAAATATGTGACGCGTACTATTTTGTTTACACACCTGGAATTTCAGCACATTCCGATTCGTATTTCTTTCATTACTTAAAAATAATTACTTAATTACCAATTATGCTTAACTTTTGGACACCAGTATATATATATATATATACGCTTTTTCAAAAGTCGTACCATGTTAATGACTGAAATAGGTAATATTTCTAACAAAACTTGACTAAAAGTGGCACCAACTGTGTAAAATTTGTGTAAAAGTTAACGCACCAAAAAATTTTGAAAAAGATGTAAATAAATGTTACTTACACCATTCTTTCTTTGAGTACCTCTTATCTTCTCCATATAACACTATTGGTCTTACATTATTCAAAAGGGAATTCTCAAACTTTAACTTCTGGATATATCCCCAAACTATTTCAACAATATTGAACAAATGTTTTTAAATTATCTTCAAAAGCGTTCTAAAGCTTTTGAAGTATTCACTGCAATTGTTACTTATTTTCCATCGTAATGTTCAGTAAACAGGCAATATGTCCGACTTTTTGCAATATAAATATCATAAAATTCAGTTTAAATTTTCTCGTAGTTTCTGATAAATTATTTTCTTTCACTTTTGAGTGCCATCGATTCCAATTCTGATTATAGGAACAGGAAGGAAAATATTGTATGCAATATTGCAGAAATTTCTCGCTCACTTAAATGTGTTTTACTGAAGTAAATTAAACATCCTTTCACGTAACTTAATTTCCTTTTGAAGTCTCATGCTTTATTTTTCAATAGTCTTTAGTAACTGTAGATTCTTGAATTTAAAGACTTCGCGTTTGTTATAACATTTTACATAAAAAATTGGTAAAGAATCTAATAAATTGATCTCATCATTTATTTTTTTTCTCCAGTTTTGAAAGATTATATAATTTAATGTTGTTCGTCTCACTATGAAAACACAATGGTCTTATATTTTAATTGACAATAATATTCAGATATTGTTAAAAGTTGTTTCACAAGCTATGGTCATGCTTATTTTTTTTTTCTTTTTTCTATTTATTGAGAGGAAGAGCGAGGTATTCAATTTCCTGATATTTACTGAGTTTTTAAGTCTGTTCTGAATTACAAATTCTGACGCATTCCTAAATTCGTTTTTATTCGAAAATACATGAAATCGGCATCTGTTCTTATTCAAAAACTAATCAATAAAATGGCATTTTCCCTGTTTTGGTAATAAGAAAATCTCTTCCATAAAACACTGTCGCTGAATTCTCTGGACGACGCGATGTTGCAGGGAAGTAGAAAAACTGCTGTCACGTGATAAAGATAACTTTCAATTCAATAAGCAAATTCTTTGTTAAAAAATAAAACAAGTCGTTGGGGGCAGCCGTAATACTTACCCATCATGGATATGCATAATATGATAACTTTAAATAAAACATGAGTAAACAATTTGTAAAATGCATTGCAATTCCAAAACGAAATTTAAACTTACATTTAAATATTTTTAATGTATATAGTGATGCTTTATTAATGAATTGCTGATGAAAGAATTTCGACAAATGATATAAAACTTCAAACTACTCAAGTAGTACCGAATTGCATTAAAAGTAATCCTTATAGCTCCAAAAATAACAATCATACTAACTAACAATTTATTCCGTCTGATTAAGCGTCTCATTTTCAATTAAAGTATATCTTTGAATTGAAATTTGAATGAAATACTTTTCATGAAAAATCAAATGTGGAAAACAGGATTACAAGTATCTCAGAAACTACTAACCCGATTGACGTCGCTGTTTATGCAAAATTCGTGTTATTTTATTGACTTTTACGTCCACTCCAAAATAAAAAATTTCAAAAATTTTTATAAACCTTTCGTCAGAACTAATTTTTCGAGAGTCCTAAAAAATAGTTCCAGATAATCGAGGTTATTGATATTAAATCGGTTTGTCCCATTTTTACATATTAAGTACATACAAACTTTCAAGTCTCTATCTCGATTTTTTCAGGAGATAGACCATTTAGAGACACACAGCCAAACAGACACACAGGCAGACAGGCGGACAAACGGGCTTTTTTTTTTTTTTCTAAAAATATGTTTTTCGTAATCTCCAGTATCTAAAAAATGTAAATCTGTCAAAAAAAATGTTTCGATTTTCAAAAAGATTGCAAGATTTATCATATACTACGTATGATTGGTAAGTAAAAATCATTCGATTAAAAACTACTTTAATAAGTCAGGACTGTCAGTGTTATGCCTTTACGTTTAAAAATCATTCCGAAAATGTGTCAGAAAATTTTATATTTATTGAGCTGCGAATTAGAGAATGTCTTAATTAACTGTTTTGTCAATTCTGTCTATTTTTCTAATTTTAAGGAAATTACTTAATAAATAATGGCATTAAAAATGTATTTGTGATATTTTTCTTTTCTAAAATGTCAATACAAAGTGAACATGGACTCTATATGACATATTGAGTAAGGAAAATGAAAGTATGTCTGTATTTATGAATGGAATATTTATAATTAAACTCAATCGAAAATAATTAGTTCTTCAAAATTCTGTGTTCAAAATATGGAAATTTTAATTTAAAGTCACTTCGTCAATTGTTTTGAATGAATAACATTGAGCTTCTGTATGGAATGAGAGTTATTTCATAATTTCTTGGTGCGTGCATTTTAGCGTAGCTACTGTAAAATATCGGGTAATACAAAAGTCAGGACGAATTTTAAAAATGAATTATTCGTAAACGAATCAAGATGCAAAGATACGGTTTGCACCGAACGGATGGAGAAGGAACCCGGTTTTGTTTAACAACGAAAAAAAAAAATACTTTTGTTGGCGACCAACAATTGGCGCTATAGTGTTTTATTGCACTAAAAGGTAATTTACAAATGAAAAAATGCTGACAACTTACAAGTCAGTTTAATTTCAGTTAATTAGTACTACAGTAAATGTAAAATTGCTGTCCATTATTCATAAGTGCAGCTGTGAGACTAGGCACCACATTATTCACATCAATCAGCAATAAAATTTCTTGCGTTATGGCAGACATATTTTGGCAGATGGCATCTTTCAGTGCAGTATGTGATGCTGTTGGTCGCCCACATAACTATATTTTTTCGTTGCCACACAAAACCCGGTCTCTTGTCCATCCGTTTGGTGCAAACCGTATCTTTGTATCTTAATTCGTATTTGAATAATTCACTTTTAAATTTCGTCCTGACTTTTGGATCAAACGATGCATAAAAGTCACGGTTATTCTATTTATTAATTTCTTTGGAAATTCTCGTTGCTGTTTTTTTTTTTTTTTTTTTTTTTTTTTTTTTTTTTTTTTTTTTTTGAAATTTTACTCCGAACAGTTCTTTAAATGCTTTCTTAAAAGTAACTTTCTAAGAGATTTTCTCAGAAATTGCTCGTCAGGCGTAAGAAATAATGTACATTCGTAATATTGAAAATATACAGTACTTAAGACGAAATACAGCATCCGAAATGTCTGTCTGTGTGTCTGTAAACGCTCTATCTCTCGAACAAATTGAGATAGAGATTTGAACTTTTGTATTTACTTATTATGTAAAAATAGGATGAAGCCGATTTAATATCAGTAACCTCGATTATCCGATACTATTTTTTTCGGACTCTTAAAAAACTCATTCTGGTGAAAGGTATTTAAAATTTTTCGATTATTTTTATTTTAAGGAGTGGACGTAAAAGTCAATAAAATAACACAAATTTTGCATTAAAAAAGGCGTCGATCGGATTATTAGTTGCTGAGATTTTTGAAATCCTGTTTTCCACATTCTTTGATTTTTCATGACCCTGTATTTCATTCAAATTTCAAGTCAAAGATATGTTTTAACTGGAAATGAGACGCTTAGTCGGACGCAGTAAATAGTATATTGTTAGTTAATATTACGATTATCTACCTTTATGTGGCCCTGTAATTACTAAATGCTTCCTATTGTGCAGTAATTAATTTCTGAAATAGTATAATATAATTAAAATGCTTCCCAAACAATTTTTACCCCTATACCATTATTTAATATAAAATGCATTTGTGCGGCCATGTATATTAATAAAAAATATTCATTGCGCAACAGATGGTATGGAATGTATATTTTAGTATATATTTCATAGATGCATATAAATTGTATTATGTTCGAAATACTGAAACATCATTAAAATGCATTTGAAGAATTTTTTTCCTATTAATTGTAAAGTGATGGAATAATTTAGATTGTCCCTGTAATTGGACTATACGTATACATCCGATTTTTTAAATTGAAATTAAACGACAAAATTATGTAATAATAATATATTTTAAATTTCAAACGATTCGGTTGGGTAGTTTTTGCGTTGTTATATGCAGACTGACGGACAGATAGCGGACGGATTGAACGGTGACTATAAGTGCTATGTACTTACATAATTTTGAATGCACCTAAAAATTAAGCAAGTCAAAAATTGTACGTCAAAAGTAGGAAATGAGATGCTTTCGTTTTTTTAACTAGTTTTGTAAATATTTAGATCTTGCTACAATAGCTGTTTTACTCTTGTGCAAAAATAAAAGAAAGAAAGCAGAATATAGCACGATTATATACATTTAATTCAGTAATATAGAAATAATGTGACTCCATCCTAATTATGGCATAATCACCATGGCGATACAGAGTCAGTACTTACAATGGGACATCATTGAATTAATGATGTATTAGGGTAATTAATAGAATAATCACCATGACATCATAGAATCATTGCTTATAATAGAATACCATTGAATTCATTATATTTGATGTAATTTCATAGAATGAGGATATTTTTAATATTATATTTTTATGCTTTGATTAGATTTTCATAAAGAAAGAGTATTATAAAATTTTAATGACTCAACAAAACCCTGTAATTATTATATATATTAAATTTCTAATCATTCTATCGGGTGGCTGTTTTGTTGTTACATGCTGAGACACGGACGTACCAGAAAACGATTATAGGCATGTTTACGAATCTACGTTTCACGTTTAAGAAATTAAACAAAATTAATTTTAAGTTTTAGTTTTCTTTCCAAGCAATATATTTTGAAATTTCAAATATCTATAGTGATAATGAAGGAGAAAAACCTTAAGGGGGACCTTTGAATCTTATTTAAGCAATAATCGACCCCAAAAATAAAAAAAAATATATGTAATTTTTTATGTACATTATTATTTTACACTTTGTTCTGAACCATCTACGAAAAAGCGCATGAAGAAATGATTATTTTTCGTGAAGATTCAAGCGTTTGAATTTTCTTCACAAACAATTTTTCGGTCATTTATTGGGTCAGGACATATTTTAAAATAATTTTTATTTATTGGTTTAAAATTTTGAAATTGTTTGTGATAATGAACTGTATCATTTGTAAATAAAATCACGTGATAAAACTTGTTATAATTTTTTAAAAATGAAATTTTATAAGTTATTCAAAAGTGGGGTAGTTTAAAATCGTTATATCTGGAAATATTACTTGTAGAATTTCATATTTTTCATTTAAATTAAGAAAATTTAATTACCTTTAATCTTGATTCAGCATTAAAAAATAATTTTTATAAAGATTTAAAAAATTTTAAACTAAAAATTTAAAAATAAAAAATGTAACAAAAAAAAAAATCATATTTTCACAAATAAACTAGCGGACCCGACAGACGTTGTCCTGGCACGGATTCCAAAAAATCAAATAAATGTACATAAATATAATAAAACGCATGATAAATACTAAGCTCTTAATTTAATTTCTTATTACAATTATGTAAGGAAATTATTTTTCACGTTGCAGTAGTTTTTGAAGTCGGTTCCATTGTTGATAGAATAGTTTATTTTTCTCTTTTTAGTTAAAAGTTAACGATTTTGTTAAGTCAGTTAATTAAAGTTATAATGCAGGAAAAAATATTGTAAATCATACACGTATGTCAGGAGGGGAGTTCAAACATTTTATCTCTTTCTTCGAGAACTAGAGCTTGTGAGGGAGTGACCTTTGTCATAAAGGCACTCTAGTATTTCTGAGATCGTGACGTCAATAATTTAACATGTGTAAGCGTAAAAGCGACATCTATTCTTTCTTTTACTTTAACTTTCTAGAGTGTGTGTGTCTCTTTCGGGTTCTGCAGTTAGCTCGCGGTTATTAGTAATATGTTAATGTGAAGTATCTCAGTTTGCAGCATATAAAAGCTTGGAGTTTGAGTGTGTGGAGAGTATCTCTGGCGTTAGCCAGCGTGTGGGTATCTCTGGCATTAGCCAGCGAGTGAGTGTCTCTGGCATTAGCCAGCCAGGAGTGAGCGTGTCTGGAGATATCAGTCAGCGAAGTGCTAGCAGATTGAAAGTAGCAGTGAGCCTCCAGTGAGTTGTAAAGGAGTTTCGGTATTCGACTTGAGAGTTGGCCGTGGTAAGAAGTTTCATAGTAATTACATTTTGATTATTTGAAAGTGAATAAAGAATTACACACAGCCACGGGCTGTCTAATTAAGTTTTATCTAGCAGCTTAGCCAAGAGATAGTGAGAAGTATTAGAAGGTGCCACGATTGAGCTAGTCCGGAGCCTGTGAGTATGCGTTTAGCTTTTTCGTAGTATTCTCAGTTGTACAAAAATTAAGACTTTCTCTACTTCCCTTGAGCCCTTATCATTTTAATAAACTGTGTTATTTTATCTTAATTACTGAGTATATCTGCATTTAACTCCCACCACGACCAACCAACCGTTACAAATGACACCCAAAGTGTGTGTAACGTTACAAGCTTAAATCCGGGGCCTTAGACCACTCAGCCATTCTGTTCGCACTCTATTCAACGAACTTTTTCAACACTTTTAATTAGCGAAAAATCACTAACTTTATTAGTTTTTACCTATTTACTAAAAACGTACTGAATCTATTTCGATGAAAGGTGAATCTAAGCCATTGTAGAATCCACTGGAACACACACAAAAAAATTCATAAAAGTCGATCCTGTCATTTAGGAAGAGTTCAGTGCATACTACGCACTACGTACATACACACGCACAGAAGAGTTAGATATACAAAAATATGTCTTTCAAACTTGTTGAATCAAAATTAAAGTAAAACAACTGAAAAAGACATGTTTTAAATTTCATTTTTTTATCGCTATAGGTTCTTCGTTTATAACAATTTAAACAGGACAGTTGATAAAAAAAATCCATCATAATTAGGGTAACATCCCCAGTAATTGGCAGGCACCAGTGATTGGCACATCCTACAAAATGTCCTAAAATAAGATTTATATCCAGTCTTTTAAAAATGCAAGACCATATACCAGTTATATGCTCATTTGCATTACAGATTATAACTTTGATTTATGCTACTAAATGACAATAGTGCCTAGGAAAGAAAAACAATTATGGCTTGTATCAAATTAGCCATTTTTGTTGCAAATGCTTCTTCTCTGGCTTAAGAAAGGCATGCATTTCAATTTATTATTATCTGATTTATAGTACATTTTAAATTTTAACTGACAACAGTTTTGTTTAGTTAAAAAGGGTTACTTTAAATGTGTAATACTCTAAGTGTCAATTACTGGTAATTACAGCAACTTTTTATAAATATATTTTTATAAAAATACTTTTTCAAATATTTTTGCTTTTAGTGGGCAAAATAGAATCACAGATATGCACTCTTTGATTTAAAAATATTTGCAAGTAAATATTTTATTTCTTGGTAATGAAAATAGACGTAAGTTTAAAGACAAATCCTTAACGTGCTAATTACTGGGGATGTTAACCTATAAAAAAAAATCCATGACAATTTTTGCTTGAAATTTACTTTTAAAAAACAAACGAAAACGGTAAAACTGGTATTTCTTGTTCCAATTGAGGCATAAACATGATTCATACGTCATTTTAAGCAGAAACAAAGCAAAAAAAGCAATGAAATTTTAACTTAACGAAATATTTTTAGAAAAATTGAAGATTGTTGTGTCCAGGATCCCTTTAATGCATTATAAATATGTTTTTCTGTTTTTTATGTTTTTCCACCGTTTGTATATTTTTTAAATGGTTCTTGCGTCATAATTTTTCTAATCAAAATTTGTGAAATTGATCATAAAGATTACGCATATTACTTAAAAATATAAACTATATAAGTATTTTAAAATTTAACTTGATTAAGATAATTAAATTTGAATTTTAGCTTATTAAAAAGCAAAAATCTGATAAAAATCAAATTCAGAAAAAAAAAAAATTCTGTAAAAAATTAGCTATTCTATGAATTAAAAAACGATACGCAGATTTGTTTGTAATAGACATTTAAATAATTAAAATGCAAAACACTGGAAATATCTTAAAATGTTATGCCGCATGGAGCATTTTAAAATATCACTTTAAAATTTGATAATTTTTTTAAATCTTAAAATTACATGAATATAAATTCTAACAAATTCTAAATTTTTCAATGGAAATTGTGTATCTAAAATTTTATGTGAATATCTATTAAATTTCAAATTAAAATACAAAACGTGAAATCGTTAGATGAACCAATTTAGAAATTACAGCAATTTAAAGAGTTTAAAAGCTCTGGAAATTAAATGCGAAGAATTATTTTGTTGACATTAAAAAGAAAAAAAAACTACATTATTCCTCTTACACGCGTTAATTCTATATGGAATATTAAATTTTCTAAAACCCCATTTTGTATTTGAATTCCCACTTTGTATTCCCATTTTGTATTTGACTTTCAAATTTACAAATATTTAAATATAATTTCAGCATTATAATTCTTAATTGAAAAATTTAGAATTTGTATTCTTATAATTTTAAGATTTAAAGGAAAATCATATTTGAAAATGATATTTTAAAATGATTCATGCGTCATACAATTTTGGGATATTTCCTCTTTTTTGCATTTTAATCATTTTTTTCATTTTTTAATACCTTCTATAGTAATAATGAATATGATTGCTACTCAAATTAACAATAATTAAATGCACTTGTGTTAGTAATACATATGTAGCAATGTGTCATTAGCCCTGGGGAAAAATCAGCTTTTTGTAATGTTCATCTAAACATTCTCATTTTTAATTAAAGTACATTTAATCGATATTACGAATGTTTTTTAATCTTTCTTTTGCTAATAATTATATGTTGAATATGATATTTTATTTAAATAATGCGTTAATAAAATCTCCCGAGAGTGTCACCTAATATTTAATTGTAAATACAATTGTTACAATTATACAGCACTAACCAAACGAAAAAACAAAGTAAAACGGTTTTGTTCTATTAAAAAATATATAGTTAAAACTTTTATAAAAATGCAGTGAACTGGGACGCGTCTAGTTTACTTCTAAATTTGTTAAGATTAAAATCTAATTGCAAAATGATAACCAGCATCTAATATGAATTTATAAATTGATTCAAAGTTTTAGTAAATAATTTTATTATTTATTACATGAGCAAAACAAATTACATTTATTTAATATGGATAAATGCAGGTGTAGAGTTTATTCTCATACCAAAGTATGAAATTAAAATAGCTCAACATATCTATCTCCATAAACTTGTTTTTGAAATACGCTTGATTGATTTTTTTTTTACCATATTTAGCTAGTATTATACCTTTTTTAATTTTATATAACGCTCATTCCTTCTTTTTACCCGGTAAACGAAAAAACTTACGTATCGCGTTTGACGAGTGCCCAACTATTTTAAAGAGAAAAGTAAAGCATTTTAAAATAATTCTGACTCAAAAAAAAACAAAAAAGACATAAAAATGTACGTTATTTTTTATGCTTAATGTACTATTAAATATTACAATACAATACAGGAAAAAGGTTTAAGACCATATGCCAGTTTGAATAAAATTCTGAAACGGGTTATATGTCTTGTATTAATAAATATATATTTGATATAATGAAATGTGAAGTTAATTCAATTGAAAAATTACAAAGTATTTTTTTACGACATTTGTTAATATCTTGTAATATTATCAAATCTATATCAATTTACTGATTAATATCTTCTATTAAATATGGAATAATGAGATGAAGTTATAATTGTAAAAATTTGTGGATTCAACTGCGATGATATTTATAGGTTAGCAGTAGCCAGATTTGAAGTTATGGGATATGGATGTGTCACTTTCAGCGTGATCCACAGGAAATCATTGACTTCAGAGGAAAATGTAAAATAAGGGCTTTATCAGATTGCGAACTGACTGTAGAGAAAATTGCTCTAAAAACAAATCGGAAATTATACGTTAAACGTAGCAAATGGGGTACTTTCGTACTATAAATATTTTTTAAAATTATTTAGATCTTTGTGTTGTAGTATACAATACTTCGGATATTGTGGAGAATTTTAAGATTCGCGAATTCGAAAGTACATTAAAATAATACTTGAAAATGGAGTCTTTTTACTTGTTTATTTTGGACAACACACACTAAACACAACTACAAAACACTTAAACATAAAAACATAAATTTTACATGTATAATAAGCGAGAGTTACTATTTCTCTCGTCGAGAAAAATTCTTCGAGCACATCTGGGCTTTAGAACATGATTTCGTAACAGACGATCGGCCCAGCGGCGCCGAAAACAATCACGTGACTAGATATAAGGTGCTACGATTCGTAACACTGCCCACCCATGAACATATGGATGTTCATCACAAATTATATATCAATTTAATACAACATGAATATAAATATGGAATATTATACATACTTCAAGGACAAAGCTTCAACTAAATACAACAAAACTTCAACTAAAATAAGAAAAAAAAAACAAGATTAGTGTATACAAGTTAATCAGTTCAAATTTCCATGTGATACAATAACTGTACTGGTCGTCTGAGAATAGATTTCTCAGCTTTTATCTTGCAGGCCCTCACCTTGCCGTCTCTTCCAGGAAATAATTCAATAATTTTTCCTAGACTCCAGAAATTTCTGGGTAATTTATCATCTTTGATTAATACTATGTCATTCAATTTAAATTGAGGAAAATTAGTTTTGTTCGAACTTAAATGAGCTGACCTCAAATTTAACAGGTATTCCCCTTTCCATCTAGTCCAAAACAAGCGCATTAATTTCTCACGATAGTTAAAAGATTTAATTAATTCTTTCCTGGAAGAGATATTCGATTCAAGGTGAAGGCGAACTGGTGGCAGAGAAGAAATTCTTCTCCCAATTAGGAAATGAGCAGGCGTTAATGGTAGGGGGTCTTGACCTTCTGGCGAGGCATATGTTAAAGGTCGAGAATTGACCATTCCTTCAATTTCAACTAAAACAGTATGTAATTCATCAACAGTTAGCGATGATTTCCCGAGTGTCTTTCTTAAAGCAGTTTTTATAGTTCTAACCATTCGCTCGTAAAATCCCCCCCACCACGCTGCTCGTTCAATGATATATTTCCACTGTATGTGATGAGAAGCAAAATAGTCTTGCACATCTGGATGCGTCATAATCCGCCAAAGGTTTTTCAAGTCATTGTCTGCACGTTTAAAAGTCTTGGCGTTGTCCGAATATACTACAGATGGTAATCCTCGCCGAGAAACAAACCTACGAAAGCCTAGTAAAAATGTTTGTGTCGACAAGCTCCCGACAAGCTCCAAGTGGACATTTCTAGTAACTGCACATGTAATCAATAAAATGTATTGTTTGTTATCACAGTCTTTTACGTATAATGGCCCTGCAAAGTCACATCGTATGACACTAAATGGACTGGTCTGTTCTACTCGATCATTAGGCAATGGCGCTACCGTCTGATCGCCTGGAGTTGAAGAAAATCTTTTGCAAATAATGCAATTTTTAAGCACAGCTCTCACAGATTGTCTAGCCTTTAATAACCAGAATCTTTCTCTAATCTGCACAAGTGTATGGGCAACAGCAGAATGAAAAACTCTGTAGTGGGCATCCCAAATTATAAGTTCTGAAAGTTTGGTTTTTGGCGGAAGAATTATTGGATGTTTCTCATCCATCGAATAATTTGCGTTATGGATTCGTCCTAAAACTCGCAAAACTCCATCTGAATCAAGGTAAGGGTTCAATGAAAGCAGTTTAGAGTCTCTAGGAAGTGGCTTGGAATTTTTCAGGCTAAAGATTTCTTTTTCGAAAATTTGAGATTGACAATTTTTTATCCAGAAGATTTCGGCTTCTCGGATTTCCTCCGCCGAAAGTGTACGTATTGGTTCACGATTTTTCTTTAGTAATCTGATAAAACGAAATACATAGGCTGTTACACGCAATATTTTTCTCAAGCTACTAAATTTGTGTACATCAATTATATTCTCCTTGGCAATAATTGTATTAACAACAATCTTACTTCTAGCTTCAATTTCAGGATTGACTGATTTTAATTTTAAATTATCGTCCTTAGGCCAAAATTTTTCAGATTTACCGAGCCATTCCGGCCCGTACCACCACTGATTGGAGTTTATTAACTCTTTCGCTGACAGTCCCCTAGTTAGCGTGTCAGCAGGATTATCCCTGCTATTTACATGCAGCCAAGAACTGGGGTCGCTTAAGTCCTGAATTTGCATCACTCTGTTAGACACAAACGGCTTCCATTTGGATGTCACTCCTTTGATCCAATGTAGTACTATAATCGAGTCTGACCACAGTACTATTTTTTCTTGATTCGTGAAAATGAGTTTAAGGTGACTAGCTATTCTAGAAGCTATTAGAGCCCCTAAAAGCTCTAAGCGTGGTCGTGTTATTTTTCTCAACGGGGCTACTCTGGCCTTAGACATAACAAAACATGTCCTATAATTTTCTTCGGACGTTTTAAATCGGAAGTAGGCTACCACTCCATAGGACTTCAAGGAAGCATCGGAAAAAATGTGTAGTTCTACTTTGTCGTGCACTTCACTCGAGTGATAATAATATCTATGTATTTTCAATTGGTCTAGCAATTCGATTTCCTGATACCATGTTCTGTATTTAATTTGAAATTCTTCGTTAAATTCATCGTCCCAGTCTAGCCCACTCTGCCATAATTCTTGAAGGAAAATTTTTACCCTTATCAAAAAGGGTGACATAAATCCAATTGGATCAAATATTTTAGCGGCTGTCTGGAGAACATGCCTTTTGGTGAATTCCAAACTGTCACCTATTGACACTAAAGATGCCAAATCTATAGCCAAAAAATCCCCTTCAACATTCCAGTTTAACCCTAATACCTTTGATTCTGCGCAGTTTGCATTAATCTCTATAACCGGGTTACCATTCCAAGCTTCTTTTAATTCTGGAGAATTAGTAACGAACTTTCGCAATTGCATATTGGCATCTTTAAATATAGAAACTGCAGTAGTTGTTAGTTGCATAGCCTGCTCGACTGTAGATGATCCGTAAATTAAATCATCTACGTACAAATATTTATTAATCATTTCATAGGCGGCGGGTTCCGTATCCTTATAATTACCAATATGCTTTTTAATTGTAGAGGCTAAAACATAGGGAGAGCTGGTGACGCCGAAACAATGACGATTAAAGTGATACAAAACACTGTGTTTATCTATGTCGCAGTCATCGAAATACAAAAAACATAGATAATTTCTATCATTTTCTGATACTTGAATTTGTAGAAAGGCCCTAGCAATATCCCCCGTGAAAGCAATTTTAAACTGTCTGAAATTTAATATCACATCTATGAGATTAGGATTCAAATTTTGCCCCGCAAAAAGACTTTGATTTAAACTTTTCTCCCCCATTTCCCGACTGCTCGCGTCAAAAACAATCCTTGTTTTTGTTGTAGAAGAACTTGGCCTAGAAACAGCAGAGTGTGGCATCACGAAATTGACAGAACAATTATCACTACATTTTTCAATAATTCCCTCGCTGAATTGCTCTTTCATAATTTCATTATATTTTAAAAACAAAGATTTATCATTCTTTAACCTTTTCGCCAAACTTGCGAAACGCCTTTCTGCTACCTGGTAATTATTAGACAAATTCTGTTTATCTAATTCGCTACGCCATAACAAGGGAGTCACATATCTATCATTTTTAAAAATGATTTCTTTCTGGAATTGATTAATGACCTCATAAGTCTCCTCTTGCATTTGATCATTTGAATCGACTAAAAAAGACTCAATTTGCCATAAATTTCTAAGATCATTTTCTCAAGGGAAACAAATTACATTCATACAGGAAGTTGGCTGCGAATTATTACTATTAACTTGACCGACAATGGTTTTGCCAAATATCGTTCGCTGCATAAATAAATTATGATTAATTTTTTCGACATTACCTATTATAGTTTTGAACAGATAGTCCGCACCTAGCAAGATCTGGACCGGTTTCGAATGAATAAATGTATCGGCCAATTCATGTTTATCTAATCGTAATTTATCTATTAACTTATAATCAACAGAAGTCATTATCTTAGTACCGCTAATATTTCAGAAACCAGCGCTTTTACAGTTATTTTTTCATAAGGATGATGACAACTAATAATAGTTAAATTTACTACATTAAACTCATTTTCTATGGCATCGTGATTCGCAAATGTATAAACCAAAAGCGTTTCCTTGGCAACAGGTTTTAATTTCAACGCCGAGGCTAAACTTTTTGTAATAAATGTTCTAGAGGATGCCGAATCATATAAGAGTCTCGTGCATAATTTATTACCAGTACCCTGCACTCGTACACAGGCGGTTTGCAACAATGTTGCGTACTTTTCGGGAGAATTATTAGTTTTAATTACATATGAAAATACGGGTTGACTTTCTTCATTTTTAGAATCATCGGCTTTTACTGAGCTTTCATCGTGACGCGCTTTTGTCGATTTTTTTGTCGGGCAAAATAAATAATTATGCTGGTAACTTTTACACAATTCACAAGGAGGTATTTTTACCTTACACAAGGATATTACGTGCGATTTCAAGAAGCAACGATAGCATCTTCCATCTTTTTTCAATTTATACCTTTTCTGTTCATCAGTAATTTCATTACACTTTAAGCTTAAATGATTCGCGTTACAAAATATGCAAACATTTTTTACAACAGTATTAAGCGCGATTGAAGAGGGAACATTTGGTTTAGTTCTAAAATTCCTTTTTTCATATCGTGCTACTTCCTGATTTTTTAAGGAAATCCCTGACACTGCATTTGCTGCTTCTCGCGATTCTATTTCAAACTTTATAAATTTCATCAGTTCATTTACGTCACCAGCTTTTTCCGCATTTTTCTTTCTCTGATATTCTACAACTAAATTATGGGGTATCTGTTTTAAAATTATCGGTATCAATAAATATCCGAAATTGTCCGACGCGACCCCGATAGCTTGTAAATTACGAATGCTTACTTCGCATTCGTCATATAAATCTCGTAATGACTTAATATTCGTGCTCGACCTAACCGGTTCTAGTTCTAATAATTTGTTTATAAACCCGCTTATCAAAATTTCTGGTTTACCGTAACGATTCTGCAGCAAGTCTAAAGACTGCTGGTAATTAGCCTCGGGCAGGGATAGACCGGAAATTGATTTAAGTGCTTCACCTGACAGAAAGGATTTTAAATAAATAAGTTTATCCACCTTGGATAAATTTTCATTAGCATCAATGCTGCTTTTAAAACTATTCATAAATTCCAAAAACATATTCGGATCCTCTTTAAACGTCGGGATGTTTATTTTTGGTAAATTTATTGTTGTTGGTCTAGCATTGAAATAAGGAGTTGTATTCGCGTTAAATAAAGAACTAGTATCAGGTTGATCAGAATCAATTTTAAATTTCTTCAAATTTAATTTAATTTTAAATTTTGTTTCATTTATTCCATCGTCATATTCAATAGATGACTGAATATCGTTCTCGAAAATTGCTCCATCCGATAATAATTCCTGAACCTGATTATTAACAGTTTTTAATTCATTTTGTTTATCCGTAATGTTAGTTAAACATTCTGTTAACTGCTCAAAATGACTTTTATCATTAAAATCGATACTTTCTATATAAGCCTCAATTTTTGTAATAACTTTGGTTATTGCGGTTTTCAATACCTTTCTTTTAATTTTAATTTTTTCAAGATCCATAATAGTGAAAAATTAGATCAAAGAATAAATCAAAATAATTTTACAATACCTTTTCTATCCGCGATGTATTATTCCGGTAAATTCAGACCGAGAAATCCCCCAGAGCGGCAGCACAAATCACAGTCTTGAAATTTATAAATACATTCTTGATACTGAGATATCCTTAAAAGAGTCACTGACACTTATAAAAGTCTTAAATTCGAAAGTCTTGCAAACAGTCATTAACACAATCACTTCCCGGGTTGAAATGTGGCACCATGAAGAATTTTAAGATTCGCGTATTCGAAAGTACATTAAAATAATACTTGAAAATGGAGTCTTTTTTACTTGTTTATTTTGGACAACACACACTAAACACAACTACAAAACACTTAAACATAAAAACATAAATTTTACATGTATAATAAGCGAGAGTTACTATTTCTCTCGTCGAGAAAAATCCTTCGAGCACATCTGGGCTTTAGAACATGATTTCGTAACAGACGATCGGCCCAGCGGCGCCGAAAACAATCACGTGACTGGATATAAGGTGCTACGATTCGTAACATATTGTATAAGTAGCCGAAATCTTTTGTGTGTCCCTGTAAATAATATCTGTTTTCTATGATAAACGAAATAAAATTTTGTAAATCTCACCAATGTATATCAATTTTATAAAATGTGAAATAGTTTAATATAAATAAAACGCTGCCCAAACTATGTTTTCTCATGTACCATTATGTAATGGAATACACTTTTGTGGCTCTTTAAATTAATAAAAAATATTTTTTGCACCACAGATTGTACATAATGTATATTTTATCATGTATTTCATAAATGCATATCAATTTTATTATGTTCGAAAGTGTGTAACATCATTAAAATGTACTTGAAACTATTTTTTTTTTAATCGGCCGTAATGTAAGGGAATAATTTTCACTGTCCCTGTAATTGAACTATGTGTCCGATTTGCATAATAAGTGAAATGACTTGACGAAATTATGCAGCAATTATACATTTTAAATCTCAAATGATTCGGTTGGGTAGATTTTACGTTGTTATATGAGGGCGGACAGATGGACAAAAGGACAGGCGGACTGAACGACGACTATAGGTACTGCGTAATTATGTAATTACGAACGCATCTAAAAAAAATAAACTATTTTGAACAATTTAATTTATGATACATTGAATTATGTTAGGAATTAAAGAATCGGATGGCTCCCTAAACTCTCTGTCCGGTATAAACAGAACGTTATTAGAATGACTGTTCAGGATTGCATTTATTCCTCTATTATAAAATAGGTTCTTGAACTCTCAGTATTCTTCAAAACTGTTAGAAATGATTTAAAATTTTCAAACAGCTTCAATTATTGTAAATTAAAATTTAAGCTAAAACTACAAAAGTATCTCATTGACACAAGACTAAAATCCACAACTTCCACTGTCTTAAAAATTTTATCTATGGTGGAAATATGTTTTTACTAATGAAAAAATATTCATCCTTGATAATAATAATAAATTAATAAATTACTAGCATCACTTATCAATTATGTGATATTTGCTTTCAAAACGTGTACAAGTTTGTACGTGATTTGGTCAGACGTTTATGGAAAAGCGAAACAAGTTCTGTCTTCACCGAGACAAAGACTTTGACTATCATGACTTTTTCGGTAATTAAGTTGTATTACTTCAAGGAGAACGTATAGATCAAAATTTTGCATTGCATTGCAAGGTAACTCTTCTATTCGCAAGTCTGTATCAACTTCAGATAGGTTATTTGGCAACAAAAGCAAATCTTTAGACATTCCATCTAAAAATCCTGAAGTAAATGCTAAAGAACGTACGTGGAGAACCTTTACTTGCCAAGTTTATGAACAAAAAGCAGTTATTTTGGAAATGTGGAAAAAATATTCATTTCCACGTGCAAATTCCTGGTCAAAATCTTTCCAAATTGTCTTTTGGAAGTCATCACTGTTTATAGAAAGCAAACAAAGTACTAAAAATTAATGAACAGTTCCTTAACATAAGTGACTTAAATAATTTAGATTTTTAGTTTACGGGTCCTAATTTTTTCTCACTGTACTGTGTTATCTATCATTTTTCTTTTACTTGTTTCTTTCTTTAATATGTTATTAAAACTTAAAATAAATAATATAACTTGTATTACTTTATGTGTATAATTTTGTAATGCAATTGTTTTTCATTAAAGTGAGAGCAATAATTTTTTTGTTGAGGGTTCTAAAATTTTTTTCAGCACTATATTACATTTTGTACAATATATGAGTTTCCGCTATAACAAACATTTTAAAATCGACGAAATGCAATACTACTTTCAACTGTTTAAAACTGATTAAAAAATATGCTCTGCATTGTTTTATTGTATTATTTTAAGTCTATCATTATATTAAGGACAATCTTTGTCATTCTTTTTAAACTACAACTTTTAGAATATATTAAAGAAAATGACAACATATTTAGAAAAATGATATAGTTACAATTCTTCTATACAGCTTATGGGAAAAATATTTAAAAAACTGAAAATAAAACTCCATAAAAAAATCACTTAGAAGTAGTGGTTTAGTTACTTAGCATGAAAGCAAGTATGGTTTCATGTAGCTTTTGAAAATAATACGCACCTCGCTTTTTCTTCCGTTTATTTTCTTTAAGTACACATTATACAAGAGTGGACAACAGTAATTTTAAAAGTATTGTCTATAAAAATACTCAAGTAATATTGTATTATGATACAAATCAACAGTGACTCATACTTAATTTTCTAAAATAAAATTATGAAAAACATTTTAAAAAGAAAATATTTTTTTAGTTGTGTTGCTATCTACTTTGTAATAAATGATGTCATATTCTTTGTTTTTTATTTATTTTTTTATGGGCTTCCAATATTTTGTCACATCATATTTTCATTACTGGCATAAAACTTTCAGTTGTCAATGCATAGTTTGTGTTATTTCTGGTCATAAATAAATTTACGCTCTGCATTTCGGCAACAATAATGAAAAAATGTGGAATGAAATTAAAAAGAACTCTAGATATTGTTTACCTATAAAAATTTACTTATAGAATAAGGTGGTCTGGTGTAATAACGCCAGGCAGGGTAATAACGCCAAGTGCTAATATTTTGCATAATTATGAAATAATCTGGTAAATGACACCCATGTGCTCTGCGCAGAAGGATTTTGAGTCATATAAATTGCAAAAAACAGCTTCAAGTTAATTTGTTTCATTTTGAGGTCTTATTGTTTTTACAAGCAATTAAAATTAACGCTTGATCTAAAATTTGCGAGATACGTTTTGTGATGTGAAGACTATTTTTTTATCCGGAAATACTATGATAATTACATAAATTTGTAGTACATTTCATGGATTTTCAAAATGTTGTTGAAGATTTTGGATATCTTCTCGAAACAATTTGTAATTTAAAATGTACAGCGCAATAACTATAATGGGGTAATAACGCCAATCCTTTGCATTAATACCCCGGTTGATTCCCTACAGTGGCCGAGCTACATCCTAAATACTGATTAAAATAAACACAGTTAAAACTGTGCAATGTTTCTAATAATTCTATTTAAGCGGCCCTTTTTAAGCAAAAGGAAGCCCACGGTCTGATATTCTTTTGCCTCATCCCCCCCACACACCACACCTTTATTTTTCTTACACTTTCACAAAAAATTGAATATTTTCAATAGCTTAGAATGCAATTTGTCAATTTATAAGTTTGTATAGTTTGTATTTTTAGACTTGGGCAATCTACATGCAATTATTTCATAGTTTTGTTTGCAGGGCGTTATTACCCATATAGGGGGGTAATAACGCCAAATAGCATTAGTCAAGAAATTACGTCATTACATTTTATGAATACATATCTGTTAAATTATTTTTTTATATAGATACTCAATGAGTTGCTGTATCAAATCATATATTTGTTTGAAAAATACAAATTAAAACTGAGCCGTGAAAATTGGTAGAACCTTAACGTGGGGTTATTACCCCAGGGTACCTTACTTATAAGATGTAATTGATAGTAAGTGTACAAAAGAGTAAACGTGTCTTTGAAATCAAAATTACGCAACATATAAATATTGAGTGTTCCTTTCTACTTATTAGTATGGTTAGAATTACAGTTCATAAATGATCCTTTTTTTTAAAGATCATACACAGCAGTGAGAGATTTAAGGGGAAACATTAGCAACTAAGGAAAATGATATGTTTTAAACATAAACGGAAAGAAAATAAATAATTATTTACAAATACGTTAATATAGTATTTTTCCCTTGTTTTTTTAAATCTTTACTTAATTTTCAACCATGAAATTAAGCATAATTTTTATAGTGCAGAATTAGGTTATTAAATATAATTGCACATCGTATTAATTTCTTATTTAAATTTTAATAAGCCTTTTGAAATTCTACTTTCGTAAACGTTAGTGTAAGAAAAGCAGCAAAACGTATTAAATAAATAGTTCCTGGGCACAGAAGAAATGAAGATAGTAATGAAAGTTTTTCTAGATGATATTTATTTTAATGTTCTGTTACTTTTTTTTCTTTTATGCGATAGTATCAAGTTCAATTAATTTCTAATATTTTCTGAGGTGAGAAAAAGTTAAAAATATATTTTTCTTTACTTTCTTTATTTTATGTTCTGAGTTTTCCCATTTTATTAAAGAAATTCTTAGACAACATTAAATTTTAGATAACTTAAAAAAGAAGAAAAAACTTTAAATTGCAATATAAATGAGTACAAAATACAATGGCAATATTAATTAGGTTGAAAAACCTAGTATTACACGAGCTATCAAATTACGAAAAAATATAATTCTTAAAACGTATCCTCACATGACCGAAATGACATTCTCAAAATACAAAATTCTACTACAATATAAGATTTTTTTACAATAATTCAAATTCTGCATAAATGGTTCGTACGAAGTATTAAATTCACGCGTTATGAAAGACGGTAACGCAATTAATAACTTTTGAGTATGCATAAAAATTAAGCCTTAATTTAATGAATTAACTTTTTTTAATTATAAAAGTTATGGATTCAAGTTTATTGGGAAAAGGTTAAAATTTTTTTTAAAGTAATAACCTTTAATAATAAAGCAACTGGGACAACGAAAAAATTTGCAAACGCTGTGAAATACTCCAGACATAACGTGCATTTCATGAGAAGTAACCGTGCTGTGGGCACCCATCCTTTCCGAAAGCCAAAGAATTCCTATTCCGATTCAAGAAAAAAAGCGCACACCGTAAAAATTAAAGACTCAGTATGGTTTGTAAGATTTCAGAATATAGTGGTGTTCCTAACATGGTACAGTATTGTATCTCAAAATGCTACAGTTAGAACCCCCAAGGTATTTAATCCAAAACGGTTCAAAACAGAGCTGATACTTATTAATACTAAAACAATCAAAATTCCTTTGATATAATGCATATATTATCTGACATGTTTTGATTGTTTTCATGTTATTAAGGATCTTCTATTTTTTTAAAATCATTTTGGGCTACAAAGTGAACACTCCAATTTAGAACACTGCTCTGTCTTCATTAAAAGGAATGAAGGCACGGCAGGTTTGGATACTGTAATGGCCAAACTGTAACCCCACTTTTCTAACCTATACGCCTGAAAAGTTGCGATTTGTTAATGTTCCACCTCTTTCAGATAAGGGACTGGTGTTTCATCCTGTTAAAACCCCATGAGTAGCCAGATGTTGGTGTATACATATTCCAACAAGTATGGCAAAGTTTATATCCTACAGAATCTTAAGATTTTATTTCTCGTCAGCACATTCAAACAGAAGCTATGGTCCTATTATATTGTTATCCATGATTCAATCTCAAATTCGCTGATGCTCATACGCGCATTTACATTCACCTACGCATGTTATCATTGTGGGTGTTAAATGAGCCATGTCGTACAAAAGTACATGCATGTGTGAAAAATACAGTGATCACAAATTCTGGACGCACTGTATTCTTCTGAAATATCCAGACAACGACGTCTACAATATTCTGCAATCCCTTCTTAGACGCGATGGTATGGGTACAAGTTTTCATCCTGTAACACCTGCCATGTCATGAAATGTAGCATAGCAAGAATGCATTCTAAGGCTCGAGTGCTTACACTTAAATGACATGTCATAGTATCATAAAGCTCCAGTCCCACAAAAGTAATTCTGTCCATTCTTGCACAGCCTTCATCCCAACTTTGCTCAGGAAAGGATTCGATTTCTCTCCACTGCTTATGCAAAAGCGAAAATGTTTTAGAATAGGGTTACCACCTATAGAGAAACCCTTCCCCCCAAAGTGCTGCTTACTATTTTCATTTGCAGCTGAGTTTACGTTAGCGACATTTATTTAAAGTAGCGTACTGGCATTTTCTTCCTCAGACTACATTTGCACATACTTGGACTATATTTTTACTTCTCCCTGTAACTTACAAAATGAAAAGAGTTTTAGCATCTGTAAAGCGATAGATTCATAACGCGCTAGCACCTATGAGTTTCATACTAGCCGTGCATTTTATGATGAAAGCAGTTTGTTTTGATGAATACCTGTTAAAGTTTGACCCATCTTTTTTGAATTCCAATATATTTAATATAAATCTACTTAAACAAAAGTATTGGTAAAATGTGACAGAATAAAAAATAAAGAATACTGTGAGTATAGACCCGTTATCAAACGCTTGTAAAATATTGAAAATAGTACATGTTCATCTAAAAAAATAATGATAAAAATAAAAATAAGTGATCCTATTTTAAACTTGTGTAGTCAAACTAATCCACAAATTGAGTAATTATAGTTTTCATAGATTTGTGATGTATTTTTGGGATAGAAGGTGAGTTTGATTTAAAAGGATTAAAATGCTTTCTTAAGTATTTAAAAAAAGTAATAATTTTACTTTTGGAAAATCTGTATTGTTCTCGTTCATCAGTACATTTTTTAAAAATAATCCTGGAATGATAACAAGATTTCTTTCGAACATTTTCTAATTATTTTGAATACATTTAAATTAATAAGTTTTGACAGCTAAATTTAAGTGTTCAACAAGTGTTATTTTTAAGCATATTTTTTCGTTACAAATATGGCGTAGTATTTATAACAAACCAACTTGATATATCCAGAATATCAAATTGAGCTTCCTGAAACAACAACCAGTGTCACAATTCACTCACTTAACCTTTTACATCTGCATTTTTTGCATATATACAACTAACAAAATAAAACATTGGTAAGGAAAATTCATTAAATAGTAGAAAAAGAAAAATCTACTAGGCACACCAGCAGCTATTTTTAAAAGTTTGTCTGGATGAATTATGTCAGCTGATTGTTGTTCCAGTTCAATGAACTAAAACAATTTTGACTTTTTAAGTTCGATTCCCGACAGAAACACATTTTCATTCAATTATTTGTATGACATCTTTTCCAATCAATATTATTGTGTTAAAAATATAAACTGCTTTGAAATACAATGGATTACATTAAAACAAAAACAGTGACATCGCTTCACTAGATTTGTGTATAAAACTACGTAAATATTAGTAATTTCCCGCAAAATTTAGCATTTAAATTAATTATACAATTTAATACACTTTCTTTACGAAAAAGCAATTTATTATTACCATCGGTAATTAACTATATAAGCTTTATTAAACAATTCATGCAAATTTTATAACGCCGAAACATGTGTCTGAACATTTTAATTAAACTGCCAATCGCTGATATAAGTTAGCAAATCCTATTTTTATAATATAAACAGGAACTTTACTTGTCAACATTAATTGTACATGTACTTTGAAGGTGTTTAATGATTATAGTGTTTCCAGTCTATTATTTATTTTCTAATAAACATATGTTAGATTAATATATCTCCCCTTATTTGGAAAAAAATATTATGTTTACTTTCATGCAATTTTTATTTAAAAATTTTAATTCTAAAGTTCTGCAATCGTTATGAATATCATTACAGTTTATTAACAATGACATTTGCAATCAGATATCTATATTATAAAGGCCAAACGTATCTGTGCGTGACGCATACGTAATTTTGCGAATGGCAACACTTAGAAATTTGAAATTAAATTTTGTTTTTGCAATTATTGCTACTGCAAATTTTTAAATTTCTAAATATCCCATATTTTCAATTTTTACACCATAGAGTAAAAATTTGCTTTTAAATGCAATTTATTTGAAAACTTTATCTTATTTTATTTTTGAAATAATATATTTTTTTTTATTCTTAGTAGAATAATTCTTAATTAGTAGATAAATTCTTTTATTCTTAGTATTTTATTTTTAGTAGATATTTAATAGCATTTTACAAATTGTGGCAACAAAAGTACTCAATTTCTATTAAAAGCAAAGTAAAAAAATAGAGAAAAACCAAAACAAAAAAGATTAGTGTATCTTTATGTGCCATTTTCTCATTAAAATTGAAAGAAAAGAAAATAAAAATACGTATGTGAAATAAAAATACGTCAAGTGTCAGAAATATAGTTTGTTAAAAAACCCGGTGAATTTTAGTTTCATTTACACTTAAAATAATATAAATAGTTTAGTATCTATTTCAGCTAATAGCATAGATGCTTCAAGTTTTGAATTAAAATGATTTCCAAGTGATCACATTAAAATACCAATTAAAAAAGAATGTGAATATAGATATGAAAGGTGCATATGTACATTTTGATATGGTGAAAATGATGTCGGGTTTAGGTTTCACGGGGAAAAAATCTATGATTGAGTCAAAGTGAAATAAATTTTTGCTTTTTTTTTCATATTGGAATACTAGCAGAAGAGCCTTAATTGATAAATTCATCGTAACAACAGATTTTTATTTTTTTCCACTGCTTACATGTACGATTAAAGTTTTAATTTGTCAAATTGAACTACTGAGTTTTCTCGAAGTAGTATTTTGTTAACATTAGGTTAAATATGATTAATTTAAGAGTTAGAATTATCAATATATGTCGCATTTTTTATTGTAACTAATTTTGTAGGTTTATTATAAATCAATGAAACGGCTCCTTTTTAAGCATTTTCTTTCGTTGAAATTCGACGGGTTCTACCTTGTACTTATAAGCCATACATATGATATCAAACCTGAAGAGATAAAGAGATGCATCATATAATGTAGCAGGTCAGCTTACTGTAATATTTAATTAAACTGCTTAAACTGGAAATTCTTACACTGTGCTTAACAGACCCTAAAAGGCCCGCGAAAATCTTTGCTTTCCGAGTAAAATTTTCTCTTAACTAGAATAATTTTTCATGTATATATTTATATATATACCATCCATACCAATTATTATAACAGTTTTAAAAATAGAATTGTTTCTACGTGCTTAGAAAAAAAAAATAAGAATTTTTTTTTTTTTTTTTTTTTTTTTTTTTTTTTTATGTAGTCCATAAACATACAATATAACGCTGGATGCTTTAATACATTTATTTATACTCTTCAATCATAAAAATAGCATTCCGTATAATTTTTATTTAAAAAAATAACCCTAATTACTATTTCGTTAAAACAAATGCATCGTATGGAATATTTATAGCAATTTTCAGGATTTTAAATATTCCATACGATGTATGTGTTTTACCGAAATAGTAATCAGGACTATTGTTTATAATAAAAATTATATGGAATGCTATTTTTATGATTGAAGTATAAAAATAAATTTATTAAAGCATCAAGAGTTATATTGTATGTTTATGAACTATATTTAAAAATAGAAAATTATTTTTTTTCAGCACGTAGAAATAACCCTATTTTTAAAACTGTTACTATACCTGGTATGATTGGTATATATATAAATATACAGTTATAATTCAGGTATTAACTAAATTAAAGATAAAACTTTTTTTCTTACTTATTTTGAAGTTTTTCATGTTGTACTTTAAACATATTGTAAATATGTTTAAAGTTATGTATGTGTTAAAGTATGCGTAAAGTTAAATATGTACATTTTGAAAAAAAAATGTAAAATAGTGCCTTCTTTTAGTGACTTTTGCAAATCTTTAATCTTTCATCATCGGTTTTTCTTAACAGAAATTTTTGCATCATTGAATCAAAAAAATGCTCGGATTAAATATGACAAAGTTTACAATATAAATTTACCGGAGAGAAAACTAAATCATAATTGGTAAAAAAAAAAAAAAAAAAAAAAGTTGCTTTCATGGCTTAAGGGCAAATCAAGAAAATAGTTAAATTGCGGGTATTGTTTTTTGCTATTTTCTTGTTGTAACTGTTGTTAAAATTAAGCTAATTTAAAATTGTTCATAATGTGATACTCTTCGCTAGGTAATCATAAGCAAAGGAAATTTACATCCAATAAATTACATACCGATGAGATTAGTTTATGTAGTTATAAAAATTACAAATTCAACGGTCATAGTTCTAGTATTATAGAATATTTATGATGTTATATAAAAAGATAATCAAATCCAATTAAAGTGTGTAGTAGGAATTGGTAAGTGTTCCATGACTGCAGTTTCAGTGGCAACCAACCTAACCCATCTGTAAAAACATATTACAATTTCTAAACATAAAGCATGTAAAACATGCATAACGTAATATTTTACAATGTCAGCATATTAATGTTTAAAAAACTTTTTAAAAGATGTTTTCAACAAAAAAACAAATATATTTTCATGGCCAATTTTTCTCACCAATCATATCCAAGAAGATAATTGTAAATACCTTTCAGAAGAATCTGTTTTTAACGTTTTCCAGCAAAGTTAAAAAGTGTATATGCATTCTGTTTATCTGTCTTACTTTCTACGCTCTAACTTTCTTAAAAATATTTGTATTTTCAGGCAGTTAATAAAGGTTATTTAGTGTAACCAAAGAATTTTTCTTGTTGTATAAGGATCATGGAGGATCAATAATTTATTTACAAGGACATACAAAATAATTACATTATAATATGGTATATAAGGAAAAATCGTTTGCAGAGTATTTTAATGAGATTATGCTATGTGAAATGTTTTGGAGCTTATATAAATCACTGAATATCACTGCGATTATGTTACAACAGTTCATTCATGTGTGTTTTTTAGCCATTTACAGGTACAAGCAAAAGAAATCGTTTATGTAGATTGGTGGCTTTGAGTAATAATTGATGGACTGTGCGCTTTGAAATTTGGTATGAACTTTTATATTTAACTATTGTTTTACATGTATTTCGTTGTACATAATTTGTATACCTCACAGACAGTATTTCACAAAAGTATTCACGTAACATTCTGCTTATTAGAGGGAATTGGTGAAGGAGCATATTCAACTGAGGTGCATATGTTTTTTACAATGTTTTAAATACAGGAGTGTATTTAGTTAACAGAAAGAATTTTTACATCATATACAGGGCCACTGAAAATTTTCGGATTATTTTCAGATTGTAGCTGAAAAAAACTAGAGCGGGTTTTTGATGTGTTATGTTTTTCCATATGGTTGAATTAGACATAAAGATTTAACATATTAAAGAATACGATTTTATTGCACTATTTTGAATGTGCTGAAAAGTGTTTCATAATCTATAGATGAAGCATGATTTATTTCTTGTTCATTCTATAAATTCACTTCATTATTGTGTTAACTAATGATGTCATGTGTCTTTTTAATTAATATTTTGACAAGCTGTTTTCTTTCATTGCATTGTCATTATCATCATAAAATAAATATTCTAGTAAGTTTATTTCATGTATACAAAAAAATGAAAAAGAAAAGAAAAAGAAAAAAAAAAAAGAAAAAAACTTAACAAGAAGAATTATTTTAAAGCAATCTTTTTGTAATTATACAGAAAAATTATTCAGACTATTTATCTCATATGAATAATGCTAATTAAAAAAAGTGGAGGAAGGAGGAAAGTAGAAAGCGAAATTACACTACACATAATTAAAGTTGGTTTCCTTTCGGCTAATTAGAATGCTAATAATTGCAGTTTTAAACTGACACTCTTGATGAAAGATCAAAAACAGTAGTAAGTGTACATTTGAAAAAATATAATTAGTTATAAAAAAATTATGTATAACATATTATGCATGAAAATTAGATAAATATTTATTTAGAAAAATATGAATAAATTCGTTTTTTTCCTCTATTTGTTCAAGAATAAAGTATTGGATGCGTAAAAATTTTTGAATTTCGGTTTCTTGACAGATTTATACGTTTTAGGAGTAAAAGATTTTGAAAAACATATTTTTTACAAAATGTATGTCTATAAGCTTGTGTATCTATTGAATCTGTCTACATGTATGTAACACAAATGCTTTGGGCGCTCTAACTGAAGAACTTACTAACAGAATTTAATAAAAATTCGGTTTCACTTAGTCCCTACTGTGAATAAGTATTGTTTTTTTGTGTAAATTGGCAACGGGTGGCACTGAATTGCTTCATTTTTCACGATTCCCGAAATAGTTGCGTTTCAAGACCTAATGTATGAATTTTCATGAAGATTATTTCTTGATATCAATTAGTTCTGATTGGTTTTAAAAATAAATGTCCCAACAGATGACGCTGCTATGCAGAATTATTTACGATTCCCGCAAAAGATTTATTTAAAAAAATAATGGACGCATTTCTCGATACTTCAGATTCACTCAGACGTTTGATATAAATTGTTATTGATTATATTTTTTGTGCAAATCCTCTAACCGGTGGCTGTCATATGTTGTATTTTTCAGTATGTTTTAACATGTATGCGATAGAAGAAATTTTGGGGTTGACACATTCGAATATTTTTTTCCGAATAAGAGCATTTTATTTGCAGCTCAAACTAAAATTGTAAAAGGTAATTACAGATCATAATTTTGATTGGTTTCCTAATTTTAATAACTTTCTTGAAATTAATTTTTCCTATAAGAATAGATAAATATAATGCATTATTAAACAGCTGAAGTAGTTATAAATGTTTTCGCAAATCTTGCTATTTTTATTTTTTATGAAACAATTCATTTTATCTTTAAAGACACACAAACACACACATAATTTTATTACAAAATGCAAACAATTTCAGATAAATATTGATATTGACCAATTTGATAAAGAAAAATAATTTCTTAGAATTTATTTTTCTTCTTATTTACTAGAATTATTAGAGTTATTATTAGGATTTATTTTCCTTAGAATTAATAATTCTTTTCTATATTAGAATAATAATTTTTCCTAACACACACATAGATTTTTATTTTTTTTAATAAACACACACAAATTATCTTATCGTAAATCATAGACAGCATTTAATTATCTGTAAAATGTACGCACAATTCCTAGAATACAGCTGACTAAACTATTACAAATAATTCACCGAGTTGCCATCCTGGCTATAAAAGCACCTTATTGGTGTATAAAAATGTATATTGGTTTCATCTGCAAAATCTGTACTTTTACATATTCTTTCTGTTTTTATACAAGAATAATTTATGAGTTTACGCAGAGAAAAAATAAGTTTATATAAACTCTCTAGCGAAACCATCCGTCAGTATATTTAGGTTTTTTTTTTTCTTTGTTTGTTTTGCTGAGCATTGTTGTGCTACACAGCATGTACTATGGTCAAATGGCAAATCTAGCATGTAATTCACAATGCTTAATACGCAAGAAAACCTACTTCTCATTTGTTGACACAAAATGGATTAAAGTTTAAGTGCACCTTATTCAGCACAGATTTGAACTCTGGACCTATACCGTGGTAGCCCGACGGAGTGACATTTCAGCTACCGCATTTCGTAATTGCATAACAAAAATTAATTGTTACTCATTAAAAATTAATTAAAAATGGCGAAATTTATGTTTAACTACTCAGCACGTGCATGCTTTGACTTATAATATTTACGTTGTAACTTGAATTACGTTAAAAAATGTCTTAAAATATATTTTATGATAGAAATTAAAATAAGCAGGAATTTATGCTTTCAAAATGACTCTACTAGTACTTCAAAACGCTACTTCATTTTCTTTAAAAATATATTTTCTAGTTTTATTTCATTAAAAAAAAATCAATAAAGTAATTTCCATATCCTACTTTATTAATTGCAATTTTTACGCTAAACTTTTTTTTTACTACTACAATTTGATCCATGAATTAAAAAATGAAAAATAATAATATGTTATTAAAATGAAATAGTTTTTTTTCTTGTAAAGTAATTTTTGTTCCGGTAGATTTTAATTCGATTCTCAGGTATTTTAATTGAAATATTAATTATATTTTTTTCGAGCTGTCCGATTTTACAAGAAAATTGTTTTTCATAAATTAATACAAATTGCATTATATATTTTTTAAGACTTTTACTTCGAATAGTTACAACAATTTTCTTTTTTTTTATAATAAAAAAACATATTCCACATTTTATGTTAATTGAATCTTTGGTCGATTATTTCATTCAAAAAAATAACAAAGCTTTTTATAAATTACTTTCACTTATTTATTTATTACATGTAAATTGTTAGTTAATTTAGTTATATAGTTTAAGTAATTATTTGATATGAAATTTAAAATATAATATTTTATCAAGAAGATATACTTGTTTTTTTTTTTTTTTTTTTCACTTTGAGATGGACAAATTTGCTTTAAAACTATATATGTATATATACGCACACACATATATATAGTCTTGTTTTTCATTGACTTAAATTTTGCGTTTAAGATTAATAGAGTAATTTAGAAATAAATTGTAGGATTTTCCTGATTTCTAATCAGAAATTAATTGTAATTGTTGTGTCTATATGGTATTACCCGTGAGAACCACCAAGTACCACAATTTCCAATATATCGATATTGTTCCAATATTGCTAACTTCTCTTGTCTTGTTTAAGTTTTTTATATACGGGGTAATTCTATTTTCATTGTAGATGTTGAAAAGTAGTATTGTACATATGGTTATATATATATATATATAAGTTTGCCATTGCTATTTTTTTTATTTAAGAGACCCGACAAAATTGCTTATAAACTAAACAATACCTATGCCTATACATACACTGTCAGAAAAATTCGTCAAATACACTAAGTTATCGTTTTTTTTTCACAAATAACTTCTGTTCTCCCAGAAAACGTATTTGATCTGTGAATTCATATGAACGTCGAAAAATGAGGAAGAAATTCCGTTTATATCTAGAACGCCTGCTTAATGGGTCTATTAGTAATGAATTTGAATTTATTTTTAAAATGAAAAACAAAAATATTCTATAGATTAAAATGTCTAATTAATTTGAAAAAGACAAAAATGTTTTCGAATTTAAAAATAACTAACAATTACTTTCTTCATTCATTCAAAAATTCTAACAATTTGTTATTCAAAGTTGGATAAGTTGAATAAAGTTGAATTTACTAAGTTATTTACATAATAAATATTCGCATTTAAAATATACTTTAAGTGAACACATTTAAAAGATATTTTAATTAAGAAATGCGAAAAAAAAATTATATTATTCAAAAAATCTTATCGAATAAAAATAGAACATCCATATTTTTCCTCCAGCAATCGACGTAAATATATTTAAAATTTCCATTTCTATACTATATTAATATAAACGTATAAAAACCCCAGCCACAGTTTAATTAAAGATAGAATCTTCCCGAAATTAACTTCAAAATTAAAAACTTTTTAACGAAACAGACAAAACCACACTCATATGAAATAAACGCTTCTACTTCAAAGCACTTTTTGCTTGTACAACCGTGGCGCTGAGGAAGAGTGCTCGCCTTCCAATGCTGGGATCTTGAGTTCGATGCTCACGCCGGCCGCGTTTATCTTTTCCGAACTTTTTTCAAATGATGGATATTTTATCTCTTTTGTCGGAAAAAAAATAAACGGATATTCGCAATGTAGATACAATTTTTGGCAGCTGTGCTGCCAGTAAATTTTCTGTGAAAAGACGGAAAATTTTTTGAGAGTGTATATATATATATACATTGTTTACTTTATTTATTATACTAGCACATACTATGCATTTGGCAAGAAGATACATATACATAATCTTGGGAAAAGTCACTTACCTATGGGATTAGAAGTGGTAATCCTGAAGCATGGCCTGAAGCATTCTATGGTTTGCGTGATGATAACAAATAAGTAAAGAACTTTTAAAATTCTTGTAAAAATTAGGACTTCATTCAGAACAATTCTTTGAATTGTGAAAAGAAGTTTGCATATATTGAACTCGACGGAAAATAAATGCGCATAAACTTTGATCAAGAAACGGCGACTTCGAGCTGCCGATTTTCTTAAACGGAAACAAAAACCTAACCCTTCCTGAATATTGCATTTCATTGGCACAAACATTGGCACATTTACTGCACAAAATAAATATGATGCTTATACTTTCACTAACAAAGATTTGTTGATTCTTAAAACATAAAGATTGTACATTTATACGTCGTTGGCTGTCTCAACGAATGATGTCTATCAGTATTACTTACACCATCTGTTCATAATTTAGTTAAATGAAGTTTAGAATCCAATTTTTTTTTCCGAATAGCAAAGCATCTAGCCAAGATTGCTTGGTCGAAAATTGTAACGACCTCTAGCAATAATTATGACATTATCATATTTCATACAAAACAAAGTATGAAAATCGTTTTTGTATGAATATCTTATTTAAACGTCTTCTTCAGGGAAATATCTTCTTTGTAGTTAAAGTTGTGATCGAAAACTCGGATTTTAATTACAATGATACACCCTGTATTTATAGCTGAAAAGTGGATTGCGTCACACATTTTCTGTAGAAAAAATGTTTGTTTTACTGAAATTTATAACATTTAATAGTTCATGCAAGTAGTAATGAAACATCCCGCATGAACATGGATATGTTTACAAATGCTTGTATCTTACCTATAATCGACGATCAAAGGACTTTGTAAATACATTGTCTCTGGATACTGCATGCTGGATTTTGGAGATTATAGCTAAGATATATTGTTAAAGTAGCACAAATAATTGACCATAAATGTAAACCGTATGTAAATTTCTATATTGTAGACTGAATGCTATTTATTCGGAATATTAGCATTAACGTAAGGTTTAAATATTTTATATATGATTCAGATGACATTCAGGTTTTATATTTAAGTTTTGTAAATCCAATGTTAATTATATTTCGCATTATGTTTTTAAATTCTAAAGGGTAAAACTGTTGATTGTATTCGGATAGATTGAATTTATTATTTACTGATTTTTATCAGGTATAATGTTATTAGAAATGGGTTCCTTCATACATGTCTTCATACGCAGACATATTTTAAGAAAAACATTAGGTTTCTAGAAGAATATAATTACCAAGAACTTATTGGCACGGATGTTTTTTATTGAATATGTATATTTAATTGAATAATTCAATTTCATAAATTGTTTCAAGTTTACATATTTTAATAACGTTGTCCAACAAGATTTCTTGTATATAATATGCTCATTCTTACCGGTTTGTACTGTGAAGAAAAACAAAAACAAAAAAAATTATTTCAATTTCTGATTCTTTTTTGCCAGGAAATTTATAATTATTTTTATCGCAAACACTTCAAACAAAAAAAAAAAAAAAAAAAAAAAAAAAAAAAAAAAAAAAAGGAAAGACATATATAAATAAAAATTGACCCGTTAATTGCTGTTTTTACTTACAGCTATAATATATTGAGGTACTTTCTGTCCTTTTCATTTTCTTCTTAAAGAAATCGTACATTTTCTTTTGCACAAATTGAATTTTAAATATGCTTAGTTAAATTATGTATTTGCTTAAAAAATATTGTTTTTATCTAGATATATTGTAACAAATCGAAAACTGTACGATCGCAAAGACATGGTACAATATTTGTGTTTGTACTATAACGAGCTTTTTAAATATTCAGATCTTGGTGGAATCGGTGATGCTCTGTTATGGAGAAATACAGGGCCAAATTATTAATTGCGATGATAAATATTAAGTTCCGTAATACGGAATTAATATGATTAAATCATAAAAATCATGTAATTACCAAGACAATCTAGAATCATTACTCATCATGAGATATCATAGTATTAACTACGTATGATCGGATTTAATGGAATGAAGAAGACCACTACAATAATGGTCTTCTTTAATTTTCAATTCTAATTCAATTAATGGTCTTCCTCTTTCTTCTTCAATTTCTTCAATTTTTTCTTCATTATAATAATGGTATCTTTTTTAATTTTTATTCAATTTTCATAAAATCTGAAATCATTAGACAACATTTTGCAAAGAATATATGTATTAAATTTAAAGTCATTTATTAAAGTAGTTTTCTGTTGTTATATAAGGACACACGATCAGACCAGACGACGATTATAGGTGCTATTCATTTATATTATTACGAACGTACCGAAATAAAATCAAATGTTCATGAAATTGCAGATATATAAGTTAACTACGAACGGATGCGTACAAGAATGTCTTGCGAGTTACTCATGATTCTAAAAACATTATTTATTATTAGTCACTTCAAAAACCAATGATAACTAATGATAATAAACTAATGATTTCCAGAGGTTAAAGAATCATTCATGAAAAACAAAGATGTTGTTAGTGCAACTGATTACTGACTAGTTTTTATGCTGAATTTATCAGTTTTCTTATCCTTTACACGGGGGAGGGGAGGGGAAGAGGGTCCGTAAGCATGTGTCTGGTGTAGAATGCATCCCGCTATTTTTAAACAAGGGGTTCAAAAAATATCCCCTTTTTCGTATAAAAATTGTATATAATTTGTATAAAAATTGCGTCTTTTTTCCAAGCTTTGAGTTTTTATATTAACGTCATCAGTTGAGTAACTGAATTTATATTACATGCAACAGTAAGAAAATAATATTAAATTTAATGTGAATTCTGTTCACTTATCATATTTGACTGAAATACATCTTTTTTAACATAAAAATGTGTGTATGGAAAACTATATACTGTTTGAAAAACCTCCATTCATGGTTGAGAAAACTAATTAATGTGCTATAAGAAAAACTCAGAAAAAGTTTGAATGGTATCAAAAAAAGTTCGTTTTTATAAGTTTTTCTTTAAGAGGTCATCGGATTTATTTATTTATTTTTATTTATTTATTTTTAAGGCCTTTATCTATTAGAGGCAACATATGAACTATGAACATTAATCACACATGAAATAATAATAATAATAAAAACTGGCAGAAAAATAAGAAATTTTCTTGAAAATTTTAAGTATTATGAAACAATCTCAAAATGCCTCATGCGCATTCAATATGAATTAAAATACTCAATATTTTTTATGCAAGTTTGTTTTAGATGTACAAATAAAATTGTGCATTGAACTTTACATATTTAATAATAAAAGTAAGAAACAAATGTATATATATTTTTTAGTCTTTAAAATTTTTGTGTCATATTTTCCAAATAACAACCTTTAATAGGCCGAGAGGCGGCAGCACAAACAATCACCTCATAGAATTCAAGGATGGAATTTTAAGATAAGTTAAATCTCCATTCGCATAATAAAACGCAGTCGGTTTGACGAGTCATATAGAAAACACTCGAAAACCCAATATTAGCAATTGACTCGAGGGATTATTAGGGTGTTTTCTTGCACCAAAAATATGAAAATATGGATGAATAGAAATAGGAAAACACATTGTTAAACCTACAAGTCAAATCCTGTTTTCAGGTGTTTTACAACAAGATATAACTTGACAGACTGATTGTGTTTTAATATGCGAATTGATATTTAACAAATCCAAGTATTCCATATATGGACTCGATAAGGTTATTGTCCATGTGGCCGCTTTCGGTCCATAATTTCCCCAAATATGTTTATTTAAAAAAAAAAAAAAACGCAACGCTTTTAAACATATATACTGTCAATCAGCTATAGAAAATATTGGGGATTTTAATCAATGCTGAATACGCATGGGACGTTTTGAAAAGATTTTCCTAACGCTATAATATATTCAAGAAAGTTCTTTAATTCTTCTTTTCTTCTTTTTAGTTTCTTCCCTTTTTTAATGTGCGATAATGTATGCCGCAATGTATATAGTGTGCATTTTAATAGTATTTAAAGTGAAATTTGAAAAAAGAATAATGAATTATAGATGTATTGTTCCCTTTAAATATTTGTTTTATTTGATTTCTAAAAGTAAAGAACGATTATTGGAATCGAGAAACATACGTTGCATTAAGATTAATACATATATATACTCAAGATTGCAAAAACATAAATGCGATTCTTGTTAACAGTTATTAACCAAATATTGGCTTAAAGAAATTCCGTGAGTACAATAAGGTTAAGTGCCTTGGGATTATCTAGATATTTCATTTGTACAAATATTGGTGTAAGTGATACTTAAAACAATTCACCTGTAAACAGTGCTCACAAATCCTTGTTTTGATGTAGCAAAACTTTAATTAATTAATTAACTGTTTTTTCTCATTTTAATCGTATATCTATTATTCTATTATCTCTTTTTTATCATAGATAAGTAAAAAACACAAAACAAAATAGTTCCTTATTTCTATAAATAAATAAATAAATATATTTATTTTAAGAAATTTTAGCATTTTTTTGGAAGATTTCCATCGAAAAACATTAGATATTTTTTTTTTCTCAATACTATCTCTAAAATGATTCTGTTGTCTTTTTTGTTAATGCCTCTTGCAGTTATTTTACTTTGTTTGGAATAATATCCAATAAACAAAGATTACTTCTTTCTTTTATTGCGATAAAATTCTCATAAAATTTTATTTCAAGTTTCTCGAAGTTCTAGTTAAATTATTTTCCTTAAGCCAAATTTTTTTCATTAATTTCCTCCGAATTCTATTTTCAGTTTTTAAGAGAAAATGTACTTAAATCAAATAACTCTTTTTTATAGATGAAAGTAATTGAAATTTCGAATGGGGATTTTTACAGAGGACTTAAAAATGACAACTTTATGCAGTCAGTTTAAAATTTTTATATGTACTTGAATGCATTGGAATTAAAACATTTTTAATATGTCTACAACCCTTGGCAAAATGTTTCTGATCACTGTTATCAAGTTTATGAGTTTTGTATTTCGAAGCGTATACTTCGCGATTCAAGAGCATAGGAACGTTTTGCAATATGCCAAATAAAATAAAGAATCTTAAAATATAAATAAAAAGTGAATTCAATATTGCAATCATATAATTCATAATTATAATGCAGGCAAAAATGTTTCCTCGTGAGAAAAAAATATCCGATCAAGATCGAAGTTGGAAAATAGTAATCGATCACTGAGGAAAAAATTTTGAAATTTGCATATTGAAGATAGATCAGAGTGCCTGCGCATGCGTATGATATATAAATCCTATTTAAAAGAAGAAATCTTCCAGTTTCGAGATCAAAAGCAGCTCTGAAGTGCTGGAAAATGACTCGTGTGAAAAACCTGTTTCGCGATTTAAAAATCCGCATGATTTAATTATTAGAAGAAGTAAATTCACAATGGAAAGTGGCTGATTTATGAAATTGTGCTCAAAATACAGCATGCGATATTTGGAAAAAATATCAGTTGACTAATAGCGTGGAAAATTTACCTCGAAGTGGACGACCACGAATGTCAATACCTAGGAAGAAAAAGAAAACTTGTGAAAATATCGAAAAGAAAGCGGCAGGCAACCTCAAAACAACTTGATTCCGAATGGTCTAAGTATAACGTAA
Source organism: Maratus speculifer (assembly GCA_964019185.1). NCBI lineage: Eukaryota > Metazoa > Arthropoda > Arachnida > Araneae > Salticidae > Maratus > Maratus speculifer. The sequence goes on along the minus strand of OZ025294.1, from coordinate 199,834,980 downwards.
AGGCATGTGACCGCAGTACGTAATCATCTAAATGTAGCAAGATTTAAATCTTGTAAAATTAAAACAAAATCTTGCATGATAAAGAAGCATAGAAACGAGCGCCTGCAATGGTGTAAAAAACATGTGCACTAGCCATTTGATGCTTGAAATAAAGTTATTTTTAGCAATGAATTTCGCATATCTATCGGTAAAAGTGATGACTGTGGAACATTTGCTTGGAGGAGAGTTGATGAAAAGTTCAATGATAAGTGTATCAATACGAAAACTTAACTTTCACCTGCCTTTGCAGTTTGGAGTTGTATTACATCACAAGGCGTCGGCAAGTTGTGTATTGTGTTACGTACAGTAAGCTTTGAAGTTTACATTGACATTTTAGTGGATTTTTTTATTCTCAGCATCGATCGATCAATAGTTCGGAAATCAAAATGATTTCTTATTTCAAGATGACAATTAGCCCCCCAACGCACCAAATCAATGAAGAAATTTCTACAAAATGTAGGTAATATACCAATTCAAACCATGACGTGACTGCCCAATAGTCCGGATCTTAATCTCATCGAAAATATGTGAAATATATTAAAAAGAAAAACCGACTTTCGATGAATTACAAATGCCATAGAACTTACGTAAAGCTATAAGGGAATGCTGGAGTGAAGTTGCTTTCAATGAGTGTAAAAATCTTAATAAGTCCAGTCCACTAACAATTTCGACTGTCATCCGAAATAAAGGTGGATTCACGAAATATATAATTACAGTGATCGTTTATTTTTTTCCAAATCAAAGCATGATCGGATAATTTTTTCTTTGGTGCCTAAATTTCAGTTACAATTTTTCTGTTTATAAACTGATGAATGGTGATTTTTCTATATTGCATATTGTTGTTCATTATATGTAACACAAATGTAATATCGCCAATAGTCGTTTCAATTTTATGCAGTGAGAATAAATAATCTTTTCTTACAAAAGATGGTAGTGTTGATGTAATGATCGAAAACTTTTTGCCAAGGGTTGTATATGCGATCCTTCTATTCGAAATGTTTAAAGTTAGAGTGGTATATGTCAGTGATTTTGGAAAATAAGCTGCATACCTAAATACAGGAAAGAGTTCCGTATCTTGTTCTGGTTGACGTGATTGGCAAAGAAATCCAAACTAGTACCAAAAATCATTTTTAGCATCTTACCAAATTCATCATTATGACCAAAAAACATGGTTTCTATATATTGATAAACATACACTCATTTAATAAATGGAATATTAAAAAAGTTTTTAAAAAATTACAAAATAACAACGACAAAAAAGTCAATATCAGTAGTATATAAATGCAACCCCAAAAGATGAACATCAAACACATTGAAACATGTATCATAAAAAAGTTCGCCAAATTATGGAAAACGGCATTGAACTCTTTCCAAAATATCTATATCTATTCAATTATAAGTTGCTAAAGTGAAAACCGTACATTAAATTTAACAAAAAAGTCTATATCTTCATATTAGTTGTTTCAATTTGAGTATAAAATATAATTGTTAAAACAGCAGCATTATGTAGAAAAGCTGTTTCACACATGTTACGGAATGGCCCTTTGATAGTTTTAAATGTAGGGGAGACTGGGGTACAATGGACCACGGGGTACAATGGTCCACCCCCTATTTTTGATATTAATTCTGTTTTTGAAAGCTTCATATTTTAGTATATATGTTACAGGCCAAACCCGATTTTAGGCCAAACTAGATTGGCCTAGGGCCAAACTTGTTTATCCTAACTCCCATCGGATAGACTAGTTTTTCCTAGGCCAAACCGGTCTATCCTAACGCCCATCGGATAAACTAGTTTTTCCTAGGCCAAACCGGTCTATCCTAAGGTCCATCGGATAAACTAGTTTTTCCTAGGCCAAACTAGTTTATCCTAAGGCCTATAGGACAATCTAGTTTTTCCTAGGCCAAACTAGTTTGGACTAATTCTTATAGGATAAACTAGTTTAGCCTGCTGTTTATTGGTCTGAAGTAGTTTCTCCTAGGCCGATCTAGTTTATCCTAGGCCTATTCAATTTGGAGTGATTTTATTGAATTCAATGGCGCCACAGCGTCAACATTCTAGTTTGTCCTAGGCTGATCTAGTTTATCCTAGGCCAATTTAATTTTACGTGTTTTTAGCTCGCAGGAGTCAAAGCCTGAGAGATAATGAGCTCGCAGGTTCTGTATGTATGGATGTACGTATGTATGTACGAATGTACGTACGTATGTACATGCGTATGTACGTAACGCGATAACTCGTGATAGAAATATCCGATTTGCTTCAAATTTTAGATCCACGTTTATTGATATAAGGTACTTTTCTCATTAATTTTGGGAATTCATTGGATAAGAATAAAGGGGAGCGAACGGGAGGCTAGTCCCCTGCCGTTAACTTAGAGAAATGGATTTTTGATGCAGAATTATCAGTTTTCATTTAAAATTTTAGATATAGGATCATTCTGACAAGGCGCCTCCGTGATTAGTTGTGGATGCTTATTGTTTAAGTGTAAAAAAAAGGGTAATGTAGGTTAACCCCTCCACATAATTTAGATAAATGGTTTTTGACGCAGAATTTACGGATTTGCTTCACATTTGTATATAGGTTCTTTCTGATAAGGCGATTCCCTGAATAGTTTTGGGGATTAATGGTTAAGTATGAAGGGAAAAATTACATCTCTTACATAGAAAAAACTAATTTATCCTATGGGCATTTAGATAAACAAGTTTGGTGTAGAAAAAACTAGTTTATCCAATTGGCTTAAGGATAAAATAGTTTGGCCGAGGCTAATCTAATTTAGCTCGAAAACGGGTTTGTCCAGTAAAAAATATATCTTTCACTAGAAAAAGTATAAATGTGTGTCAAGAGTCATTGCTTATGACACCAATACAGAAATTTAACATGTTCACCTTAGAGACATGGTGCATTGGACATGGTGTTTGCTTTTTTTTCTTCACACTAGTGCCAACTGAGATCTGACTTGCATTTATTATTATTATTATTATTATTATTATTATTATTATTGCATATTCGAGCCAGAATGAAGCTGAACAAAATTTTCAATCGAGCAGCGTTTTCCATTTTTGAGAAATTAATTACCTGTCGACATATGATAAGCTATTCTTGTCACGGCGTCTTTTTTTTTCGGAAGTCGTAACCGGAAATTCGATTCAAAACGTAGCTTTATTATCTTCTCAAAGATACATCGCTTTTATGAAAAAATGGTTTACGCCATTCGATTATATATTATCTGAATCTGTTAACCTTATGCATTTCCGAAAAGGAAGTAGTTCATAAATGTGTTAGGATGTAGCTCTTTAGGATTTGAGAAAAGCCTTAAGGAATGACAGAGAAATATATTCACTAATCTACTTTTTACTGAACGGATTCAAAAGTTATGATGTTTATAACGCTCATAATTTTTCTTTTGTTCTAAACTACATTGATTATTTAATGAATCCGTACTTGAATATTGAAACTCTAAGAATCTAGATAATCATTAATACATTGTGTATTTACCATTCTGTGAATACAACATAATTTAAAAATACATTGTAAATTTATCCAATAAGTACGGCAGTATTTTTTAAAGGAATTTTTTAGCAGTATTTTTTAAAGGAATCTTACTTGTATGTGAAGTAAAACCTGAATTTTTTTGCAGAAATTTAGTAGGGACAGATCGAGTCGGAATGAGTCTTTTTTCACTGATTTTTGTACAGACAGAGCTCTGCCTGTACAAAAGTAAATAACATTAAAGTAAATAATAATAATTTGCTTGAATACGCAAACACCATGTCCAATGCATCATGTCTCTAAGGTGAACATGTTAAATTTCTGTATTGGTGTCATAAGGAATGACTCTTGACACACATTTATACTTTTTCTAGTGAAAGATATATTTTTTACTGGACAAACCCGTTTTCGAGCTAAATTAGATTAGCCTCGGCCAAACTATTTTATCCTCGTGCCAATTGGATAAATTAGTTTTTCTACACCAAACTTGTTTATCTAAATGCCCATAGGATAAACTAGTTTTTTCTATGTAAGAGGGTAATCGTTCATTTTTCCCTTCATACTTAACCATTAAACCCCCAAAACTATTCAGAGAATCGCCTTATCAGAAAGAACCTATATACAAATGTGAAGCATATCCGTAAATTCTGCGTCAAAAATCATTTATCTAAATTACGGGGTGGGGTAACCTACATTGCCCTTTTTTTACACTTAAACAATAAACATCCACAACTAATCATGGAGGCGCCTAGTCAGAATGATCCTATATCTAAAATTTTAAATGAAAACTGATAATTCTGCATCAAAAATCCCTTTCTCTAAATTAACGATGGGAGATTAGCCTCCCTTTCGCTTCCCTTTATTCTTATCCAATGAATTCCCAAAATTAATCAGAAAAGTACCTTATATCAATGAATGTACATCCAAAATTTGAAGCAAATCGGAGATTTCTATCACGAGTTATCGTGTTACGTACATACGCACGTACATACGTACGTACATTCGTACATACATACGTACATTCATACATACAGAACCTGCGAGCCCATTATTTCTCAGGCTTTGGCGCTTGAGAGCTAAAAACACGTAAAATTAAATTGGCCTAGGATAAACTGGATCAGCCTAGGACAAAGTAGAATGTCGGCGCTGTGGCGCCATTGAATTCAATAAAATCACTCCAAATTGAATTGGCCTAGGATAAACTAGATAGGCCTAGGAGAAACTAGTTCAGACCAATAAACAGCAGGCTAAACTAGTTTATCCTATAAAAATTAGGCCAAACTAGTTTGGCCTAGGAAAAACTAGATTGTCCTACGGGCCTCAGGATAGACTAGTTTTGCCTAGGAAAAACTAGTCTATCCGATGGGCGTTAGGATAGACCGGTTTGGCTTAGGAGAAACTAGTTTATCCGATGGGCGTTAGGATAGACCGGTTTGGCCTAGGAAAAACTAGTCTATCCGATGGGCGTTAGGATAAACTAGTTCGGCCTAGGCCAATCTAGTTTGGCCTAAAATCGGGTTTGGCCTGTAACATATACATGACAGTCATAAAGTAGTAAAATAAAGTTTGAAGCCATGCGCATTGCTGACATTTTAGCCATTTTATGCTTGATAATTGATTTGACACAGGAGGAGTAAGCCAAAAGTAAATATTTTCAGTGAAACATCTTCATTTATTTATTACAGATTTGTAATTTGAAAGACATTGCATGGCAAAATAAAAAGGAAAGACAATACATTATTATATTTATTATAGCTAAAATAATAGAATTCTAAATTTCTTTATTTTTATCATCAAGTTTTTGACAAACTTCCATATGGGGTACAATGAACCATGGTTCATTGTACCCCAGTTTTGTATTCCATGTTTTTAAAAATTAAATATTATATGTGAAATTCAGAATTAATAAATTATTTTACTTCTGTGGATATATTAATTAATGATTCATGTTGTGTAATGCATTTTTGAAATATTTATCTGTATAATATATGCTTTCAAACATAAAAATTAGCCCAAATTAAGAATTAATAAGTTATGTTATTTCTGTGTTTGAATTAATTAATGATTCATGTTGTGAAATGCATTTTTGAAATATTTATCTATATAATATAAGCTTTCAAATTTAAAAATTAACCCAAATTGAACACCAAAAATTAGTAAACAAAATAATTTGTGCATTTGAGGGTTTTTTTTTTAATTTCATATAATTTGTTAATCCAATATTCCTGCTCTTATGCATACATGCATCCATAATAAGGTAGATTTAAATAAAATAGTAGAATAAGAAAAACAAAAAAATATCTACCTATTAGTTTGTATCTGGATATAATAAGGTAAAATTCATTAAAAAATACAGATGATATAAAGTAGACAGGAAAATTTATTATATTTTTTCCTTAGTTATATATTTAGATATGTATATTTCTTATTATAAAGGTTTATATTTAACTTTAAGTGGCATCATTGGACAAAAAGGATATATATTTTTTTTTCATATTTCTTTTAGCAATGCCAAGAAACAAGCCTAGGAAAACCAATAGAGGTTCTGTGCCACATGAAGTTATGGAACAGGCTGTAAAATGTATCGTGGAAGATAATAAACCTAATTGTTCAATCTGCGACCGGTATAATGACTTAATGATAAAAAAATGAAGGAAAAAAAATGCTACTTTAGTTAGAGCTAAAAGAGTGAATAAACAAATAAAAATAAATAATAAAATGTAAATAAACAAATAAAAATGAATAATAAAATGTGAATAAACAAATAAAAATGAATAATAAAATGTGAATAAACAAATTATTACATAGTTTATATTTATTATTGTTAAAAAATGAACTACATTGATATATTTTTATTCAAATTACAAGTGGTCCATAGAGCCCCATGGTGTGGACCATTGTACCCCGGCATCGGGCTACAATGGTCCACTTTGTCACTTGCTATTTAAAAAAATATATTAAAAAAAGTATGCATAATTTTTATTTTTGAGCGGATGAAGTATAAACTTTAATGTATAGGTAACATGTATGTACTTGATCAAGAGAAAAAAATCAATACTTTACGAGTAAACAGATAAAAATTTACAAAAGTGGACCATTGTACCCCAGTCTCCCCTATCGATATTTTACACTGTGGACCTTAGTAATCTGCCAGTTTTTGATAATAAATAAATAATTAAAATCTCTGCAGTTCAAATACTAAGCCTAAGTATTTTGCCCGTTTCAGGACCATTCCATAAAAAAAAGACCGGGAAGCGATAGTACAGTCAATTACCTTATCGAGTTCACAGATGAAAACCTTGGATTAGATAAATCTCGATTCTTATATTAAAAAGTAATCGCTCTGCTAAGTCATGTCTTGGTGGAAAACACCTAAAAAATCATTTTAGTGGTTCATTTTTAGGTTTAAACATTATGTTATCATGTTCACAATTTTCCATATTTTGTTTTGGGTGCAGAAAATATAATAGCAAACCTACGATTCAAGAAATAAAATAGGAATTTTAGGTGTCTTCATTCTAGATATCAGTTAGCAGGTCGATTGCGTTTTAATATGTGAATTGGAATTCAACCATTTCTAGATTTTCATCTGTAAACTCGATGACTTGATTGTTTATGTTACCACCTCGCTGTCTAAAACTATTGAAATGTTCTGTGTGCGACACTTATTACATTCCTGTATCTATTGACTTATAAGTTGTTAAACCATAAACTAGAACTTTAATTAACACAGATTTTTCATATTAGCATGGTTTATTTAATTTATTAATACATTAACATTTTTAAACCAGCAGAAATATCTAGAAAAGTTGTTCCATATGTTACATTCAATGACCCTAAAGCAATACAACCTTTAGTTTATGTAGAAAAACTGTGTTTAAGAGCCCATATACTTGTCACTCAAAACGACCCAGAAGATAATGTTAAATCTATAGAGAATGAATTTTCAAATATCTCGCTCAAATTGTAATATTTTTATATGATTTTTTTTCTTTGCATTGGACAGTTGAAGACGATAAAGAACCGGAGTAGTTTCTACTTTATTGATTTTGGTTTCAGATTTTTTTAAAAATTTATTTTAAATTTTGGAATCGGTTTTGAATTTGAAACTATCATTATATAAAAAAAAACCCTAACCGAAATTGAAAAAGCAAAAACTAACCGTTTGTAGATCGTCCTTAGTTATCCTTTGCAAAAAAAAAAAAAAAAAAAAAAAAAAAAAAAAAAAAAAATATATATATATATATATATATATATATATATATATATATATATATATATATATATATAATATATATATATATATATATATATATATATATATATATATATATATATATATATATATATATATATATATATATATATATATATATATATATATATATATATATATATATATATATATCATATAAAAATATTAAAATTTGAGTAAGATATTTGAAAATAACGCCCCCATAGACTTAGCATTATCGACCGTGTCTTTTTTAGTGACTCGAGTGGTCTCTTAAAGTAGTAGACATTAAGTTATGAAAAAACTCTTCCCAAGTCATTTTCAAAACAAATAAATAATGATATTTTAAAATTGCAGGGCCTTTGATGCAATCAACTGAAACACCATCATTCCATTTTTCCCGTAATACACTTTGCCTTTTTATTTTGCTTGCATGTTTGTTTCTATTTTCGAAGCCTTTGAATAACTCGAGTGACATTTTTCATAAATTGAAAGATGCTATAATATTACACATGTTATTTTTACGTTATTCAATCTGTATTGTTTATCTTTATAATCATTAATATGTCCATTCATTATAAGAGAAACAATGGAGATTGTAATGCGTAAAAATAACGTATGTAACGTTGAATGTAACGTTGATAAATTAAATGATACAGCATCATTTAATTTGCCAAAACTTCGGCTCGAGTTACTCACTGTTTCGAAATTTAAAAAAAAAAATCCATGTAAAATTAAAAAAAAAGTAACATTTGTTGCATGTAAAAGAGATCGATGGCATTTCAGTGCATCATAGGTTGTACAATTTCAGAATATCATTATTTATTTGTTTTGAAAAGGAATCTTCAAGAGATGAAACACGTTAACAGTCAAATAAAATTATTTTACTATTTTTATAGATTTATTTTACATTTTTTACCAATTAGAAGTAATACATGGAGGTATCTTCTTAAATGAAAAAAAAAAACTTGCCGGTTCGGCGTATTTTTTTTTTTTACCATAAATACTAAATTAAGATTAGAAATAAACCCAGTTTCTTCAGGACTGGAGAACTAATTCACCCAAATAGCTTCAACGATCACACAATCTGATGTAATTATTCTAGTCTGGTGTTATTTATTTTATTTTCATTTCTTATTTTATTTCATTATATTTTATTTTATTTTCATTCATTTTATTTATCTCATTCAAATCTTGCAACAAAAAATCAATTGTTGTGGTAAAATCTTATTGTGTTTTTTTAACTGTTAGCAACTGTTGTAAAGAAAAATATTTTTTTCCTGTCACTTTTCTGTAAGAGCTGGGTTGATTAGTTGCAAATTAAGATGGTATTCAAAAATTTTTACCTCCCCTTTTCTACTACCTTTGGCCGATTTTGCCCATTTGCAATCCAACACTACGATATTAATCATATCAAAATTTTTGGTGAGTTTAAAAACGATTCATGAATAACTGCGATTTTTATCGTGCGGACAAAATTTAGTACATAGACATGTATATATATATATATATACAAGTTTTTTCAAAAGTCGCACCATGTTAATGACTGCAATAGATAGTATTTCTTACAAAACCTACCTAAAAGTGATGCTAGCCGTATAAAATTTGTGTAAGAGTTACCGCACCGAAAAAAGTAAAATAAAATCTAAATAAATTTTACTTACACCATTCTTTCTTAAAATACCTAATATGTTCGCCATATAACATTAGATCATTCAAAAGGAAATTCTCAAACTTTATCTTCTAAATATATCCCGAAACCCTTTCAATAATATTGAACAAATGTTTTCAAATTATCTTGAACAGCGTTCTAAAGCGTTTGAAGTATTCACTGCATTTTTTACTTATTTTCCATCGTAATGTTCAGTAAACATGTAATGAGTCCGACTTTTTGCCAATATAAAGATATTGGCAAATCCAAAGAAATTTGTAAGATAGTATTTCTTACAAAACCTACCTAAAAGTGATACTAGCCGTATAAAATTTGTGTAAGAGTTACCGCACCGAAAAAAGTAAAATAAAATCTAAATAAATTTTACTTACACCATTCTTTCTTAAAATACCTAATATGTTTGCCATATAACATTAGATCATTCAAAAGGAAATTCTCAAACTTTATCTTCTAAATATATCCCAAAACCCTTTCAACAATATTGAACAAATGTTTTCAAATTATCTTGAAAAGCGTTCTAAAGCGTTTGAAGTATTCACTGCATTTATTACTTATTTTCCATCGTAATGTTCAGTAAAC